>BTPG01000006.1:83674100-83706600 GCA_036245525.1 Semisulcospira habei | reverse complement strand
AAAATCTCTGTAACTTCAGTAGCTGAACTGGCCCTTCGTCTGTCCTGTACTGTGTTTGTCATAAATGGCGTAAATCCGTGTCTGTTACGTGAGTGTGCGTGGTGGGTTTCAGTTCGCGGCGCTTTAAGTCGATTCGCCCAAAATTGAGAAAAAGCGCCTATATAATAACGGTATTATTATTATTATTATTATTATTATTATTATTATTATTATTATTATTATTATTATTATTATTATTATTATTATTATTATAGAACAAGTTAGTTTATTTCAGCAAACTATTGTATTTTTCCTTTTCCTTTGTTAACTCATGCAGTCCCGACACACCACAGCAAGATATGGCTCGACCTTGATAGTTCGAGGGTGGTGCCAGAATAGCTTGGCGCCTATAGGCGCCAAGCTATTCTGGCACCACCCGTGAACTATCATGGTCGATCTGTCTCCTAAATCGTAATGTTCGGCGGACAACTCCAAAATGTGAGTATTTCGTACCTGGGACTCAATGAGTTAATTCATGTCATACACAAAAAGCAAGTTGAGCTATTCGGAACACAAATGTCTTGAACACAATTAGTTCCAGAAGACACTAGAAGTCATGTTTCATTCACGGCTAACAAGTCACACGTCTTCTGCTGAAAGGTGCTAGTTTTAAGCACCAAATATCATTGATAAAGTCAGCATCACACCACCACCTGTACAGACGCCATTCGTTTGTCTGTTTATTTGTATTCTTCGTACAATTAAACACAAGTGAAAACAGCTTGGACGCATCGAGGTAGATAAAGGTCTTCTTCCTCGTTCGTTCCTCAGGAACGTAATTATAAACTGTCATTCCAGTGATCTAAACAAACACATTTCTTGCTTAAAATCTCATAGTATTATAAAGCATCACCCTGAACTCAGATTACTGCAGTGACAATAGGTATTAGCATTCATTCCTGAAAGTTCACCACTCAGTCATGTCCTCTTTTGTCTTAGTTGAATACGTCGGAAACAGCAGACTTCAGAATCCAGACAAAAAGTGACTGCGTGTCAATCGAAAGAAAAAAATCCCAACGAAGAAAGAAACACGCATAGAAAAAGACAATTATTATACATATTTCTTGATGTGTTCGACTTTAACAAATGTTTAAAAAACTTTTTTTTTCAAAATAGACATACAAACGAGTTCACAATTTGCTCCTTGATGTATACCTTCAGTAGACATCTACATCACCACAGGAAAGATAAGTAGCATTTTGAGTACTTGTTGGTACGTCTGTTTTGGAAAAAAAGGTTTCAACTATTAATACATTGTGTTATACTTGTCTTTTCCCAAGTGTTCATCTTTTTTCGTTGGGATTTTCTGTCTGTTAAGCAGCAGTCTTCAAACAGCTCCACAAATTAACAGCAGCCTCAAACATGTATCACACTAGAACTTGTTTTGGAGGTCCTTCGAACAACTTTCACAAGAAGCCCTTAAAATTTGGATTTTCACCAAAGAAACATCATCGGCTTCACTGAAGTTTTAGATTTCATTTTAAATACACAAGTGTTCGCTTCGAAGTTGAATTCTGATTCTTGAAAGCGGTCGAACACTGTGGGCATGCAGCCATTATAAGAGAGCGATACATCTCTTCCACGGTACCCTACATCACCACCAGAGATGAGCACAGCACTGTGAGCAAGAAAGCCCTGACACTGGCCATGCTCGAAGAAAAGTATCCCCAGGAAGCATGGATACGGGCATACACCGATGGATCAGCCACAGATGCAGTTCAGGATGGAGGGGCTGGGGTGTACATTCAGTACCCAAACGGAAAATGGCAGGCAGAGGCAGTACCAACAGGCCTTCACTGCACAAATTACAGAGCTGAGGTGGAAGCCCTGGTCCACGCAGCTAACACCCTTAGTGGCACTGCAGACCCTGATGCCCAGATTGTCTTCCTTACTGATGCCATGTCTGTCCTTGAGGCAGCAACAGCAAGCAAACTGCCACGTCTACAAGAGGCACTGCAAAACATCAAGTGCACCAGATTGGTGCTGCAGTGGATCCCTTCACACTGTGGCATCTACGGCAATGAAGAAGCTGACAGAATGGCAAAAGCGGGCGCAGAGAAAGAACAAGATGAAAATGGAGTCAGCTTCACAGAGATGAAGACCATCATTAAGTCTGTGTACAGACCACCACAACGGCCCATAGACAGTTACCATCAGCTGTCCAGACAAGAGCAGGTGACCATCTTTCGTCTGAGGACCGGGCACAACCGACTCAATTTCCACCTGCACAGACGCTTCCACCTTGTGCCATCTCCCCTGTGCCCTTGTGGAGAAGCAGAGCAGACCACAGAGCACATCCTCCAGGACTGTGGGAACCACCAGCCGCTGAGGGAGGAGATATGGCCGAAGCCCGCCACTCTACAAGAGAAACTGTACGGGCCTGTGTAGGCACTACAGAAGACCACAGATTTCATTTTGAGAGCCAAACTCCAAGTGTGACGGCGTTCGAGAAGAAGAAGAAGAAGAGAGCGATACTGCAAAAGCGCCAGACATTCCAGTGGACGTCGGGTTGACTCCGTGGCGCGGGCTTAGTCCTACTTGAGCGTTGCTTATCCTGTTGTCTGACTAACTCATTACATCCTGAGGATGAAGTCATCATATTTTTGTAGATATACGTTGAGGTCTACGGCACAGTTCTGGAGACAGATCGGCCATGATAGTTCGAGGATGGTGTCAAATAGCTTGGCGCCTATGGGCGCCAAGCTTTTCTGACACCACCCTCGAACTATCATGGTACATGGTCGATCCACATTCTGTCGTAGCACGCCAGGGCTTTAAGAGCTAACAGCGAGAGGTGGCTCAATCATGATGCAACAAACTTATTAATAGTGCTGAGGCCCTCCACCCTCCCCCAGCAAGTCCTGTTCCATTGCCACTGGATATAGATGAATGTTGCAGGGGCGGTTCAGTTACCTCGAAGAGGTGTGTTGGGGGGGGGGGGGGAGGGGGTTCCAACTTTTTGTTTGGGACCTTCTTCCTGATACAAAAGGCCTCCCCGACGCTAGTCCTTGCTTTCAGGGGCCAAAAAATCGAAAAGCGTGTTTACTCATTCGAGACGTGCCGCTGAAGCCGTGTATCCGGAGGCGGCACGTCTCGAATGAGTTAGAACTCTCACCATTCGCCAAAATATCAAACAACGGGGGGTGGGAGGGCTTCCGGAACGCCTGGAACCCCCCCCCCCCCCCACACACACACACCGATCCGCCCCTGGTGTAATGTATCCGTACGAAACATTCACGTTAACTATAACCCCTTTAATGCGGGGGATTTGGTAACGCAAATGCACGGCTCAGCAATTTCAGGAAGTCGAACACTGTGCGATTTACATAACGATGTTGTGCACTTAGCGACCATGGATACGGAACAGGTACGGTTGGTTGGTTGGTTGTTTGCACATTGCTTAACGTCCCGACAGCAACAAGACTTTCTCAGGACGTGCCTGCACTCCTTGTGAAAAAAAACAACAACCCAAAACGAAACAGAATATTGAATGTATGTCGCCAGCCGGTCTAATATGCTAAATAAACCTAACCATTTAGCAACACACATCCAATATCAAGAGCTACAGGCAGCGCAGACAGTAGGGAGAGTTTAAAAATGGAAAATACAGGTGAATGGACCAAGGGAAGACAGAAACACATGCCCCAGAATAGAGGGGAAAACCCACCCTGTGGGGCTGACCAGGGTGACCCTGGGAACTAAAAAGTAGTTAACCCCAGCCAATTCCCCCAGGGCAGACCCGGGTGGGGAGGGGGGGGGGGGGGTACGGATTAAGGTTTCGAAATAGAATGTATAGTCTGTCTTCACGAAATAACCAGAACGTTTTCACGGATCCCGAAAACTAAATTTGGGCTTTCACGTTTCACGACGATCCCTTCTTCCACGGATTACGAGGATGAAAATATTGCAATCACGAATCACGAGAACCAAAGAAACGCCAATCACTAATCACGAATTTAGGGCAACCCCCTCCCCCCCCCCCCCCTTTTTGCCCCAATGACATTTTGCCCAGCCGCCGTGGGATGGCCTTAATCGCCTGCTTGACGCTAAACCCTAATAACTAATAATCATTTGTCCACCATTATCGTAAGAACCTTTATAAAGGAAATATTGCAAACTATTAACCCTTTCTTGCCCGGAGATTCTCCTTGTTCTTCATTTTCCGTGGCCAGACGATTACTGAGAAACCAACGCAAGCAAACAGCTCGATAAACTGGTCTGCCTGAGCCTTGAGATCATTGTGCTAATGGAAATACGATATAAACACGCACGCACACCATACACCACAACCAGCACATGTATACTGTTTTCATGTAAACTTATTTATTCAAGCAGAACAGAGTAATCAATATGTTTTTGTTGATAAAGGCAATTTAATTCTTTGGGTCAATATCAGTTTTTATCGGAATGATTCCTGCAGGAATCATCGCGATAAAAACTGCTACCGACGGCCAAAGGGTTACGGGAGTGCGTGTGTGTTAAAATCATCACACGTAGCTGGTTATTTTCGAAAATCAGAAGCAGATCAGCACTGCCCGTGTTTCAACGTAAACAGTGGAATAAAAGCCCTGACAAACATGCGATAGCGCATGTTTGTCTGGACTTTTTAAGCCATTGTTTAGAAGATTTTAGAAACTCAGAAGCAGGTCAGCACTGCCCGTTTTTCGACAAAAACAATGGCTTAAAACTTTTAAAGCCACTGTTTTCATTGAAACACGGGCAAATTTAAACCGTCTTCTAACTTCCGAACAACGTCTATTGTCGTATGTTTTTGTCTCAGTGACACTTGACAAAAGCTCGTCGCGATCCATAGTTCCTGAAAACTTTGTCACAATTCGTGACTGTTCAAATATTAAGTTTCATGATTGACAAAACGAATAAGTCATCGTGAAGTTGTGACAGGTACCCTCCATGCTCGCCATCATTCAAATTAGTTGTCGCCAATATTCTTCCCTGTGAAGCAGAGAAGTCCATTTTGTGAAAAGCACGATTTTCATTGTATTACAATGACAATCTCGCTTTTCACTAAATGGACTTTTTGTCCTCTGGTTCCTTCACAGAGCAGTTTTGTTGCATTGTCCATTTGCCGCTAGTGAATTCTGAAAAGAAATGAAAGAGAATTTGTAGAATAAGTGAACTGAAATACGGCCTCAAGTAAAATACCATTACGCATAAATCTGAAGTCACCTATCAGCACCATTTGTAGTTGTTATGCATTGTCGTCACACCCTATGAACTTTAACAGTAGTTTGGATACACAGCACAAGCACACGCGTACTCACACTTATTTATTGTGCGCTGCCGTTAGCGTACGATTGTCAATCTACATTTAGCTGTTTTCTCTATCTATCTATCTATCTATCTATCTGTCTGTCTGTCTGTCTGTCTGTCTGTCTGTCTGTCTATCTATCTATCTAATCTATCTATCTATCTATCTCCCGTAGTCTTGCCGACCGTCGGGGCACCACTGATGACTTGGCAACCAGCTCCCTCCATTCCTCTCTGTTTTCTGCCATTCTTAGCGTATCGCCCAGCCTCGTTCACTCTGAGATATTGTCCTCCCATCTTTTCCTCTCCTTCGTCCTCCTTGCACAGTGCCTTGCAGGATTGTTTTGGCAAGCCCTGCTGAACGCATGACATGCCCATACCACTTCAGTTTGCGTTTTCTCATAATGGCTAATAGGTCTTCATAGGAGCCGATGGCTTGCCTGATTCTGCTTCCCACTTCCTCGTTCGTGATGTGATCTCTGTATGAAATGTCAAGCAGCCTTCGAAAACATCTCATTTCAGTGGCTTGTATCCTCCTTTCAAGGTCTGCTGTGAGGGTTTATGACTCGCAGGCATACAAGAACACTGAGATGACTAAGGAGCGCATCAGTCTGATCTTGGAGCAGAGCGTGATGTTTCTGTCCTTCCACGTGGTCTTCAATCTTGTCAGTGCTGTTGTTGTCTGCGCAATCCTGGACAGTATTTCTGGTTTTGATCCCTCATCTGTTACAATGGCTCCTAAGTATTTGAATTTATTAACTTTCCAGTTTTTGGCTTCCAATCATGACGTCAGTGCTAATGCCACTGGTGTTATTTGTCATCAGTTTGGTCTTCTCTGCACTGATTTCCATCCCATACGCAATGGCTGTACTGTCCAGCTGATCCACCAACTGAGCTAGCTCCTTCTCTGTTCCTGCAAGGCCATCAATGTCGTCTGCAAAGCGCAAGTTCGTGATTGTTCTGCCTCCAATACTGACAGTTCCTTCATGATCTTTCAGAGCGTCTGTCATGATTCTTTCCAGGAAGATGTTGAAAAGAGTAGGTGAGAGCAAACAGCCTTGTCTGACTCCGACTGTAGTCCTAAACCAGTTTCCTATTTTGCGGTTGAAGCAGACTGCGCTAGTGGCCTTGTTGTAAAGGTTTGCTATGACTTTGATCAGGTTGGCATTGATGTTGTATAGCTTCATGGTGGACCAAATTGCCTGTCAAACGCTTTCTTAAAATCCACAAAGATATGATAGAGGTCTTGCTGGTGCTGGAGGTTCCTCTCACATAGAACTCTCAGGTTGAAGATTTGCTCAGTTGTGCTGCGCCCTGATCTGAAGCCTGCCTGTTCCTCAGCTATGATTTCCCCTGCCTGTGGCTTCAGCCTGTTCAGTAGGATCTTTAACATGACTTTGCTTCGGTGGCATATAAAACTGATCGTGCGATAATTCTGGCATTGATGTCAGTTGCCTTTTTTTGGGAGAGTTATTATAAGTGATTGGGTCCATGGTGTGGGCCAATCCCCTGACTGTCAGATCTTATTGCAGATTGTTAGTAAGGCGCTTTCCATGTCTTCTCCTCCTTTTTGGACTAGCTCTGCAGAGATGTGGTCTGCTCCTGCTGCCTTCCCTTTTTTCCGCGACTTCATTGCCGCCTCTACTTCTTCTCGGAGGATGGGATAGTTGCCATTGTTGGTCACGGGTGGGTTGACAAGTATGCCTGGGTCCCCTGTAGCTCGGTGGTTGTACAACTCTGAGCAGTACTCTGTCCATCTCTTCAGTATGTCTTGGTCTTCCGTAAGACAGTTCCCTTCACTATCTTGAATGATCGAGGAGCGTCTTTGTTTGCACTGGTCAGGTCTTTCACCAACTGGTATGATTTTTTGCTATTATTTTTGTTCAGATTTTCTTCTACATGTTTACACTGATCTTCAATACACTTATTCTTTGCTTTTTCATGCTTTTCTTGATATCCTGGTTAATTTCCCCTGTATTGTTTAGCTCCTTCTACTTCTGATTTCTTTTTCTTTAATTCTCGACGCTTGTCACATAGAACAAAGATGGCAGCTGTAACCCAAGGTTTCTTTGCTTGTCGGTGTTTGCCAAGGATCTCACTGGCTGTTTGGGTTACAGCAGTGTTAAATGTGTCGATCAGTGTGCCCACATCCGTGTCTTCTGCACCTAGAAGTAACAGTGGCGCGAATTTTCTCGTACTAATAGCGTTCTATTCTAGAACGGAGTGCAGTCACTGTCAGGTTACTTGATATAAAGGCGGTCGTCTGCTGAACTGGATTCTCCTGTGTCTAAATGAACCATAACTAGACCTGTGTGTAGCGTTTTGTAACCATATGTTACAGATGCGTATCTTTGAACAGTTACGGCAGTAGTGGGGCTTTAACTCATTCGAGACGTAAGCCGCGTATCCGGACGCGGCGCGTCACGAATGTTAAAGAAATACTGGACATGCTAAAATTAATGTATGGTATACCTATTCACATCTAATGGGACAAATGTTTTATTGTAAAGCGCACAGGCACTCAGTTACAAAATGTTCATACCTGCACATATGAAAATTTGTATATGTACCAAAGTGCAAAAAAAAAGTGTACTTGCAGTCAGAAATACAGAAGAAAGAAGAAAAATAAAGAAACGTATGGAGCGAACGCCTAAATAATCTGCACTGCTTTTTTTTTTTTACGTTCCACGGCTGCTTGTATTTCGACGAAACCGAGATAAGATCAAAAACAAACATTCACAGTCCCGAAATCGTGAGGTTTTCGTCACTATCACATGATTTGTTTTGGTTGACATTTTAACACACTTTAAAAAAAAATCTATTTTATTAAGTGGTGCATGTTTTTCACTTTCGTACTAGCATTGCACTCAATTCCCCTATGAAGGATAATATAAGTTATTGGTGTCAGAGGCTTGCTACACGGACCCTTGCGGCATGAGAAAGGTCAAGGTAACCTTTGTATCCCGAAGGCCTGAGGGGTACAATGGTTACTTTGACCTCCCGAAGGCGAACAAGGGTCCGTGTAGCAAATCTTTGCTACTATGTTTTCGTTCCCCCGCTACCTTCGTAAAAGTAGTCAGGTTCAGTCCCAATGCGCAAAAGGCCATCGGGCCGATGTCGGCCCGATGGACTTTTGCGCATTGGGTTAATCAAACTTCACAATGGGGTACAATGGTTACTTTGACTCCCGAAGGCGTACAAGGGTCCGTGTAGCAAATCCTTGCTACTAATAAGGTATGTTTTCGTTCCCTCGCTACATTCGTAAAAGTTGTCAAATTCAGTCCCAATGCTCAAAAAACCATCGGACCGAAGTCGGCCCGATGGATTTTTGCGTATTGGGTTGATCAGACTTCACCAGACACCTGCGGCTTCTATACAGTTGACCTAAATACATGTGCGGTTGCAAGGGGTTACGGTCATGCGCAAACACCGCCCTTGCTTTCAGCTTGCCAATTTCAGTTTGACTTTGGAAAGCCTTTACCAGCCGCACTGTCGACATATTGTCAGAATAATGCGATTTAACGGTGGGTACGTGTTTTTATCCGATTGTCTTTCACGATAAAAATAGTTCAGAATATAATATTCGGCATTGAAGATAGAACCGTGTGACATTTTCGATCCGGAAAAGACCTGCTCTATTTTTAGTCTCGCGCGTTTCGACGGAAAATATTGTTGACAATTGGATGCTGTTGTCTTAAAAACAACTCTAGAGTGCGTATTGTTTCGAACAATGCTAAGAAGCTTCGTTGTTTGGCGTGCGTTTTTCTCTTTTTGTCGAACAAAGCTGGTACTCGAGAATCGAAAATGAGGTCATTATCTTTCATCAAAGATAATGGATGACCAAGATTGGACAGTGGCACACTTCTTATATTAGCGAAAGCGTACCCGCGGCACGAGTTACTTGCCCTTGAAAGCGTGTTCGCGGTCCTTGTGTGTACTGTGTAATATGTCGTAACTTCGGCGTGGCCTTTGCGCAATAAAAATAAATATGCGATTGTTTATGCTGGGTTTATACGACTATATTCATATAAAAGCAGTGACTTTATTTCGTTCTGTCTTTTAAATCCTCTATTTTTATTGATTATTCATCTAGACAACATATATATAGATATCTCATGAACAAGCTTGCTGGCCGTTTGTAAAAAAAAAAAAAAAAAAAAAAAAAAAAAAAAAAAAAAAAAAAAAAAATTAATGTGCTTTGGGGGTGCAGGTAGGGTGTGTGCAAAAACATCTATAGAATGAATAAAACATACTCTTTGTGACTTTTGATATGAGTTGTTAGGGAATTCTTTATGCAGTCTTTTCAATGTTTGAAATAACCTCCATTCCCACACGCCCCTCCCCCTTTGTTTTGATAGCTTTGTTTAGTTGTAATTTTTGTAAGTTTTAATTCAATGTATTTCTTTTTGTTTGTTTTTTGTTTATGTTTTGTTTTGTGGTAGACATAATCAGTTGAATGGTTGATTAATCTATTTTGTTGTTTGTTTACATTAATTTTAATATAGTTGTTACATGTAATTGACCTTTCCTTTTTGATTTTGTGTGCATGTACAAAAATTTAAAAAAAAAACCCACTGTAATGACAGATTGATACTTTATTAAAACGATACATTTTGCTTTTAATACACAAGACAGTATTGTGAAAAATAAAGTTGACAACAAAATGTAATAGAATAATATATTTATAAAAGATAAACTCTCATGCACAAAGAAACACAGAACAGAATTGAAAAATGGGTGGGTTGGTGGAAGAGAGAATAATGAGAGTGAAGTGACAGATTAAGTGAAAAGCTGAAGAAGAAAATGAAAAGAAAAGAAAGAGAGGAAGGAGATTTGCCAATTGAAATTGTCAACAAACACAATTGTGACTGTTGTGTAACATTGAACAGATTTATTCCTTGTATTCAAGGAATAATGGTAAATGTGGTAAGGTAGCTCAATTCTGTGTGTGTGTGTGTGTGTGTGTGTGTGTGTGTGTGTGTGTGTGTGTGTGTGTGTGTGTGTGTGTGTGTTTCAGAGCGTGCATGTGCATATGTATACAGATTTCATTTTGTAAAAACAATAATAATATTACAAACTATTCAGAGATTCTATCTTGCGCCTTTTTTTCTCTTGAGTCATATTCTGGGGTCGTTTCTTGGGTGATTTTCTGCTGGATTTCAGACGTGGCGGTGCATTTGATACATCAAAAAGTGTGGGCACAGCATTGGGTATCAGCCGATCTTTCACTGCAGGTCGACAGAACTGACTATCCTCAAAGTGATTCCTACACAGGACACATGAAGCATTCAGCGCCTTGGCAGTCTTGCGCATCAGGTCTTGACGTCTGCAATTCTGTTTCCAAACATCACACCTGAAAAAATACCAATATAATTTGTGTTAATTTTATTATCACACAAAAACTGAAACAACCCATTCCAGGAAGTGGTAGGTGGGGCCAAGGGGTGGGTTGTTATTAACATTTGAATTAACATTAGCAACCATTGTATCGCTAGCAATCTCTACAATTTACCTTTCACTTATAATTATATTCCCATAAAAAGCAGAGTGCCTACAGTCAGTACCTTCAATTGACATAAGCACAACAAGTCCAAATTTGAGCAGTTTGCTCATAAACTTGTCACACATACATGTATGTATAGCTCATCTTCATCCTCGTATCTCATTTTCTCAAAACTGTCCGGCTCTGCACCCCTCCAGCCTTCCTCAGTTTTTAAAATACAGGGACCATTCTTATGTCGGCAGAGAGCTAGTTGCACGTAGTTTTCATATATAGCCATAACTCCATCAAAGTTCCGACTAAACCCTGGGTTTCTCAGGATGGGTCACAGATCGCTAACACTGATCGGTAAACACGTGTGCAGAATGATAGGCACCAAAAGCTACATAAACTTCGAAGAAAAAAAAAAAACTCACCTTGCTTGTTCTGCAGGAAATCTGAAGAATGACCATCCTACGCAGTTCACAGAATACCTCGCATTAGTGCAATTAGGCGCAGCACAATGCTGGCCACCTTTGCGAGTGCGTTTCTTCTTCTCTCCGTCCTCCATGTTGACAGCCCGGTCGCACGCATTCAGGGGCAAATCACTTTAGCAAACGCTGCTACGCTTTTTCAGGCCTACTGTCCAATCTTGGTCATCCATTATCTTTGCTTTCATACAGCGGTAGTCGCTGCAAGGGTTTTTGTAACGAGGTGACATGGTACGGTTTGCGCTGAAGAGATTGGTCGTGTGACGTATGAATGAAAACAACTTGAATTATTGTATTGTATTGTATTGTATTGTACTGTACTGTACTATATGCTGTACCATATCGTATCGTATCGCACCGTAATGCAAATTTCTAATCAGACGAAATGTTTTCAGTACACCCCACAAAATATTCTTACCAAACAAGACCAGTGCTCCATACTTCAACACTCTTCTTGTTGGCGCTTCCACACGTTTGCGTGCTAATTCCAATGCACGGTTCGTCACACGGGTAGGTGGCGGGCCCATAGCGACCGTAGCTATTTCCACACGCGCACCGCTTGCTTACTTGTAGACCAGCGTACTTGAAACCACGTCTGTAGCATCTGAGGATATAAGGGAACTGATTCATATGTGGTTGTAAAACACTACTGAGTGTACAAGGATAACCTAATTATGATGGTGCTCCCTCCTAATCAGTATGTAAAATTTCTGAAGAACACCGTAATAATAAAACGGTTTCATTTACCCCCACCCCCACCCCCTCACTCCCGCCACCCTACCGGCGATTGATTTTTCGGAGACTGGACTGCCGCCTGCCGCCCCCCAGAGGTAGGAAAGCAACATATCGTGCACTATGGCAGGCCGCTCCACTTATAGCTGATTAATTCATCCTACCAGAAAATATAAATGCTAGGACTAAATAATTTATCTTAACACTAAATAATTTATCCTAGGACAAATTCGAGTTAATTCTAGGACAACTTCAATTTACTCCTAAGACAAATTTAATTTACTCCCAGGACAAAATCGATTTAATCCTAGGATAAATTAATCAGTGATGCCTCGGGCGAAACCGTCCAATGAATGAACGTATTTTCTACCAATCACTGCACGTCATGTCATGTGGGACGATTCCTGCTGTCCGAATAGTTCAGTTAGTTCTAGTAGTAATCATTTATTCCTAGAATTAAATTGAATTCGTCCTAGGATAAAATATTTCGACCTAGCATTAACTCATTCGAGACGTGCCGCCTCCGGATACGCGGCTTATCCAAAGGCGGTACGTCTCGAATGAGTTAAGCGGGTATTTTGCTTTAGGATGAATTACGCGGCATGTTGCGCTGGGCCTTCCCAATCAAAAAACAACTTCCTGTGCTACTGGTCCCGATAAGGGCTGTGCGAATGCCGCATTCAAGTTTTCGCCGCTGTGTTTGAGCTTCTCAGTGACAATCTGGCAAGCGAGCAGAAACCCAAATATAGAAAACAAGATGATATCACTGACTGGTCTGTGGTTAACTCAATCGAGACATGCCGCCTCCGGATACGCGGCATAAGCCGCGTATCAGGAGGCGGCACGTCTCGAATGAGTTAACCTTTGCAATGAAGAGTGTAGGTCTGACTGTTCGTGGTAAAGTAAAGCCGCGGGCCCAGCAGAAAATAATTGACTCTTTGTAGAAGTATTGTTGTCGTTGTTGTTGTTGTTGTTATTATTATTATTATTAACCCCATAAAATAATGATAAACGGTGTGTACGCTTTTTCGTCTACTGGTCATACAAAATATATAATTATGTATAGCACTAGACCTGCAGAAAAAGGGGAAAGGAATGTAGTCGTACTCTTAAAAGTTCGCACTACGCTGAATTTTCTCCCTTTGTACATCACACCACGCTCGGACCACAGGAGTTGGAAACCTCATCCGCCTCCTGTCTCAGACAGTAGACGGGCAAGTTGTTCTCTATATGTGCTGGCCTATGGTCCAAAAATCACAAACCAGCACACTTTTAAGCCAGAAGGCCTAATGAGAGGAAGAAAATCCAAATGAATGAATGAATGAATGACATAAAGTAGAACCATATAAAATATTAAAAAGTGAAATATATTTTATTATCATATAACAAAATATTGATTACCTGTCTGTGCACAGCTTGCGGGTCATGGCTTTAGGAAGTTCCTGCAACAACTCTGAGAGGTCGGGTATGTCCCACGGTTTGTCAGCGAAGCAGCCTAAATATGCTGGAGTCAAACGACCTGGAAAAACAAATGAAACTTTAGTATTCCCCAGAAGCAACACGTCTTCGCGCCCACGACGGCCGCCGTGGGCCCGCGCACTTCCGTGCACGGGCCCACGGTGGCCGTCGTACGCCCGAGCACCTTTGTTCACTGGGTTGTCCCTATGTAAAATTTTTCAGTCTGAAAAAAGGTGATTCCTTGCGGGTGGGGTAGGGGGCAGGGTGGTGGTGGGAAGTAGATGTGTATACATGTGTTAACGAAATTAAAAATTCAAGCTTGAGAGTAAACTAAAAAAAAAAAAAAGAAGAAAAAAGGAGAAATCATTATGTGGCAAAAGAAGGGAAAACAGGACATATAAAATTGTGCATTGCAAAGTTTGCATGTTTAAAACTTCACAAGTCAATTTTCAAATTTTAGGGTCTGTAAAGTAGAAATTATTTATCTTCGGTTTATCTTCTTTGTTTCTGGTTTGTTTCGTCTCTGGTTTGTCTGAGTCAAATAATTCCTATTTGCATTTGCTTGGAAAGACAATAGATCATTTTAATCAGCTGGACCCTGCGTTGTTTCTAGTAAATTTGTTGTTTGCTAATCATTCAAGTGGCGGCCGAAATGACACATTATCCCTTTGGCAGCCTAAGGGGTAAGCAAAATACACCTACTTGTCAGGCATGCTAGTTCAAGGATGGTGCCTGAACTATCATGGCACCATCCTTGAACTGTCATGGTCGATCTGTCTCCAGATCTGCAATGTAGTCTCCAGATAACTGCAGTTTTGGGACTCTTGACCCGAGGGCTCAATGAAATATACTGACCTAGCAAAAGAAATGCGACATCACTGGAATTATCGAAAACACTTTTGTATTTCTGATGACTCCGATATGGAGCATTTCCTTTGCTCGTCAGTATAATAATAATAATAATAATAATAATAATAATAATAATAATAATAATAATAATAATAATAATAATAATAATGCACGGTATTTATATGGCGTATTTCTCATATTTATAAAATAACTCATTGCGCAGAGTTATATACTGTTCAAGTTTCTCCACAGAAAGAAACATACCTATCTCAGGATCCAACTGTTTACAGACAACAGGTACAGGACTGGCTTTCACGATTTCAGCAGGAACCACGGCTCCAAGACCCTGGAATGAGATAACAAACATTAGAACAGGAATTTACGAACGCAACGCAGTGCTACAAGCACGTCTCTATAAATCTTACATGAACTGCATAAATCTGAAATTATCCAACTTTCAGCAACCAATGAAAAATGTGTGTGCTGGTCAGTCGTTCTGAACCTTAAAATCACAGACCAGCACACGAATTTACAATAGGTGCGATACTTAATTTAATAAAGCTTTGAGAAATTTAAGCTTGCAAGGTTCTTTTTCGTGCTTTTAAAAAAAAAATGAAACCAACACAAAACAAAAACATTGTCAACCCGTTGACATTTTTAATGTTGCATTTTTGCAATAAAAAATATATGTAAAATAAACGCTATGAATCATAGCCCCGCTGCTTACTCAGTACACAGGACCAGGGAGCCTACACTATTTAAGTCCCCTGAGAGCGGCTCTTTATGAGCCGCTGTCAAGGGACTTGACTCGTGTAGGTGCCTCAGTAAAACGGTAAATATTGGCCCAGATGGGGAAAATAGGCTAAAATCATGACGGGTGACTGAAATATGTTAGGTTCAGTTTCGTGACTAGTGTCGAAACCTTGTTGTGATCCGCAATTTCGTGAAAAGACTGAATTGAGAATCGTTCGTGGTGACTCAGATCCCAAATTTCATGAAACGTGGTAGACGAAACAAACTCTTCTTGAAGTCGAAACATTAGAACCTCCCTCACCCCCCCCCCCTCTCCACCCCCCTCCCCCCTCCACGATCAGAGCCTCTGTCAGAAGACCACTCAGTAAAGTTGGCTTCCTGGCCTGTGCTTATTACCCAGTGCGCAATAGGCCATCGGGCCCGATGGCCTATTACGCACTGGGTACGTACCTCGGCCGACGCGGGTCCCGGGCAAGGTTTGGGTTCAGGCACACTTGGTGTCGGCTGCAAGCAGAGACAGTCAAAAAAGGGTCACGACGTGACGGTCTGTGATTTTGGACCTTACGGTCTACAACCTTAAGGTCAGAAATCACAAACGAGCACACACATGTGTCAAAGAAATTCCCAAACAAAGAAAGAAACAGGCTTAGAAAGGACAAGTACAACAAAAACAAGGGCAAAGATAAGATATTTTGGGGGGCCTCCGCTGTCAGTGATCATGAATCTCTCGTCTGGAACGAATGCACGCTGACCGACCTTCGCGCGAAGACTTCAGATTTAAATGTAATCAAAAATAGGCACAAGGAACATAGGACTAACAAGTGACATAAATCCTCATGAGCCCCCGCAACTGCGGGGGCTCATGAGGGTTTATGTCTCGTGTAGCTGGGTAACTGACCCAGCATTTAAGGGGTCATCCGAGGACGCAAGGTTACCGTGTTGTCTGTGATTGGCGTAGTTGCTGCTGTCTATAGGATTGTTACTGGCCTCCATCTGCCAGATGCATATAACGATGTCAGTGTACTGGTCTGTCTTGAGACCTAAGATATGCGTGTGCTGGTCTTTGATTTTGGACCTTACGGCTTTCAGCCGTAAGGTCCAAAATCACAGACCAACACACGAATAACTTTTCACATCTTCACATCCGAGAAAAAGTGAACGCGATCCAGGCGCGAGAGACATAGATGCTCATGAACTTCGCGACTGCGAGGTCCCATGATGATCTATGCCTCCTACTGAGACCAGTTTGTATCCATGTTCTTTTTTGTTGTTGTTGTTTTTTTTTTTTTTTTTTTTTTTTTTTTTTTTTTTTTTTGGGGGGGGGGGGGGGGGTGGGGGGGGGGGGAGTGGGTGGGGGTGGGGGCGTGGGCGGTGGGTCGGACGCGACTTTTAGTCGTCGAGTGAACAAAGATTTCAGAAACAAAAATATGCGTCCTGTAGCAGGAAATACGGGGTCGAACACAGGCGTGTGATGATCATTGCATAATCGGTCACATCTAGGAAAGCTATCCGGGTTGGTTTTTATAGATGTGATCGATCATGTAACGCTCATCACACCCTTGTGGCAGGGAACTGGAAGTACCGCGTTGTCCGTAAATGGGGGGTTGGCGTAGCCGCTGCAGTCTGCGGGACCGTTACCGCCGTTGCGTCTCCAGATGTTGAACCTGACACATTGTCCTCCGGAACACGCCTCGGTTTTGTCCTGGCGCACTTGGTCAGTCAGAAACTTGAAATACAGCAATCTGAACAGACGTAAGCAGGTTTAAAAACTACTTTACTGCCAGTGGAGGCAATAATTATGTCTTAGAAAGCCTTGCAAATTTAACACTGAATAATTTCATCGAACCAAGGACACTGATGAGAATAGAGTCAGCAAGAGGCAAAGATCTTCATGAGCCCCCGCAGATGCATATGGGTGGAGGTCTTAATTTTTTTATTTTTTTTTTAAATTTTTTTTTTTTTTTTTTTTTTTTTTTTTGTTTGCAGTGGAGGTATCAAACAGGCATGTTACAGTGGTTTCTTCTGAAAATACGACGGTGGACCAGAGGAAAAACGTTTTGGATCAGTTTTAAGGCAATATGGAGGGCTCTCACGATGTCACATTTTAAAAGACCCAAACCACTGACCCGTGGATGCTGTCCCAGAAGACCATGTTGCCCACAGTATCACCGTCCAGCTGTTGCAGAGACGTGGCCCACACAGGGTTGAGGAGCGGATAGTTGACTCGGATCTCGAAGTCGGTCGTGTTTTTGGGGAGGCACAGTGCTACTCGCACGACGTCGCCGCTGAAAACGGACACAGAGTAAACACATGCATTGCACCAGAATTTGTTTCGAGCGACTGTCCTTAGGAAAGATGACCTGTCATTAGAGACCGTCGTTCAGTTGAAGAAAATCCCAGCAAAGAAAGAAGCGCGCTTAGAAAAGACAGTTATAACGCAATTCACTTCTAAGCGCACTATATTTGTCATAGCCGATACAGAGGTTGATCTCACACTTACTTTCTCCACGCACTGACAAGATAAGTAGCGAATTCTATATTTGTTTGTGTGTCTGTTTTGAAACTAGTAATAATTTTAATAAATTGTGTTGTAACTGTCTTTTCTAAGCGTGTTTCTTTCTTCGTTGGGTTATCGAGGCTGATCTGTTTTCACTAAATTTGCATGTAACCCATTTAACCCCACGGTCGCATTTCCCAAAATTGGATATGTCACCTAACGACCATGCACCGGTTTCAGAAGACTGGGTTGGTTGGTTAGTTCGGGTTTAACGTCCACGGCACCGAAGTGATACTGAACGGCCCTGACGGGCGGGTTATGGAGGAACCGGGAAATCTATTGAGACCTGAACACTGTGCCACTTTGATTTACTAGGACCTTTCAACGGACATGCTATTGAACAAGTCTGTCTTTCCCCCCTGGATTGCGAGTCCAGCTACCGGGGCCGGGACGGGATTCGAACTCACGACCCGGCGATTCCCTTCGCTCTCCTGATCCGACGCTTAACCGCCTGAGCTATTTCGGACCCTGCAGAAGACTGATCGACCATGATAATTCAAGGACAGTGCCAGATTAGCTTGGAGCCTGATAGCGCCAAGCTAATCTGGCACTACCCTTGAATTATCATAGTCGATGCGTTCCCTGCCGTAGTGCTTCGGTGCTATATGGGTTAATAAACAGACAGACACATATACAGACACACAGACAGACTTACGCTTCAACACCGTAGGACTCGATTCTGAAGAAAGTAGGCACAGCCCCCAGCGTCTTGTTAAAACTGACCGTGTACGACTTGTGGGTGCGTAGAAGATGCGTGTTTTGGATAGTGCCTGAAAAGTGGGACCATGCTAATTGTAAAATTTACTTTTTACTGTGTACAAAGAATGAACTTGGTGATGAAAATGCAAGTCACGACGGGAGTAAAATATCATAAAAGAAATAAAATAAAAGAAAGATATAAAGATCTAGAGCAGAAGCGTTTTGTGTCATTTATGTATTGTTTATGTATAAATGTGATTTTTGCTACATAGTAGTGTTAAAATAATAAACACAAAAGAAGAAATGTGAAAATAAACCCAACCCCAACCAAGAAACAAACAAACAACAGGTAAACAACGCACAACAGAACGAACAGTCGACCAAAGGATCAACCAAACAAGGAATAATCAACCAACCAGCTGACCAGCAACTAACCAACCAACCCACTAACTAGCCAAATAACCAACTAACCAAGAACCCCAGCAACCAAACAAACCCGTACCTTCTAGTACAAGTGCGTCCGTTGGTGTGTCGTCTCTCAGCACTATGATGGGATACTTAGTTTTCAGATCGGCAGTCAGAACACCGTCATCACCAAGTATCTCCATCTGAAAAAAAGTATGTATTCACTCCAGAAAAATATGAACACCACCGACTGCAAGAGGTATAGATCCTCATGAGCCCCCGCAACTGCGGGGGCTCATGAGGATCTATACCTCTTGCTGTAACCACTTGTATTCAAAATTCATTTTCCTTTGAAGTCTTGACTTGCAATAGAGGGAAACAAATTGACCATGACAGATAGGATCAATCATGGCAATGCCTGTCTATAACATGAACAATTAGATGGAAAACATTCAGCATTGACAGGATAACGACTGATTGGTTGTTGTTTAATTAACACTTTGGCTGTCGGTTGGCTGTTCCTGCAGGAGTCATCGCGACAAAACCAGGTGCGGACAGCCAAGGGGTTAAGAAAGCACAGAAATAAATTCACACCTTTTCTTTCTATGTTATTTTATTTATTCATTCTTTCATTCATTCGTTCGTTTGTTAGACCTTTCGTCCGCCCGTTCGTCCGGCCGTCCGTCATCCATCCATCCATCCATCCATCCATCCATCCATCCATCCATCCATCCATCCATCCATCCATCCATCCATCCATCCATCCATCCATCCATCCATCCATCCATCCATCCATCCATCCATCCATCCATTCATCGTTCAGTCATTCATTTCTTATTCATTTATTTATTTACTTCTTTATTTACTATTACACAATCTGAATGGACATCTGTGCCTAATGTCCTAATTTACCTGTATGTATCTGTAAGGACAGGCGGTCATGCCCCAGTTGTCATGGTAACGACACTCAGGCCCCGTGAAGAAGGGTCGGTTAGGAACCAGTTGTGTGCCGGCCCTTCCCGTTAGCGACCCGTCCGAGTCTCTCAGTGTGGCCTGCATGGCGCCGTCCTTGGCCTCCCATCTGTACATGCTGCTGTTGCCATGGTACACCCAGTTCTGGCCATTTATCTGCAGACGAAATGAACTGTGTAAAAGAAGAAAACTTAACCCATTCAGCCCTGACGCACTACAGCAGGAGATGGGTCGACTATGATAATTTAAGGGTAGTGCCAGATTAGCTTGGCGCCTGTCGGCGCCAAGCTAATCTGGCACTGCCCTTGAATTATCATGGTCGATCCATCTCCTGCAACTGTGCATAGTCGTTAGATGACGCTTCCAAAATTTGGGAAATACGTGCGCCGGGCTGAATGAGTTCATGTATACACACCCGCACCGTTTAGAACTCGTACTCCCCAGATTTGGAAATCAAATACAGCCTCGCAGATATAGCTTCAGTTAACACTTTGGCTGTCGGTAGCGGTTTTTGTCGCGATGATTCCTTGGAATCATCGCGACAAAAACCGCTACCGACAGCCAAAGGGTTAAAATGCAGTACGCAATTTCGCGATTTGTGGACACTTCGGGGGCCTTCATCATCTGTAATATACCAGCCCAGGCACCTAAATAATCACTGAACATGTGGGCCATGTTGATCGGACCAGCAAGGCACTGACCAGCTAAAGCTGACGTCGGCTCGAATACCTTATTAGCTCACTTGGAAGAATCAGGCGTGGCCACCCCCCCACCCCCCCACCACTCTCCCACCCCCATGATCCATAAAGAGTCAAACACCTGTTGACACCAGTGTTGAAAGCAAAGAAATATTCTGAGACAAGTATTGCCAAGATACATAAAATAAAGCGTTCAACGTTGAGGGTTTAACGTCTTTTGTGCAACAAGAAGGTAATTCAAGAAAGTGGGCACCCAATTATGTTCTGAACACATTTTTTTTTATCCCGGCTGGCTTCGAACCGGCGACCTTTCGGACCACAGCTGATCAGCTGAACGTTCTACTACCTGAGCTACCCAGCCTCCCTCAAAAGGAAAAAAAAAAAAAGAAGACAGAACTAATCAAGATTTAGCATTACAAAGAAAGAATTCAAATCTTACATTGTCACAGAAACCGAACTTCAGTTGTGAGAACTCCGAAAAGGGTGTCGTCGGGTAGGTACTGGTCCTGTGCCAAGTCACGGCTCCCCCCGGGCTGACCCCTCGCACCCCATACAGCTGTTCCCAATTGTCTGCCCACCAGTCGTGAGCGTAACGGTCAAAGTGACAGTTGTTCACAAACACGGGGCCTTGGTAAAACTCCACACCAGTTATAGACTCGTAGCTATTTGGGAACACAGAGCAAGGGAGAGAAATCAAATAGGAAAATGTGTGCTGGTCTGCGATTTTGGACCTTACGGCCTGCAGACAACTTCTTGGTTTTCTTGACACACAAAAGAAGAAAAAAAAAATGAAGCCAATCTTTTGACAACTAACCAACAAACCAACGAAGCAAAAATGACCGAGCAAAAACTATTTATGTGAGACACCGCGGACACTATTATTTTCGTCACTGCAAAAATAGTAACAAATGGTCATATGTTTCGGAGGACAAGCACTGTGTGTAAAATCAGATGTTCTGCATTTATGAGCATGTATACATAAAAAACAGTTTGATTATGAAACATGAAACGTACGGCACGCCGGCCAGCGAGTGATCAAAGTTGAATGTGGGCTTGTCTGGGTGGCTGGAGTCGGTCCAGGACTCCGGCATGCCCTTGTTGTCTGACCTGCCTACGAACACGCTGTCTTTGACCTCTCCTCCTGTGTTCATACCGTTCGTCCCTCCGCCAAGCCCGCGCAAAGAATCGGCGAATCTGAAACGTGGACGTGGAGGTTTTAACAGGCATGCCAAGTGACATGCACCACCCCCCCCCCACCCACCCCCCATCTCCCACACTTTGGTACCGGTTTCAGGCCACTTTACAAAAATTCAAATACAAGCGATCAAAAATCTCTGTAACTTCAGTAGCTAAACTGGCCCTTCGTCTGTCTTGTAATGTGTTTGTCTTAAATGGCGTAAATCCGTGTCTGTTACGTGAGTGTGCGTGTTGGGTTTCAGTTCGCGGCGCTTTGAGTCGATTTGCCCAAAAATTGAGAAAAAGCGCCTATATAATAACGGTATTATTATTATTATTATTATTATTATTATTATTAGTGTGTGGACCCGTGGCTCCCTGCCACTCACAATACTCAATAAACAGAAACCATCAATTTAAAAAAAAAAACTCGAAAAACACAAAAACAAACAAAACAAACAAACAAACAAAAACAAACAAACAAAACTACACACACAAAAATCTGTCTACTAAACTAAACTACTCTTAACCTTTTGCGTGTCGATAGCGGTTTTAGTCGCGATGATTCCTGCCAGAATCATCGCGACTAAACCGCTACCGACACACAAAGGGTTAATAACATCTGACTGACTGACGAGTCGATGTTTAACGTCCTACGGCACTAAATGTGATCAAGGACGAGCAATAGTAACATCCCATAGAGTGTCGCTTATACTGTGCACACGTGTGCGACTATTCTTATGATAAGAACGAAACAAACAAACCAACAACAACAACAACAACAAAAAGGACTCGTATCGTTATGTTCTCTCTATGACAGAATCAATAGAGGTTCAGTAATTAATCACATGTTTGTCCGGACTTTTAAACCACTGTTTTAGTCGCAATTTTGACCTACTTTCGATTTCCGGAAATCGATTATTGTAATCACGTGGTCATTGCGCCTCCGCTGCATGCGCCCAAAGGTGTTTTGCATACAGTGTACTTACGAAGACTTGATAACTCTGATGTTGCCAGGTTTGATCCAAGCGTTTTGTTTCATGTTCTTGAAGAGATTCAGACTGTTGGAAAAGAACAAGTTAATCAATTAAAAACAAGTTCCCTGGTAAAACTGAATCTAAGTTACAAACTCACAAAGTAGCACACGATACCAGTCCACACACATCAATAAATACCATATTATAGCATAATTAGAAATGAAGCATCCGTATTCCACGAGTATCATTGGTGAGGTTTCGTTTGCAACGAACGACTGCCAACTTTGAACGAGAGCGAGATCACGGCGGATAACCAGCTTGTAGCCAGAAGCATAGACAGCACTCCAAACATCTCATGAGCCCAGGGGTCTATGCCTCTTGGAGATGTTTGGAGTGCTGTCTATGCTTCTGGTACAAGCTGGGTATATTCCGCGGTTTAGTTTTCGTTCGTTATTGGGGGTCGTCTGGGGGTAAAAGTAATGTCACTATTGCTAGATAGACCGTATATCTATTAATGACAACTTATACCCCAAAAATACTTCCTGTGCTTTACTGAACCTTTCACACCACTAGGTTACTTAGCAATTCCAAGCGTCCTCGCGACGTTACTAAGATTCCAAAATAACCCCTTAAAATCTATGTATAACAGTGATTCTTAAAGTCTTCATTAACCCATTCAGTCCTGACGCACTACAGCAGGAGATGGGTCGACCATGATAATTCAAGGGTAGTGCCAGATTAGCTTGGCGCCTGTCGGCGCCAAGCTAATCTAGCACTGCCCTTAAATTATCATGGTCGATCCATCTCAAGCAACTGGTGCATAGTCATTAGATGACGCCTCCCAAATTTGGGAAATACGGCCGTCGGGCTGAATGAATCAATCCATAGTCTTACCGTTCCATGATGGACCATGTACGATTTCCCGACTCCACTGGAGGGTACCGTGGGTCGTAGTTAGGACGGGAGGGTATAACTCCATTTTCTGGGATATAGTTTCCTTGGTGGTACTCCCCAGTGGAAAGTCGACTGTCAAAAAATATACCAGCCTGCAAAAACAAGAACAACGTGTCAGCGAAAAAGAGTTTATGACGCCAGAAATAAGAAGCATACAAAACAAGTGTTTACCCATTGGCTATCGGTAGCGATTTTTGTCGCGATGATTCCTGCAGGAATCATCGCGACAAAAAGCGCTACCGACGGCAAAATGGTTAAAAATATCGAACGGACAGAGCTAGAGGGAGGGGAGGAGCCCCTATTATGAAACAGTGCTTATTATGAAACACCCTGCTCCCGGTGAAACGGAATAACTTTTCTAAATTCCGCCTGTGCAGTAATATAGAGCTACTTCAGTGAGCCTTATTTCCGGTACAAGAATGTCAGGCGTGATGAAAACGAAAACACGCCGGGAAAATGTGATTTTTGACCCTTCTGCATCTAATTTTTCGCCATTTTGAAACACCTACATCAGCATTCAAATGTGTGATTTAAAAAAAAAAAAATAGCCACTCTTGTCATGAAGAGCAATCTTCGGACATCAGATAACAGCGGCAATCGTTTTGGTTCTCTTTTTGTTGCTTTGGAGGCACGCATTTTCCTGGAGAAGTATCTTGTTCCTATTATGAAACACAAAGAGCTCCTAATATGAAACGTGTTTCAAAATTAGAACAGTGTTTCATATAAGGAGCAGTGTTTGTCTGGCGTATATATCATCAGAAACCAGCCAGCCAGTTTGATCGGGGGTTCTTTCTCCGGGTACTCCGGTTCTTCCCCCCCCCCCTTGGTACGGTCTCAGGCCACTTTACAATTTCAAATACAGCGATCAAAATCTCTGTACTCAGTAGCTGACTGGCCTTCGTTGTCTTGTACTGTGTTTGTCTTAATGCGTAATCCGTGTCTGTTTCGTGAGTGTGTGTGTTGGTTTCAGGCGGCGCTTGAGTCGATTTCCCAAATGAGAAAAGCGCTATATAATGCGGTATATTATATTATTAGCCAGTTTGATCCAAATTTCAAATGTCTATACTTTTTCTCAATACAGAGTATCCCACACCATGATCATGTCACTTTGCGAAGAGGGTGAGGACCTACAAATGCGCCACTTGTTGACTATCAAAACGAGGGGCGGGTGGTGCTGGTGTTAGTACAGGTGGGAGGTCGCGGGAAGGGGGTGAGTGGTCTGGAGACCTTTTCACCAATTGGCGAAAAATCACACGACGGATCGTTTACAATTTCCAAGAAGAGGCGCTGGAGTGTGTGTGTGTGTGTGTGTGTGTGTGTGTGTGTGTGGTGTGTGCGTGTGTGTGTGTGTGTGTGTGTGTGTGTGTGTGTGTGTGGTGTGTGTGTGTGTGTGTGTTTGGGGGGGGGGGTTCCAAACTCCCCAAAATGGAAAATTACACATTAAAAAATACCCTGGGAGCCGTGCACCTTGGAACACCCTTCTCCCCCTGAATTTGCTTTTTAAATATGTACATAAACCTGTGTCGATAATTTTAGGAAGTTTACAAAGTAAAATAGGTAAAAGCACTGTCAGGGGAGAGAATTGTGCTGTATCGACCAATGATCATAGATGTAGTTTGATCGAAGCACCCCCCCCCCCAAAAAAAAAAAAAAAAAAAAAAAAAAAAAAAAACGATTGGAAAGAGGGGGTGCGCTAAGTAAATGACTGATGACTGGAAGCAATGCATATGGAAGGCCCCCCCCCTCCCACCCCTCCGAAGGGTGGGGGTGGGGGGGGGGTATCACATATCCCATTGTTCCAGCCCCTTGGTGCATGGAAATTTAAATCTAGGTCCCCGAAGGGGGTCCAGAAAATTTGCCGGTGTGGACAGCTGTTTCGGTCTTGGCGACCTCGTCAGCACACCATTCGGCATACTTGGAAGGCAGGAACTTCTGCCTACCTGCAAAGACAGCCACATTTTACTGTGGTGTCTGCAGGGGCGTACATTCCATGCCTCTACCTAGATCTAAATTTCCATGCACCCTAAGAGAGAACCTACTAAAAGGGGGGAAAGGGTTGCAGTCGATATTGTAGTAATAAATGAAAAGAAAAGGGGAGACTACCAGTGCTAATATTTTAGGAAGTTTACAAAGTAAAGTAGGTAAAAGCACTGTTAGGGAGAGAATTGTGCTGTATCGACCAATGATCATAGATCTAGTAGTAGTATTAGTAGTAGTAGTATTGTGAGGACAAAATGGGCCGTGAGGCCTTTGCAAATGTCCTTTCTTTCTTTAATTACTTTATGGGTCTGCTATACATGCAAATTTTCCTATAAATCATTTATCATAGGAATAGAAAATCTCTTTAAATTTTGGTAATTCGTCCAGCTGGTTTTTAAAACAATTTATGTCAGGTGCTTTTTTTAATGAAACTGGTAACTCATTCAAACCAATGGCAACTCTGTTCGAAAAACAAAACTTCCGCAAGTTAGTGTTGCAGTGCTGTGCAAAGATTTTCCCTTCAGAGTTTCGGATTCTGTCACAAAATGGTGCTGCAAAAAAGTCGTTCCAATTTAGGTCGTCGATGACAAACTTGGATTAAGTCTCCACGTATTCTACGTCCACGTAAGGAGTGTAGTCCAAATTATTTGAGTCTGTCTAAATAAGTCATTATTCTACATTCTTTGACCAGCTTTGTTGCTCGTCTCTGTACCCTTTCGAGTGCAACTGATTGTCTCTTTAAACCTGCGCTAAGTAAGTGATTGGAATCAATGCATATGGAAGCCCCCACGAAGGGGGGCGTATCACATATCCGACTGTTCGAGCCCCCCTTTGGGGACCTAGATTTAAATTTCCATGCACCAAGGGGCTGGAACAGTGGGATATGTGATACTCCCCCCTTCACAAGGGCGGGGGGAGGCTTCCACATGCATTGCTGCCATTCACTTAAATAGCGCATCCCCTCTTTCCTATCTTTTTTTTTGTGTGTGCTTCGATCAAACTAGATCTATGATCATTGGTCGATACAGCACAATTCTCTCCCCTGACAGTGCTTTTACCTACTTTACTTTGTAAACTTCCTAAAATATTAGCACTGGCAGTCTCGCCTTTTCTTTTCTGTGTCGATAATGCTAGCTTGTATCAAGTTTTACTTCTGAGGTTGTAAAACTAAATACAGTAGCTTTTATTCCCCCATAGATAGAACATTTTCAACACACTTGCTGACATGCCTACCCTTTGACCTTTGGAAGGAGCCAATAAACTTAATATGCATGGGGACAGTTTAACCCCTAGCAAAACATTTCCACTGGGGTCTTATTGCAAAGTTCACATACAAACTACCTGTAATAACAACAACCTAAAATAAAAGCCTTCTTACTTCTCGTGACCTTTAACCTTAATGAGAGGTTAACTTAGTAGAGCTGCAAACAAAAGTTGTATCATCAGTTTTCTCTTTGGCAAGTTTTAAAATAAGATTACAACTATTTTCTTTAAAAACAAATCGCCCGTTATTCACCTTGTAACCTTGACCTTTCATGGAGGTCAGCGCAAGTGACAATCAAAGCTATTGTCAAATGTGATCACTGTGCCAAATTAGAAGTCTGTGGCTCTGATGGTCTCTCAGAAATTCAAAATGATAACATCTGTCACAATTGGATATACACAGGATAATGGATGGATGGACCAATAGTGAACCAGTGGCGGATGACTCATTGTTAATATTAGATGAATCTATAATGTCTGCTAACCATCTCTCATGGCTTAATTTTCCAACAAAATGCAAGTGAAACTTGTAAAAAGGACATAATCACACTGTTTCATAATATGAGACCTAGTGTTTCATATTAGGCAAATGGTGCCTAATATGAAACAATGTGTCACTGCATCGATTCGAGTTTTGAAATTTGGCTTTGTCCTAAGATTCATCAAAATAATCTCTATCAAACCCTGGTTTCGGATTAATTCTACCTTTCTTTGGACGGTAGCGCGAGACGTTTTTGCTTAAGTGTTTCATACATGGATCTCCTCCCCTACACATACACGCGCGCATGCACATACACGCGCGCACGCGCTCTCGCGCAAAGACGAATTAAAAGCGTCAAAGATCCCCAGCCGTCAAAAGAACATGGATAAAAAGCGATTTCAGCAAGAGGCACAGATCCTCATGATCCCCCGCAATTGCGGGGGCTCATGAGGATCTATACTTCTTGAAGTCGGGTGTTGTTCATGTTTTAACTGGCAGTGAAGAGGTTGAGGAGCACTGACGTTGTAATTATAAAGAAAACGATAGAAGGGCGGATCATTTACCTCCCTAGGGAACTCCTGTAATTCCCCCCCACCCCACCTCCCACCCCCATCCCCCAAGATCCGCCCCTGAGGTACCGTTCCGTACCAACACGTACCATGACGTTTGAGTGAGCCGCATTATTGTAGAAACGTTTGATTGGCGTAAACTTCGGCGAGTACGCGGGGGTCTTCATGTTAGATTCACCAATGGGCTTGTCCGCAAAGACGAAGAAGTAGCCAAAAGTCTGAAAAATTAAGGTCTTTAGTAATTAATACTTAAGTCTACAGGCATATACGAATTGTATCGTTTTCACATTTAGCGTGACTCTTGTACGAGATCTTCTATCCTTTTGATAGAAGACGATTTTTTCTTGCAACAACAACAACAACATATAAAATAAATTAATAAATTAATACATTTTAAGTCCCTTCTATTTGTTGAAGGGATTTTTTAGGATGGGTCGCGGTGGGGCGAATTCAGTAGCATGTCCATGATGTCAAAGGCGGGCAGGCCTATTTTAGTTTTGTCACCATTTTCTCAAGTCTTGAAGCGAAAGTCAAAGTCATAAATTATCACGTAAAATCCAAAACTACGTAAAAACAAAAGAGAACGTCATGACGAATAACGTTTTACAAACAAATGACACGGATGCACTGCGCCCTAATAGAGCTCACTGACGCATTGGCAGATCTGCGAGATTTTTTCAGTTTTAGATATTTCAACATCAGAATCAGGTCAAAAACAAGTAGTGACTCTTGAGAGCGAGGACAGCTCTCATATAGAAGCGACTTTGTGGGTTATGGTTCATCCCATCTTGTTATATCTGATCTTGCCCTTTTTTTCTCCTTTTTAGAGTCTCGTAAAAGTGAAACATTACTGAGAAAACTCTTATCTTATAATTAAATTCTATCAAGTGATTTTACACAAATCAGTGAGTAATGGACACAAACTGCATATCCGAAACAGAGTCTAGTAGCCGGCATGTGAATATCTATGAACTGTGAAAATTGTGAATTGCGATTGTGAAAATGACATGTTGGCTACATTTTACGGGCTATGACTAAAAAGTGCTGTGCAAATTACGATTACACTGTCAACCTCTTCACCGCCGAGAAAAAGAGCACAAAATCTAAATGCAAGAGACATAGATCCTCATGAACCCCCGCGACTGCGGGGGTTCATGAGGATCTATCCCTCTTGCTGAAACCAATTTGTATCCATGTTTCTTGGAAGGTGTTGGCTTTTGGTCTTTGAATGAACCAAGATTTCAGAAACAAAATTGTACGTACAGTGGCAGGGGAGGAGTTTAAAAATCTGAACTCATTAAAGGCTACTAATATTATAGGTTTGGTTGCAAATAATAAGTGTACACCATTTGTGGGAGATACTGACCTTGACAATACAATTCAAATGTAATTTCCATCCCTTTAACTCATTCGTGGCCAGCCGCATCCGGACGAACGGCATAAGCCACGCATCCGGATGAAGCCACGAATGAGTTAAAGGGACCCGCCACGAGGCAAAAGAGGATTAATAGCTCATAGTAACCCTTTTAATTAAATGTTCTCAGCATGTCTTTTCAACAATGCTGAAAAAAGGGCCATCTAAAATCATATTAATATGATCACTTCGTCTATAACGTCTGTTCACCATTTATAGGGACAAAGAGGCCTTGACAACATAATTCAAGTTAATCTCCTTCCCTTTAAAAGAACCGGCCCAGCAGCAAAAGACGATTAATTAATTAGTTAGTTAGTTGGGTTTAACGCCGAACAGGCGGCTAAGGCCATCTCACGGCGGAAAAGATGATTAATGATTTGCAATACCTCATTGAGCAGTGTTCTTAGTGTGTCTTACAATATTCTAGTAAGGGTTAGCTTGACTTTGAAGATTGAATATCGTAGATAAGACTTTTTTTTTTATTCTTCTTCTTTTATGTACGTAGGAGAGTTCCAAAGATGCGCACGAAGGGCAGTAGAAAACGTTGCGCGTGCCTACTCAGATGGATTGTAAAAACATGGTAGAAAAATCTTAGTGTACCCATTTAGCTCCGGACACCTACAGCAGGAGATGGCTTGACCATGATGATTCACAAGGGTAGTGCCAGATTAGCTTGGCGCTTTCATGCGCCAAGCTAATCTGGCACTACCCTTGAATCACCTTGGTCAAGCCATATCCTGCAACTGGTACATAGTCGTTAGGTAACACCTCCAAAATTTGAGAAATGGGACCTTGGGGGTATAATTTCAGCAATCAAAGCCCAGTGTCACTACACGGTTTTTTTTTCTCCTGTTTTGTGTAGGGGAGTTAAATTTAGAGGGGTGACAGGGATTAGTTAGTCACCGGACGTAAGGTTAGCATAGGTGAGTTATTTGGCCTTTACACGAGGAATTGCTGCCGTACGAGTCGAAGGACGGCGTGTGACGCACGTGATCGCTCAGTCTGCGCGATCGGGTGGTCCCCGTTTCACGTGAATTTACATCGCACGATTTACTGAGCGCATTTTTGCTAAACCTTACGATATCCAAATTGTTAGTTAGTCCCTTTCCAGCAGCGAACGAAGTCAGTCGCTTTCCAACAGCGAACGAAAGTAGTCGCTTCCAAGCAGTCTCTGAGGGGGGGAGGGGGGCCCAGGGGGGGGGATGGTGGGGGGGGGGGGGGCGTGCAGGCGTGGTTTACCATTTGCTGCAGGCCTCAAGCAGCTGTGTCGTTCCTATGTAACGGCCCTGCGATACGGCCCTGGTCACTCCGAAGCCGGTGTCCGAGAAAGAGAGAGGAAGAAACGACTGAATCCCTGGCTTGTCTTGTCTTTGTTTGTCTTCGACCCAGGTGGGGCGTCTTCACGGATGACATGCATCCAAATCCAGCGGTCTAAACGTCCAAAACCATAAAGATCTAAAGAACCGGCTAAGTCCGCCGCCGTGCTGTGCGGAAGGCCTGGGTGGTTCATTGAGAGTGGAGGCTGGCTGTGTCACTCCGCCTGGTTGGTCTATGACGCCGTACCTGGGCGCTGTTGCGAGTGTCGCGGCACGCCCCATGTTTAGCCAGGTCGGTTCGCCCCATTTAGTAGTTTTCTAACTTATTTAAGTATAGTCTTGTTTATTTGTAAACCTGTAAAGGACTTTGTGAGATTGATTTCATCTCCTCGTAGTGACAATGTTGTGAGAGGAGCTTTATCGCAGTGACAGAAATATTTTGAAATATTGTATTATTTAAAAGCAGCCTGTGTTACGGAAGGCCTTATCGCTGAAGCAAGAGCGTTGAGCTGAGTTGAGCTTGACGGTTGTGCTTCCGGCGAGAAGGTCCAGTGACTTGTGAACTATATTGAGTTTGCTTTACTTTCATCTGTGCTCTATTAAGGGTGTTTGTTTCATTATATATTGATATTGTGTATTCTGAAATATTGTGTTTAGAGGAGCCATGTGCTATGAAGGTCTTTATTGCGGAAACATTAATTTAATTTGAACTTGTCGTTCGTGCTCCCGCTGAGGAGATTCAGTAGCTTGTGATTATATTCGTTTTTTTCAGTTTTGATTTGTATTTTATTAAGGATATTTGTTTTATTATATATTTGTTGTTATTTTGGATTGTGTATTATTGTGTATGTTGGATATTTATGCTGGGGAGTTTGGACGTGTGTGTGTGTGTGTGTGTGTGTGTGTGTGTGTGTGTGTGTGTGTGTGTGTGTGTGTGTGTGTGTGAATGTGAAGTGTGAGTGCGTGGATAGGATTGTGTGAGAATATTTGGATTGCTGTTAGGTTTATATGTAATAAATGGTGTCGTAATTGTTCCTCTGGTGTTTGTGTTAGGATTGGGTTGGTTGTTCTCGAGTGGTAGTGCTCATAGTTCGCGCCCCGGAAGCGGGGGTCGTGACACCCAGGATGGAGCGGATCGCTTTAACATTTGGTTGTCGGTAGGGGTTTTCACCGCGACAAAAAGCCGCTACCAACAGCCGAAGGGTTAACTATCATGGCCAACCCTACTCCCGCTGTGGTGTTTTTAACCCCATCACTGCCAGTGCACGCAGATTGTGCTTTTGAACTCATTGTAACTTCAAGGTCAAAGGTCCCCAACTGTCGACGGACCATAGACGCAAAGGGATTTCAGCATAAAGCATATATCTATAGATCTATACTGAGGAGCACCACAAATAAAAAAGAAATGCAACAGTTTTGGAATTCCAAAAAAGTCGCATTTCCTTTGCTCCACAGAATACCTGTTGCAGTTCAGCGGTGCTCATTTCTTTTTCTTCTCGACAGTGAAGGCAATAAGGATAAACTTGATGTAACAAATGAATGTTTTCACTCACCTCTGAACCTGCTGCAACATTGTTGGTGAACTCGTTGTTTGGATGCGAGATCCAGAATGTAGCAAGCCCGCTGAAAATCATGGAAAACTTGTATAAAACTTTCTATTGGTGAGCATTAACAAGTGACAGTTTCTTCAGTATATTGAAGATGGTATAAAACTTTCTATTGGTGAGAAGTGTCGTTACTTACCCGTGGTCATTGCAAAATGCTTAAAACGAGGTGGGGGAAGAGGAGAGAACAAGCAATGCAGCATATAGAATTAACAAGTGACAGTTTCTTCAGTATATTGAAGATGGTCAATCAACCGGAATAAGTGGAAGACGAAGAAACAAGATAATAAATTTTTTTTCTTCAAATAAATGGCTCTAACTCTTCAAGGTAAACGTTTCCAGTGAGCAAACGGTCGTAGGGTCACC
>BTPG01000006.1:83429100-83669100 GCA_036245525.1 Semisulcospira habei | reverse complement strand
CACGTATTTCCCAAATTTTGGAGGCATCATCTAACGACTATGCACCTGTTGCAGGAGATGGATCGACCATGATAATTCAAGGGTAGTGCCAGATTATCTTGGCGCCTGTCGATCCATCTCCTGCAACTGGTGCATAGTCGTTAGATGACGCCTCCAGAATTTGGGAAATACGGCTGTCGGGCTCACTGAGTTAACTCATTCTACCCCAACACCGAAATCCCTAAATTTTGCCTTAGTCCTCTGAAGACTGCACTCTAGTGAGGGACACAGATCGACCATGATAGTTCAAGGGTGATGCCAGAATAGCTTGGCGCCCATAGGCGCCAAGCTATTCTGGCATCACCCTTGATCTATCATGTTCGATCCTTATCTTGCTGTGGTGTGTCTGGGGTAGAATGAGTTAAGGTATTCACACACCTTTCCTGACAATAAACGCGTAGTTCTGCAAAGTCCCAACACTACGAATGAGTTTTGCACCAAGTGACTCCATAGCGGTGTAGAAACTTTCGGTAGGAGTGCCGAGATTCCTTCGCACACTGGCTGCCAAGATCAGTCCGTTTGAAACTAGGAAAGAAAAAAAAACACAGTAGATTAGGGAAGAGAAAACAATATTGATAGCAACAGATTTACCGTTCACATCAGGTGCTTCAAACAAAGCCATCCAGACTTTATGTTCCAACCCAATACGCAAAATATAATCGGACCGACTTGAGCTGACGTCGACTCGCGCACAGGCTGACGTCGGTCAAATGGCCTTTGCTTACACGGTGATTTTGCAATTTTTGTTTTGTACATGTTAGAGATACAAACAAAGAATACCGGAAGTGATATTGTTACAAACAAACACACAAAAAAACAAGCAAACAAACAAACAATAGTCAGCTTTCGAGTTTGTTTGAGATAATGTAGATGGTAATGAGGACCATTACAGTTACACAAGCGATTAGTCATGTGTACATAAGTGTGTTGGAAAGTCAGAAAGAAAAAATGATGACGATGAAGATGCTATTGTTGCTGCTGCTGGTTATGTTGATGATGATGATGATGATGGGGTCGACGACGACGACGATGATGATGATCATCATCATCAATAATAATGCTTTCACTTACTGTTCACAAACATAGGCAAGAGGTCCCAGTCGGAAGAATCGAACACTTGAAAATCGTACAGCCTCCCGTCCGGTTTCCAGATAACAACGTGCATGCCGTCCACAGTCTCTAGGGACAAGGGTGTTGCCTAAAGGACAATTCACAAAAAAAGCAAGAGGTCATCGGGCCGTCGTCGGTCCGAGGATATAAGCCACGCGCAAGAACTTTCATGAAAGACCTCGGCACGAGCACCCACAGCAATGTTATCACATGTTATCACATAACATAATAAATCGCATAATTGTCATGTTTGTACACCTTCGCACTAATGCACCTTCAGTCGTTTCCCAGTAAGCAAAGGTCCCCGGGCCCATGACGGCCGCAGTGGGCCCGCGCACGGCCGTGCGCGGGCCCACTGCGGCCGTCGTGGGCCCGAAGACGTTTCGCTACTGGGGTTAATCCCCAAGCTTGGGACCCCATCTCCAGTTGTGAAATGGATGGGCCCCAGATCGCTTGGAGACTCCATAAGGTAGCACTGGAGTATAAGCATGGCGAACCCATAGCTGAAGGACAGCACAACATTGGCTTGCTGACTCGAAGGCGCCGAGCTAATCTTGTGCTACTGCTAAACTATCATGGTCCATCCACCTCATGCTACAGATTGTGAAGTGTGCGAAGTGTGTATGTATGTCACTTCCAATAGACATACTTTGTTGCTTGAATCCTGTGTAAATTCAACGTTAAAGACATCCAGCCGTCCCAAAAACGTGGATACAATGAACTATCGGCGAGAGGCATAGATCATCATGAGCGCCCGCGTATGCGGAGGCTCATGAGGATCTATGCCTCTTGCAGTTGGATAGTGATCGCCGTTTCCTACTCTGAAGTGTTTCAATGGCAGACTGCATTTTAAAAAAAAAAGACATACCTTGTGATCGTACAAATAGCTGCACGGGATACCTGACGACAACGCCGGAACAGTGTGCGCCAGTTTGGTCCACGACATCTTGTCTTGTCCGTGCATTTCTAACACGCCTCCAGACTCCACGCCCAGATATTTTCTGCCAAGTGGCTCTGTCAAATATTTGCTGTCGGGTTTCCCTGAAAAATAAAACAATCGGTCTGTGAACTTATTTTGGACTTCAATAAACAAGTGGTGCTAGACTCACACTCCAGCAAGCGATGCTAGAGTCGCAATCTAGTTTTATGTATGTAAACTGCGTATTGGCTGCATACTGTGTTATTTTTAAAAAAAATCATAACATTATATAGGCCTATGTGTGCTGCTCTGTGATTTTGGACCTTCCGGCTTTGCAGCCGTAAGGTCCAAAATCACAGAGCAGCACACAATATGTTACTCTTTTCTTTTTATTAAAAAAAATACAAACAAACGAGCAAACAAACGAGCAAACAAACACAAGCAAACAAACAAGCAAACAAACGAGCAAACAAACAAATATACAAAAGATGCAAAAATCTAAACAACTTGGAAAAAGTTTAAAGGCTTGTAGAAAATGTTAAAGACAAATAAATGGAACTTGATAAGGAATGTGTCTATTCATTTCCATGAAAATTGCTAATGAAGTTGAAATTAGATGACCTTTCCTGTATCTATTTTGCTTTGTTTTGTTTTATCCTGATGCGAAACGATTTCTTGGCTCATTGTTCAATGTTCCAATCTGTAAGCTGTTGCTGCTACTGTCAGGAACCTTTTCTTATTTTGGGTCTGGACGTTCTTTAGAATGAAACCAAATTTGTACGCAGTTATAGTCAGCGTAAAACGCACAATATCTCATTACACTTTTATTGTCAAGAAAAAACAACTCACCATATAGCTTGATGTTAGCTTTGTGCTGGAAACGACAAGTATCGCTACCGAGGTAGAACTCTCCAAAGACCCGGATGTAGGTGGCGCGCAGGGTAAGGTTAGGGACGTTACCCCAGATGAGGGCGGCGCCAGCCTGAATAGTAAGGTTGCCCAGAGACTCAGGCTGGATGTCCAGTAACACTCGCTTTTTTACAAACACCTGACAACACATTGAACCATAATGTCGAGATCATAGTCCAAGATAGGAATTAACTCATTCAATAGCTGCGAATGTGTCGTATAGCGTTGCCAACGGCAACGCTATACGACACGTTTGCAGCTATTGACTAAGCCTGACCACAGCAACACTTCAGGAAGCGGCCATGAAGCAAAGGAAGCGCGCGACTCTCTCTTCGAAAATGGCATAGGCTGGTGCTTTTCAGAACCGTGTTTGCGCAAAAAATGTCACCTACACCTTTTTTACTACTTTGAGTTGTCAGTGTATTCATTAGCCGGTTCAGCTTAACTCATTCAGTCCGACGGCTGTATTTCCCAAATTTTGGAGGCGTCATCTAATGACTATGCACCAGATCATGGTCGACCCATCTCCTTCTGTAGTGCGTCAGGGTTGAATGGGTTAATAAGTACACTTTGCAACAATGAAATTGTTTCTGGAGTTTCTCAGAAGCCGTCTGTGCTACACGTTATCATGGTCCTGATTATATTCTACAAATACACCTCTGGCTGGTGAGATTTAATCTCATTCTGCTCGAAGAACGAAAGCAAGTTCATATTGTGAAAAGCGAAATTTGTGAGATATACAATGACAATCTTGCTTTTCACAAAAATGGATTTACTGCCTTTTACTTTTATATCCACAATTCGATGTGAAAATCACCATGGGCCTCACGCTTCGTAGTTTTTGTAGTGAGTAGACAAATACTGTTCTTTTATAAACATTACGAGAACGCATTTCCCTGGCCTGTGCACCCACTCAATTGTCGCATTTGAGACTCCATCGGCCACTCACATCTCTCACGTTTACTCAGTTAACTCATTCTGCCCGCGACACACCACAGCAGGATGATAGTTCAATGGTGATGGCAGAATAACTTGGCGCTTATAGTCGCCAAGCTATTCTGCCACCACCCTTGAACCATCATGGTCGATCAGTCTCCTGAATTGTAAAGCAGTCCTCAAAGGATAACTCCAAAATGTGGGTATTTCGTACCTCGGGCACAGTTAATACACTGGGAAAACAATAACAACAACAACAATACCTGCATCAGTTGGGTCAGCTGAGAGGGGCTTTTAGCCTTTCAGTAATAATTAACCCATTGACTGCCGAGTAAAAGTCAATCCAGTCGCAAGAGGCCTAGATCCTCATGAGCCCGCGCAGTAGCGGGGGCTCACGAGGATCGAAGCCTCTTGTGGAGATCACTGTGAATCCATGTTCCTGGGATGGCTGGGACTCTTTGGCGTTGAATTAACGAAGATTGCAGAACGTAATCTTCTTCGACTGGCAGCGAAGGAGTTAATACTTAATGATAGGCTAAGAGCAGAGGTACGGGACCCAACTCGCGTAGGTTTCCTAATCCTGTGGGTAATATACAAATTCAAAATATCCAACCTCCGCGTTTTGCCCTGGTACAGATCCAGACTCCCATGTGTTAGGGTCGCTCCACTTAGACAATCCAGGCTCCTCCCACGGGCATGCCGTCATCACCCCATGGGCACACAACCACATCACGGCCAGATAAAGGGACACTACCCAGTACATATGTCTTCTTCCCGACATTTTTGATGACTGGTTATAATGTTTTAGATCTGAAAAACAAAATTAAACTGTTACACTAGAGAAAGAAATAAACTAACTCCTTACTGACCTCTACTGCCGATACCGTTCGATATCGCCAGCAGTAGACAGATGAATTAATTTAAATGTGATGTATTTCTGAGTCGGACACACATTTCTGAATAAATTCTGACAAGAAGCCTTAAATTTTATGTACTTGTCGAAGAAGAAAAAACCCTGAGCTTTTTACAATTGACTTAACGTCGACATGTACTTTCACGTGTATGCTGACAAGCAAAAGAAATACGACATTTTGATTCCAAAAATGTCGCATTTCTTTAGGTCGTTAGAATATCTTGTTTCTTGATAGCTTATCCATTGATCAAACTGTGCAGGGACACTCTTTGAAACACTGTCACCTGTTGGCCATAAGTCCTTTTTTATATGCAGAATTCACGTTCGTGGCTTTACAACGGAACTGATTATTTTTCGTGATTGATCAGTTTAAATCAAATCATTTTATAAACAGACGACAGCAAACATTACTGCAAATCATAAAAAATATCCAAAAAGTTTTTGTAATGCCCATACTGTTCTTTCATCTTTTTTTCTCTCTCAAAGATTTATATTTAACAAACCTTGATCTAATGGAATGATAACAAGTTATTTAAAAGAAAATGCATTTGAATTAACTACGCCTTACAAAATTTAACCGGTTTCTGTCGGTGCAAGCATGTCACGTTTGCACATATTTTAAATGCAGTGAGTACTTATAGAAGATCAGTTCATGAACCGTGTGTGACATGACGAATGTAAACAGTATGAACAGCTCGCCAAGTCACTCCAGCAAGTCTCTTATTCAGTCCCACAGGCACTGGATGATCGTTGCGTCATCGATCACTTCTGTAACATGGGTAGTACAAAAATAGCAAATATTTGTGTTATTTTCTACACCCGTATTATGGAAGTGATTTATTACGTGAGACTCACCTTCACCTGAGGCCCTACTTCCTTCTATTCTCAGGACTGCAGTTTGAAAATCAACACATACAAAGTAAACAAAAAAGTTAAACCTTAGCCCACTTTCGCTCCCAGTGACCACGATTTTCGCGTCTGAAACCATTGCACACTGACCAACATATTCGTGAAGAATACCACGCAACTGGGACCAAACATAGGCATGAAAAAAATCTTCCTTAACTCATTTGAGACGAGCCGCAGCCTGATACGCGGCTTCAAGCCGTGTATCAGGCGGCTGCGGCACGTTTCGAATGCGTTAATTCAAAACCTAAAAACCCCACAAAAACGAACACCTTTTGTTTCAGGAACATGGATTTAAAGAGGTGTCAGAAAGAGGCATAGATCCTCATGAGCCCCCGCAGAGGTGGGGGCTCATGAGGCTCTATACCTCTTGCAGTTGGGTGATGTTCAAATATTCTCGGCAATGAAAGGGTTAAGTTAGACACAGCATTATTGTAAGGCAAACGAAGAACATTTATACAGAAGATTTTGCCAACTTACGCTTTATTGTATCTAGGGCAAAGGAATCACAAAGTGATAATAGGGCGTTGGGGAAAGGCTTTAGTTATTTTCAGCATACAGTGAAGCACTCGTTCTATTTTTGTACGATAGTATGTGACCCCTGTGGTAACATTAGTAACGAAAGACCGCAGAGTAACCAATAAACACAATTGAAAATGATTTTTAGGTACAGCATTGTGATTGAGTGTGTGTGTGTGTGTGTGTGTGTGTGTGTGTGTGTGTGTGTGTGTGTGTGTGTGTGTGCGCGTGTGTGCGTGTGTGTGTGTGTGTGTTTGGATTTACTCATATATCTGCACCAAATAAATGAAAGTGTGCCTATGTATGCATAAATACGTGCATAAAAGCCATGCATTTCCTAACTCAGCTGTCGGCATATTAATCAATCCAACAACAGGTGTTTTAAAATGCTAACACTAAAACCCCAAACGACGGCCGTCTGTCACAAAATCTCCGCAGATTCGCATGAGCCACTGCAACCGTAGCCTCATCAAATTTTTAGAAAATATATTTCTGTCTTTATTCAACAAAAGTTTAACTCATTCAGCCACGACACACCACAGCAAGACATGGATCGAGCATGATAGTTCAAAGCTGGTGCCAGAATAGCTTGGCGCCCAAAGGCGCCAAGTTATTCCGGCACCACCCTTGAAATATCACGTTCGATCTGTCTCTAGAATGGTATTACAGTCCATCAGAGGGCGACCTCAATGTTTGGAGATTCCGGTCGTGTGGTAGAATGTGATTAGGAGCATTGTGTTCAAGCGATCTGCTCCATAATTGCTAAAATTCGCCGATAAAATTGAAAGTTGTATCAGCTAAAACATTTCTTTCGCTCTCTCTCTCTCTCTCTCTCTCTCTCTCTCTCTCTCTCTCTCTCTCTCTCTCTCTCTCTCTCTCTCTCTCTCTCTCTCTCTCTCTCTCTCTCTCTCTCTCTCTCTATCTCGCTCTCTCCCCACACCCCACACCCCACACACTTCTGTTTTACCAATCCCTGTGAATAGGCACATGCAACAGAAATATTCCATTGCCCCATGTAGGTAACGGAAGAACTCTTTTGCGCACTAAGAAGAAGAAAAGCAACACGTCTTTCATTTCACGACATTCCAGCTTTTTAAGTTAGCCCTTGTGTCCACCATTACAGTAAGACATACTACAACATTTACAAAGGACATATTGCGCTCTATTAACTCAGAAGCCCCGATGAATATTTACGCAGAAGCCCCGAAGACGAATTTATCAAATGTTGGAGATATCGTCTGAGGTCTACGTCACGGTTCTGGAGACAAATCGACAATGATATTTCAAGGATGGTGTCAGAATAGCTTGGCGCCCAGAGGCGCCAATCTATTCTGACAACACCCTTGATATATAATGTTCATTCCACATCCTGTCATAGCGTGTCATGTCTACGACACAGTTCTAGAGACATATCGACAATGATATTTCAAGGGTGGTGTCAAAATAGTTTGGCGCCTAGAGGCGCCAAGCTATTCTGACACCACCCTTGAATTATCAAGTTCGACTCACATCCTGTCACAGCGTGCAAGGGCTTTATGGGATAATGGACTGAAGTAGGTCGCTTTAACGATGACTCTTTTAAAAAAAATCAGATCAAGCAAAGACGTACGTGCAATCCTTTATAAAAAAATGTAAAAAACTTTCAGGTAGAAGAAACACAGATTCAAATCAGTCCCTGCGACGACAGAGGTTCATGAGAGTTTCTGCCGCGATCTAGCTGACCTAGATCATCCTGGGTTTCAAATTTTTTAGTTTTATTTCGGGTTGAGCGGAAGACTTTCGTGTCAAAGCGGCCACTGACCCAACTAGGCTTTCGTAATAAATCAATGTACTGCGATGTGTCTGACATGCAAACTTAAACAAGCATTGAAAGTAAGCAGCTGTGTAAGTAATTATTTTTCACCCTTTTGCTGTTGGCGACACAGTGACGAATACCCAGCTGCAAAAGGCATAGATCCTTACGAGCCCCCGCATACGCGGGGGCTCGTAAGGATCTATGCCTTTTGCTTCCCCACTCATATCAGTGGTCTCCACGCGGGAGCGGTTCGTGCTGTCTTGGATTCGGTTGCGCTTGCAATGGCAGCGAATTTGTTAAGAAAAACGCCTTGGTCTGTGTTTGCATACTGCAGATGCACTGAGAAGTGCAGTAACCGGCATGTCCTATTGGGATGGACAGGCCCTACTTTCATTTCACATCTTAGACCAAGAATATTGTTTGATAATGCCTGGTACGGAAAGAATGGAAAAAAATAGTTAGGTAGGACAAACTTTGAGTTGGTCTTGTACCTCCCTTTGAAAAGACATAAGCCTAACCCTTTGCGTGTCGGTAGCGATTTTTGTCGCGATGATACCGACAGGAATCATCGCGATAAAAACCGCTACTGACACGCAAAGGGTTAGTACGTTCTTCGAAAAATAAAATCTTAATAATCTCATCTTTTCCACGATAGTTAAAATGCACCTTATGGCCCCTTTCGTATACAGCCACTGGCACTGCATACCGTAACAGTGGCAGGATGCACAAGGGGTACATTGTGAAGACTAATTCTTCTAAATATTTGTCTACGCCGCTGAGGTGTAAGCCACTTTCATAATAATAATAATAATAATAATAATAATAATAATAATAATAATAATAATAATAATAATAATAATAATAATAATTTATTATTATTATTATTATTATTATTAAGCCACTTTCAGTAATTATAACATTAAAAAATCTTTTGCGCTGTACTGATAGGGCGGATTTTCACTTGCCTTTCGTCTGTTCGCGTTTTTCTTTATACCAAAAAAGGGGGGAAAAAAAGAAAGAGAAAGAATAAACAAAAACAACAAGGGAAAAGAACAACCCACGAAGAACTCAAAGACGAAGACTTTCAGCAATGCTGCCTGTTACGTGTCACGCACAACAATGTTTTCAAGTATTGATTCTATTTCTATTCAGAAAAACAATTAACATCTCTACATTCAGTAAAAATAATAAATAGAAAAGTAGCGAAATTAGTAGAGAAATAATAAATAAATAAATAGAAATATAAATAAATAAATAATGTATATTTAAAAAATAAATAAATGCATATTTTAAGAAATTAAATAAATAAATAAATAAACAAAATTGCTATATCACTATATAAATATTGTATTTTGTATATGAAGTGGAAAACTGTTTCTGCTTAGCCGCTTTAGTTTTGTAAAGATTATACGTACCTTTAAAATTGTGCCGGGCCCTTGGACCTCCAAAGAAAGAAAGTCCCTTGACAGATCTGCATCGGCCGGCGTGTCGGCGCAGCAACTTTTGGGCCGCATTTATATACGCGGACCATCATAAGAACAATCAATCGGGCTTCACATATTAGGACAAAGCATGTATCAGCTATAAAAAAAATCTCTTCAGGGCGTTGACGCCACATCATGAAATGGAGGAGTGGGTGGTGGTGATGATGGTGTTGGTGGTGGCGATAGCGGTGTGTGTGTGTGTGTGTGTGTGTGTGTGTGTGTGTGTGTGTGTGTGTGTGTGTGTGTGTGTGTGTGTGTGTGTGTGTGAGACTAGATGGTGGAGCGAGAACATGTTAACACATTCTACCCGAGACACACCACAGCAAGATATGGGTTTAAGGGTGATGCCAGAGTAGCTTGGCGCCTATGGGCGCCAAGCTACTCTGGCATCACCCTTGAACTATCATGGTCGAATTGTGTCCTGCACTGCAATACAGTCTTCAGAAGACAACGGCAAAATTTGGGGATTTTGACCTTTGTGTGAAATGAGTTAACCCCTTTCTTGCCAGTGGACGCAGTTTGCGTTGCGGAAATATCAATTAACCCTTTGCGCCCCAGGGTAGAAATCCGCAAATTTGTGAGCTATCATCCGAAGATTGTTTTACAATTCAGGAAACAGATCGGCCATGATGGTTCAAGTGTGGTGTCAGAATAGCTTGGCTCCTGTGGGCGCCAAGCTATTCTGACAGCACCCTTGGACCCTCATGGTCGATCCACACCTTGCTGTGGTGTGTCGCGGCTGAATGAGTCAGTTCAGCGCCAAAAAAAACTCCAGCTACCCAACGAACATGAAAACACAGTGATGTCAGTATGTGGTATAGACCATCGATGTCCCTCGCAACTGCAGCGGTTCATTGGGCTCTGTGCCTCTTGCAGATGCATCGCGTTTGTCTTTATCTCGGCAGTGAAGTGGTTAAAGGTGTAACTTTCTCAAAACATGTTCTTGTCAAGAAAACACTCAATATACAGAGAAGCATCAGATCGCGGTCGTGACTTACGTTTGTGTCCGTGTGAAAAGCCAAGATTATTTAAATTTAGTAGATGGATCTGATTAGCTGTGTCTATCCGTATGCATTGCTTATCAGACACCTTCCACGAACTATCCGTTGTCAGTTCATTTCCTACAGTCTGGCTCTGGGATTGAAATACATGCAACCCACACGTCTTATGAAGATGCTAATGTAATATTCATTGGTTTGATGAGAAACATACGTCATTTGTAATAATGAGTATGCCACTTAACTGGTTTCTTCGAGTTTGGGTTTTTCATAACAATAATATTATAATCAAATGAAGTAAAGGTGTAATGAAATAATGCCGTCTCTTTTAATGTCTTCCCACGGCCGAGAAAAAGCGAATATGATCAAAATGCAAGCGGCATAGATCTTCATGGGCCCCGCAGCTGCGGGGGCTCATGAAGATCTATGCCTCTTGTTCCTTAGACTCTTTGGGTTTGGATGAACAGTCTGCGTCTACTGGCAGCGAAGGGGTTAATCTTAATGGAATGGAGCTTCGTCGACTGCTCGAGGGACATGCCTATTTTTATGAAGAATTATTCCTCAGTTGTTACCGTACGCATATCCTCACTTGTCCTTTGTGGAAAGAAAGAGAGATCTCACGGTAAGCATATACCACAATATAGCGTTATTGACATGACCATGAATAATACAACGTGATAGTTCTTCCGGCCCATAAGCATCTGGCAATTAAGGGATAGGTTGACTAGCTTGATGAGAGTGACTACTTTTTACTGACACACGTGCGCCAGTAATGACGGAGGCGTCGCGTTAACACATTCGAAACATTCGAGACGCGGCTTTCCGCCGCGTATTCGGATGCGACACGTCTTGAATGTGTAAACTTACATACCGCAGATACGAGGCACCTGAAAACAAACGAAGTAAGACATTAATAGTTGTTTTACGAGTTTGGCTTTGCCAGTGGTTCTTGTCGCCTCGTAGGTCCGGTCGGGCGGAGGAGGAGGTGGGAGGGAGGGGGGTAATGTCGGAGGTAAGAGCCTAGGGGTTTAGCTCGAGACTCTAACCTCCGACATTGACTCCTCCCCCAACCCAGCCCCGCCCCCCCTCCCCCGCCCCCTCCCGATCAGACCCGAGAGGCGACAAGCGCCATTGGCAACGCCAAACTCGTAATACAACCATTTTGTCCTCAACGGTAAAGGAAGTATAAGCGTGAAGTATGCCCCAGAAAAGACCCCATGCTTTACTGTGTGACGTAGCGATTTAGGGGACGCAAATCTAAATACTTCCGACTATAGGTCAAGAACATGGTCGCGCGAACTGCGTTCGGATGGAATTTCTCTCTGAAGATTTTGTTTTGAAATTTAACACACTTATGTTTTGTATGAAACTGGTACCAGCGGCATCACAGAACACCTACATATAGTTCTTGTTGTTGTGTAGCCCCCTACATTATTTATTTATTGGCATATTTTTATTTAGAGGTTTGAATGAATGAATGTTTGTACTGAGAAATGTGATTGGTCAAAGACGTATTTGGGGGAGGCCGTTTTGTTCAGCGAGTAACGTTGTCATCGTAACGTGTTAAAAGGGAGTCTACTTATCACAAGTTGCCTTGATAACATGTGACATGAGGACTCCCGTTGACTTGAGAACGGGCGACCAGGCGAAAAAAGTCGAATAGAGCCAGGCCAATGAGAATTTAAGAGTAAAGATACTGATTGAAGACAATTATATTTTTCGAACGCTAAATTCGTTGTTTGCCTATCTGTATGCATCACGTATCATGCGATTAGAGATGACATCATTTTATATATACGTGGCAAGTCTTTAAGTACTTGTCAGAAACCTTTGAGCTGTCACGGTCGATAATTTCTTTTTCGTAGTGCTCAGTGGCTCAGTGATTCTAGAACGAGAAACATTGGAAGAATGACGTCAAGCGGATAATTCGTTAAACAAATTTAAAAAATGAGATGTATTAGTTGATTGTCACATGTGTATTTCTTGCGTCATCTGTAAGCGTTCATTTGATTGGTTAATGACATTGCTATATCACTCTTTGGGCAGACTATATATTATGAAAACGGATTATCACTTATTGTGCTAAATATTTGCGCTTCCTGTAAGCGTTCATAAAATTGGCTATTGCCTTTGTTATGCCACTCTTTGTTCTGACAATGATGTGAAAACGGGTCAGATAAAACAGACATAAGGAAATACGAAGTGTACAATATAAAATTACACGAATACAGAACCATAATGTACTTCATTTTCAGAATAGCAAAGTGCAAAATCCAAACTAATCAAGCCCTATCCTTGATTTATTATGGCCGGCCCATCTCATTCACTTCGTGCTTGAATTCGTGGAGCCAAGAACACAACTAGAGGTGTTAGTGTGTGCTTCACCTTACACAACAATCTGATCGATCGGTGTTCCCTTGGTTTATCTTGTTCATACGCCATTCTGTGGCTGTCATTCGCAAACGTGTTATTGGACATCAAAGGCAGACAAACTCAGGTTTGCACATATTAGATCAAAATTTGCTCAGTCCCTTCCTTACCCCATTCAGCCCTGACGCACTACAGCAGGAGATGGGTCGACCATGATAATTCAAGGGCGCCAAGCTAATATAGCACTACCCTTGAATTATCATGGTCGATCCATCTCCTGCAACAGGTGCTTAGTCGTTAGATGACGCCTCCAAACTTTGGAAAATACGTGCGTCGGGCTGAATGAGTTAACCCCATCAGTACGGTTAACCCCTTTCTGCCAGTGATGCAGATTTGCGCGGCTGGTGTCACAACACTAACGCTGACCGACATTAGCGTGAAAAAATCAAACATAAATGGGACCAAAAATAAGCACTATAGGAATAACAAGAGACATACATCAACATGGGGCCCCGCGACAGCGGGGGCTCATGAGGGTTTATGTCAGTCTCTTGCAGCTAGGTAGCGTTTTCCTCGTCCCGGCAGTTAAGATGTTAACAGTACCGGTGACTGCATGCACAAGCGGGTTAATGTATGTCCACTGTCTTCCGAAGAAATATGGTTAAACTTACGTAAAAATGATAGGACTGTAACTTTTCTTTATTAGAGTAATATTCCCGAGGAACCACAGTTATGGAACATTTTTACGTGCAGTAGGAGAATTTGTTTTGGAATTGGGATGTACGTGTAAAGTCTTCACCCGGGTGCGTATCGACAGTCCTACGTATCAATATTCTTTGGATTCTGTAGTCCTATCATCAATAGCCCTACGTATGGGTAGTTTTATGTATCGATAGTCTTATCATCGATAGTCCAATGTATTTACAGTCCAACATTTTCATGGTCTCGATAATCCATCGCAACATCAGTCAGGTCAAGTGAATTGTATTTGCCAGCTTTCTGGGAAATTTATCTAACAGAACATCTAATAAAATCACTAGTAATACATGTAATAATGACAGTGTAGACATGAAGTTAAAAATGAAAGCAATCGGTATTTACATTATATTGAAAAACTACACGCAGACACTCACATGCACATACGCACGCACATACGCACGCACGCACGCACACACACACATACAGACACTGAAAGCTCTAGCCAATAAATTTCTAAGACAACGATGTCCTATGTATCGATAGTCCTTCGATCGATAGCCTTCTGACAGACTGCCCTACAACCGGAAAGATAAAAACGTGCCCGTTGTAATCTCATTGGTTGTATGCAGTAGCGTAGGAAAATACTTTTTATGGGGGTGTGAGGCAGCTTGCCTGTTATGTTACTTTTCAACGCCCACAAGCCAAACAATAGAGGAGGGGGCGGGAGGGGGGGCTGGGGGGGGGAGTGGCGAGGGTGAGGCAATAGTGTCTAGTTTTGTCCTTTAAAAATTGATAATGGGAGGCCAGTGGATACCCTTGCCCATTTATTGTTTCCCTTAGGGTGAGAGGGTGGTGGGAACGGCGGTTCCTACGCCACCGGGATCCATTAAGCAAACATCCTCGGACTCACGGCGGCCGTTGGCCCGAAAACGTTTTACTACTGGGGATGTGGTAGTAGGCGTCCGTCAGTCTCGAGAGACCATGGATAGCGCACTTGAAAGTATCACTCTTTTCTTATGTCGTTGAACTACGCATGTTGTGGCTGTACAGGCCCAGACGGGAACGACGGTCCCTGTTACAGAGTCGGCCACTAGGATGAATGCCACCAGAAGGAAAGCTTGACTCACCACCGGCACCATGACACCCACTTTAACCCATACAGTGTCAGCTGACGCAGGCTGTGTTTCTGCATTTACGGTTAATTTAACACCAAAACGCCCTTCATGTGCCAGGAACATGGATTCAAACGTAGTGTCAGCAAGAGGCATAGATCCTCATGAGCCCCCGCAACTGCGGGGGCTCATGAGGATCTGTACCTCCTGCAGTTGGGTTGTGTTCAAATTTTCTCGGCACTGAACCGGTTAAAAGTAAACGCAATCACGCCTCAACTTCAAACTTTATTTCCTCTACTTACTGAGTCTCGTGATCTGGTCAGAAGCTGTAGGTCCAACAATCTGCATGAACATTTTCACATGATTGCGAAAGGTAGTAGGTGTGTACGAAATTTGTTTCTTCTAGTTTGATAATTTTTTATGTCCATCTTTTGCTTGCTGAATATTGCTGTATACGGTTTTAATGTGTGCTGGAGTGCTTCGAGAGATGTCAAGTTCCCAATCTGTTTTTATGTTCACGTGGTAGGCTCACTCAGGTCTTCTGTCAACACACTTACAATACTGTATTATGGCTAGCTGGCTGAGAACAACTTCATGTCAAGTTTATTGAACCTGGACCTACTTCTGGGTTTGTAAATGTCCATGTGAAATAACGCAATCTGTTTGCATTTTTTTTTTACGGTGTGTAAACTTACAGTACCATTGCAGTACTTGCAGTACCATTATAACATGATACTATGTGTGCTGGGCTGTGATTTTGGACTTTACGGCTGGAAGCCGTAAGGTCCAAAATCATAGACCAGCAAATATATTGGATTGTATGATTAAAGCATTGGCAAAGACGCAGTCCCTGGTTGTACTGTCGCGTAAACAAGTTTTTTTGGTGTGTAGTTATCAGGTCAATGATCTGTGAGATCGATGCCAAATGAATTTGTCTTCTGTACAGAAAATGAAATATGAGAGGAGCGGTATTAATGAAGGTGAATGAATATGCAGGTAGTTAGAATATTTGTGATGCTGCGTTAGTGAAAAGAGGGATTAGGGTTGCGGCAGGTAAAATGAACATACGCGCGCCGTCACACACTCACAGACAGGCACGCACTGACGTATTGACACACACACACACACACACACATTTTCGAACGCACGCACACACACACACACACACACACACACACACACACACACACACACACCACGCACGCACGCACACACACACACACACATTATCGAACGCACGGACGTACGCACACAAGCACACCTACACGCACGCACTGATGTATACACGCACACACACATTCACACGCGCGCACGCGCGCACGCACGCGCACACACACACACACACACACACACACACACACACACACACACACACACACACACACACAAAGAATTTCTTCAGTACTATGTATATTTATTAGTATTTGCTGGTTTCGTTAGGAACTTTTTTTCAAAAAGGGGGGAGGGGGGGGTTGGTGTTGGGAGGTTTGAGGGGGGGCTGAGGTGGGGTGGGGGGAGGGGAGAGAGAAAATCAATTAAAGTGTAACCATACTGCCCTGGTCCATAGTGCCTAAGCTCAAAGACCAGCAGAGTCATAAATCTGATCTGAGACGGAAACGGCGATACAATCATATAAACCTGCAAATCAACCTTTAAGTCACAGATAAAGTTTTCAATAACCCATATCATTCGGAATACACCAGTGTGTGAAATAAGTTTGACTAAAATAGTTCAAGGGTGGTGCCGGAATAGCTTGGCGCCTAGGCGCCAAGCTATTCTGGCACCACCCTTGAACTAAAGCCATTGGTCTATTTCCTTATCTGTAAGTACTGTAATGTAGCTTGCATATGGCAGTGTAGAAAATTGAAGCTTTTAGCCTCAGTATGATATGGGTTAATCCACCGTACTTCAGTTGCCATAGCTACATATTTCTGCATTGTTCGAATAAATCTGGGAAAATCCAACATCAGTAGTAAAAGCCTCTGAAGATATATGAGAAGGGACATTACCTTTCTAATACCCTCTGAAGAATGGCTCCTCACTATAACGATAGATGCTGTCCCTTTTACAAGCTTCTGATCAAGTCACACCCTACAAACTGGTCGTCGTGATTCAATGGTAGTGCCAGATTAGCGTGGCGCCTTTCAAGGCACCAAGCTAATCAGGCACTACACTTGAGCCACTATAGATGACTCACCCAAAGTCTTCTTCACTCCTAAATCTTTTTCGCGTGATTTTTGAAGTAAAAGAGACATGTCCAGCATTATACGGCCAGAGGTCTGAGTGTCGCGCGTAACAACGGAATCGCAAAATACCACACATAAATCATTGATGCGCAGGGCGCTTGAACACCCAGAGGGTGGCACAGCGACCGGATTTGAGTGTTGGTCTGTGACTTTGGACCTTGCGGCTCCAGAGCCGCAAGGCCGGGCCAAAATCACAAACCAGCAAAACCTACCTAAATGGCAGTAAAGTCCCGAGAGAGGAATCCGCTTAACATGTCAGTCCTGTCCTGAGAGGGAGAGAGAGAGAGAGAGAGAGAGAGAGAGAGAGAGAGAGAGAGAGAGAGAGAGAGAGAGAGAGAGAGAGAGAGAGAGAGAGAGAGAGAGAGAGAGAGAGAGACATTCACACTGATATATACCAGTCCGCACACACACACACACACACACACACACACACACACACACACACACACACACACACACACACACACACACACACACACACACACACACACACACACACACACACACACACACACACAGCTGTTGAGCTATTGGCACCACAACTATGGAGAAAGAGAGAGTAGAGAGAGAGAGAGAGAGAGAGAGAGAGAGAGAGAGAGAGAGAGAGAGAGAGGCTTAACCTGTCCAAGAAAATTTAAACAGCACCCAAGTGCGAGAGGTATAGATCCTCATGAGCACCTGCAGTTGTGGGCGCTCATGAGGATCTATGCCTCCTGCTGACAGCACTTTGAATCCATGTTCCTGGTACAGCTAGGGCGTTTTGGTGTTGAATTAACAAAGATTGCAGAAACACAGTCTGCGTCATTTCCAGATAGATGACTGAATGACGCGTCATTTCCAGATAGATGACTGAATGACGCGTCATTTTCCAGATAGATGACTGAATGACGCGTCATTTTCCAGATAGATGACTGAATGACGCGTCATTTTCCAGATAGATGACTGAATGACGCGTCATTTCCAGATAGATGACTGAATGACGCGTCATTTCCAGATAGATGACTGAATGACGCGTCATTTCCAGATAGATGACTGAATGACGCTTGCTGATGAAAGAAAACAAAGACACGTTCCCATTGGCTACCAGAAGCGAGACAGTGATAAGTATCCAACAGCATATTGTTCGGTCTGAATTAGGTATCACGTGTTGCCTCACAGAAATGAGTTCAACACATGATATCTCATGGAAATGAAAAGAATACCACTCCATATACCACTCCACGAGTAGTCTTAGCGTATACATTGATAAAAACATCAGTCGCAGTATGAAATTCCTGCCAGGGGGGTTGATAGAAAAATGTGTGTTGGTCTGTGATTTTTGACCTTACGGCTATAAGCTATAAGCCGTAAGGTCCCAAATCACATACCAGCACCTACAAATAGAAATGTCGGCGTGTGCTTTCATCTTAGACGACTAGGCTAAGCACTGACGCTTGAACGGGAGACACTATATTAGTCAAGACTCTCCATCAGCAGGGCCAGCTCAACAGCGAAAGCTTTTGGAGATGGAAGAATATTCACCAAAGGGTCAGTTCGTGATACTTGGTATTTAATTCTTTGACTGACTACTAGTAGTTCCGTCTATTCCGCCTGGCAATATCGTCATTAGTTAGTAGACGAAATATCGCTAATGTACTTCGATCGACATCGCGAAACACGCGTATTTGGACCAAAAATACACAGTAAAGAAACAGACAAATACACTAAAAAACAAAAAACAAGAAAACAAACAAACAAAAACCCAAACAAACAAGAATATACAAAAATATGTTCAAAGAAACAAAGAAGCAAACAAAAATCAATAAATCAATCAATTCATCGGTCAATCAATCAATAACAAGCAAGCCAACCAAGCAACTAAACAACCAGCACGCACGCACGCACTCACGCACACACGCACGCACTCATGCACGCACACACGCATGCACACACACATGGAGACAAAAGCCTCAGAGTGGGTTACCTACCATTTTATGTGAAAATGGGTTCCCATATTTCTATTTATTCTAAGGCTCTGGAGTTGATGCGAATGTTTAGAACTCACCTTATAACTAAGCTCTACAACTTAAAATAAAATAGACATTTTCTAGAAACAGAGCCACTGGATGGAGAAAAAAATGGGTTTATACCAACAAAGTGGGTGCCTCTCGCACAAAAACTGGCATTACAGTGAAAATGGGTGTCTTCTTCAAATCATTCATTTTAGCATGGACTATTTTAATAAAATTAGGCGTCTGTAATAAGGTAAAGTTCACGGAATATTTGATGCTTCTTTTCCACATTTATTTTGATTGTTGTCATTCTTTTTTCAACTTAATGTGTATTCCTTTTTTTCCTGCGTTAAAATTGTCAAGCACAATGACACAACACACAGCAGTGAACAAAATACCTCACTAAACATACCTGTGGTTGATTTTATTATTATGATTGATTGGGTGGGGTTGTGAGGGGGTTGGGGGGAGGGAGGGGAGGGGGGATCATCACTTTTGGTTTATAGAGCTGCTGAATGCTCTCTTATGAATGAAAGATTTTCATTATCAGTGGAATCAGTAGGTCATTTCAGAGGCACGCACCGAGTTGCACGTCAAACCACTCACAAATACAGATTTGGAGTGCATCAGATGGATCCAGTTGGCCAAGTCCCACATTCCACACTATAGGACAGCTAAGACTGAGAAGCAATCGCGGCGTTTATGGTGCGGTACAATGTTTAAAACTAAAAAAAAAACTGTTGTTTTTAGAAGCGTGTCGGGCAAAAGTTTTTATTAAAACTGTTTTAAAACCTCTTTTAACTCAACTTTTGTTAATGTTGAAAGTGTTTTAATTTACAAGCGTGTCGTAACTGTTATGCATCTATTCCAACGTATAGTGCTGGATATTTTTCCCATTGTCGCCTTCTCTCTTCGCTCAACACTCGACTTTCCAGTCCTTCCCTCAAACGGACAGCATTCACACAAATAATACTTTACTATTACACCTTTTGGCAACATTAGGTTTCTTTCTCTGACCTAGCATTACATCCGAAAATGGCCCATCCAAGCCTGCACTCTTTTTACTGCACTAAACGACCGACTGCAGCAGACGACGCATGAAGACGCTGACTGTGTGACGTCATTTGCATTCAATCAATTTGTGCATACAATCAAAGAGGAGATGCAGCCAAAACCAAAGCATTCATGCCACTGACAATCCTACAAACAAAGCAACAGGTTCAACCAAAAGGTCGGGCAGGACACAAGACAACAGCAGCGTCCCCCGAAGTGTACGTCCTATCTCACACTGCGCACTCATACCATCACTTCACTTCATAGCAAGTTGCTCGCGTACAGATACATTGTCCTAGTCACAGGCGCACAGATACATTAATCTCACATTTGCACTAAACATGACCTCTCACCACATCACCCCGGAAGCACAACACAACTCAACACTTTTTTTTTTTTACAAAACAACCACACCCTCAAATAACAAACCTCATTTTGCAGCAACATAAACAATTTACTCCCTCACACAAATACAATACCACCCCCCCCCCCACCCCACCCCTCTCCCATACCATTCGTATCTCTCCGTTTCACTTCGGCTCACCGACGCAGTCAACCAATCAGGTATTAAGTTAAGTTATTTATAGCTGAGATGGGTGATGTCACACACACACTCCCATTTTACAGGTTTTGTGCACACACACACACACACACACACACACACACACACACACACACACACACACACACACACACACTGCTGGGACAAGTTCAAACACACTAGCAGAGTGTCTTTTAAGCACAAAAGTGCGTGTAAAAACCTTGAAATGGGAAAAAACTGATTTTTTAAAATTTTTTATAACTTCTTAAAGCAAGACAATGCAGAAACAACCCTCAGAAAAAATGGGTGTCTGACTTGGGCACCCAGAATTTTACACACACCCATTTTCCAGAAGGATGGTAAAGACAGTCACCCATTTTAGGGCTTTTGTGCACACACACACACACACACACACACACACACACACACACACACACACACACACACACACACACACACACACACACACACACACACAAACTACATCTCGAGCTATTCTTTGTAACTTGAACAGAACAGATCAATACTTTACTTCCATTCACAATTGAGAAACGTGTCTGTGAGATGCGGCCTGTGTAGTGGATTTCTCCAAGAAACTGCCGACATGCCCGCTCATAGTGATGACAACTGTACTCAGCAATGACGCGCGTCCCATAGACACTTCTGTCAGCAGTGAAGCGCCGGCGAAAATTAGCTGCCAAATCTAGAAGACTCAAAAATGGGAACCCACACCCACAGGAGACCTTCTCCGCAAAGGCATAGATTCTCATGAGCCCTTGCTGAAGCAGAGGCTCATGAGAATCTATGCCTCTTGTCTTGTCAGAATCAAGGCTACATTTATGTCTCGGCGCTTCTCGTGTGTAAATTGAACCATTTCCAAGAATTATTGGATGTCTTGACATTTAGTCTCCTCACTAGATCTGCTAGTGGCAAAGAGTCTTATCAGCACCTGCGCTCGCAAGGGTTCATGAACGTCTATGTCTCTTGATGATCGGGATCGGTTTCAGTTGCGTACCTCTTTTGCTCCTAAAGTGAAGCGGGTCGTCTGGGGTTTACGAATTTCTTTCATAACCTGCGTCCAGCGTCTGTCGTATGATGGAATTTTTCATACGCTTGTTCATATTGCCATGGTATGGAAGGTGTTCGCATGCAACCTCGTAATTTATACTTTTGTGAAAATTGTGGGCGTTTCAGCATTTACTACTTCCAGTCATTTAGTTAGCTACCCCCCCCCCCCCTCCCTGCCCCCCCCCCCTTCTTCCACTCTCTTTTTTATCAGTTTTTTTTTTTCTGTGTGCTTCTAAGAAAGAAACACGCTTAGCAAAGACAGTTACAACATAATTTATTAATATTTTGGGTAAATATTCTTTTTTTCAAACTAGACAAACAAACAAATATAGAGATCATGTACACATACCAAGGGGAATTACTCAGCGCTGGGCAGACAAACAGTTAGATCCCCTGCCCCCGCCTATCAGGCACCCAATCGCCAGCCCACAGAGAAATACGCAGATATAGAACAAGACGATCATCTACATCCTCAGAAAGGATGCATCAGGTCTCGCCTATAACCCATGTCTTTCATAGCCTCACCTATCACCCGACCACATTTAATAGTGCACCTTCGTGTTTGTGTATGTATGTTTCTCCTGCCTACTTCCTAAGTTCCGGAGAAAGACATGGGTTACAGGCGAGACCTGATGCATCCTTTTTGAGGATGTAGATGATCGTCTTGTTCTATACCTGCGTATTTCTCTGTGGGCTGGCGATTGGGTGCCTGATAGGCGGGGGCAGGGGATCTAACTGGTTGTTTGCCCAGCGCTGAGTAATTCCCCTTGGTATGTGTACAATTCTGCCAGCGCTAGCCTCACCTATCTGGTTTGTAAATATAGAGATCAGTCTCTACAATTCTTCAATTATCACAGAAGGAATGTGGCAACTGAAAGTGTGACGTAAAATAAAAGAAACGAACAACAAAGGTGCGTAAAAAAGAGAAACTGAAAATTTGCTTTGATTCAATGAATTATTACGTGTAGTGTGCCGTGCTAAATGCTGTTTCTTTTGGTTTTTTTTTTTTCTCCCCTGGGTCCTCCCGTTTTTCCCTGAGGTAGTCCTCAACTTGAAGGTGATATAAAGTTTGCCTTCGGGTTGGTGAATGGCAGGCTTTGTGTATTAGACACTCAGCCTACTTCGTGCCCAAGGGTAATCCCCGTTCATTTTTCTTTTTCTCTCTCCCGCCCGCCGTGAGATGGCCTTAGTTGCCTGCTCGGCGATAAACCCAAATAACTAACTAACCTCTCTCTCTCTCTCTCTCTCTGGCCTCACACCACAAAAATTCACTTTTGCTCGCGCACGCGCGCGCTTACACACACTCTTGTAGCTCGTGATCACTTTCTCTCACTCTCTCTCTTAAGAGTCTTATTGACGTCATTTTTATTTTATTCTTCTCTTGTTTACGCACTTTTGTTGTTCTTTTATTTTATTTTACGTCACATCCTTCAGTTGCCACATTCCTTTTGCGATAAATGAAGAACAGAATCGACTGACCTCTATATTTGTTTGTTTGTCTATTTCGAGAAAGGGTATTTACCCGAAATATTAATAAATTGTGTTGTAACTGTCTTTCATAAGCGTGTTTCTATCTCCTTTGGGTACTTCTTTGCATTTTACACGCTTGGCAGTCACCTTTTTGGTCTGGACTGTGTGCTTATAGACAACCTAGATCTATGACCACTAGTCAACAGTGCACAGTTCTCTCCCTTATCCGTGCTTTTTTCCTACACACTTGAAGCGTCCAGGTAAATAGACGGGCATCTTCTGATAGATGCATGTCAGTTACATGGTCCAGGTAAATTAAAGTACACATTTGCAGCGCGCCTGAGTTGATCAGTGTTCATTCTTCACCAGGCAGTTATGAGTATTTCCTGTTGAGCTAAAAGTTACAGAATTCGGCAGAAAATGAGGGAAAAAATCAAAGGAATCAACCGCATCAAACCATGATTTCTTGCCAGAATGTCACTTTGGATGTCACTTACAACATTGAATGCGATCAACTTCGAGAAGATGGAATATTTCATACGAGTGTTTATATTGCCATGCTATTTTCATCGCGTGCAGTACCTCGTGAAGCCCATTCCATCAGCAAGAGGCATATATTCACATAAGCACCGGCAGTCGCAGGAAGTATGAGAATCTACACTATGTTGCGCCTTAAACTGTTGGAGTTTCTTGGGGTTGGTAGTAGAATTGTAATTAAGGCCACGATCCACCGTCAGTTAGTGCCGTACGACTGTGCACGATCTCATGGGTTTCCAGGGCAACCATCAGATTTCCGACATCACGAGGGGCGAAGTTCGGCAGGTACTGACTAACGTTTTATCCCGCAGTGCCAGACGGCTGGCATCAGATGACCAGTCACATTGCGAGTTTCGCGCAGACCCCTCTCTTCTTTTCTTTGCAGATCTAAAAAAAAAAAAAAAAAAAATGGCGGAGATTTCGCGTGAGCAAACATCGGCTCTGATTGAATAATACCATGATCATAGTCTTTTGTGGGCTGTTCGCTGAAACAGTACAAAGGCCAACGAATGAGGAATCGGGCGCTGGAATCCACTTAGGCCCAGTTCCTAAAATGTACTGAGTTAAACTTGAAAGTAAGTTCTTTGAGTTTCATCTGTTGACCGCAGGCTGCGGTATCTGCGAGTCAGGCAATGCGGGAATGTGGAGCGCTCCATCACGTCAGACATCCGATCAGGCGGCCGACCGTCCCGCACTGTCGCACGGCTCGAACGGACGGTGGTTCGTGGCCTTAATGAGGTTCGCGGGTGTCTCAATTTCCATATCCTTCCATGTGCAAGAAACATAGATCAAGATGCAATCGCAGGGGGTTATGAAAATCTATGTTTCTTGTACACAATGACCTGCTCCTATGTGTGCCTCAAAGTGTTGGTGTAATTTCAGGTTAATCGTAGTATTCAGGTTTCAGGGGTTCGTCATTAGCTGTTATTTCCAGTTTGACACGTGAGAGCTGCAGATAACAATTATGCTTCGCCAGACACTAGTGGTTCTCATATTGCTATTTTCAGTTTGTCATATATCTGCTTGAACATATCTTCTTCTTCATAAGTACGTGGACTGGGATTCCTGAGGGATAGGAAGGGAGGGGTGGGATGTTGAGAAGGGTAAAAAGTGATACGATTAACCTCTTCACTGGCGACAAAACGTGAACATGATCCAACTGCAATAGACATAGATCCTCATGAGCCCCCGCGACTGCGGGGCCTCATGAGGATATATACCTCTTGCTGAGACCAACTTGTATCCATGTTCGTTGGAAGATTGCGGCTTCTGGTCGCTGAATGAAACAAAAAAAATGCATCTAGCTGTTGGAAAAGTGGTAATGTGTCCTTCACATTGCTGTATTTTCTCCAGTTGTTCACTGTTTTTTATATTCCTAATTACCGTGTTGCCATATATGTCCGAGTATAATTATATTCTCTTTCCATCTTATGGCGGCTTTCTCAACCAGCCTGCGATGGAGCCTGGGGATTGAGAAGGGTCCAAAGCTGGGGACTATTAATAGGTCTTTGACATCCTGTGTTTTTCGTAAGTTGTTTATCGTGCGTGTGTGTGTGTGTGTGTGTGTGTGTGTGTGTGTGTGTGTGTGTGTGTGTGTGTGTGTGTGTGTGTGTGTGTGTGTTTGTGTGTGTGTTTGTGTGTGTGTGTGTGTGTGTGTGTGTGTGTGTGTGTGTGTGTGTGTGTGAGCAAACCTTTTTTCTTCAGTTGATTTGCATATATTGTCCCTTGTAATACTTCTGGCTCATGCGGATTGCATAAAGTAGTAAAACCTGTTGTAGTGTTACACGTTTTGTTTTCAAGTGTATCAGTTTCAAGTCACAGGACATGGGTTTGTCATATTCAGACCATAATTTTCTCTAAGAAGTACCCAACGGAGAAAGAAACACGCTTAGAAAAGACGGGTACAACACAATTTATTAATATTTCGGGTAAATACCCTTTGTCAAAATAGACAAACAAACAAACATAGAGATTAGCCGCTACTTATCTTCAATGGCAGAAGGAATGTGGCAACTGAAGGAGGTGACGTAAAATGTTTGTTTGTTTGTCTATTTTGACAAAGGGTATTTACCCGAAATATTAATAAATTGTGTTGTACCCGTCTTTTCTAAGCGTGTTTCTTTCTCCGTTGGGTACTTCTTTGCATATTACACGCTTGGCAGTCACCTTTTTGGTCTGGATTGATTTTTTCATAATTTTCTCTCACATGAGAGTTTGGCTTGCTCATTCACTTATTCGAGACGTACTGCATCCGGATACGCGGCTTTAGCCGCGTATCGTGATGCCGTTAGTCTCGAGTGAGTTAATATGAAATTACCATCCATACAGGACGCATAACTATACCACTCGCAGACCGTTATCAAGGCTGGTGAAACAATGTGAGATTTACGACGAAATCTGCACCCTATCGACCACAACCATATAACGCGGGGCAGTAATCAGTAATCTTGTCGTCTGCAATTTGGCCTGTCGCTCTCTGTATCTTAAGGCCAATTCCGTTGTGCTGTGTGTTATGTATTTATTTATTTATCTATCTATCTATCTGTCTATCTGTCTGTCTGTCTGTCTACCTACCTACCTACCTACCTGTCTAACTGTTGTCTGTCCAGCGCTGTGATTCCCCTTGGTTTGAGTACCTACCTACCAGCCTGTCTGTCTGTCTGTCTGTCTGTCTGTCTATCTATCTATCTGTTTGTACAGAAATACGCAATATTACTTTATTATGTGAAAACTAGAAGAGACATCTACATTTTTTTGTACACTCGGAAGTTATGAGGTGTCTAGTATAAGGAAACACCCAGTCAACGGAAGCTGTATTGTGGTATAAACTGCTAGGGCAATGGGGCTCTCGAGGGTTATCGGAGAATGTTTAGTCTCGGATTTTATTTGGTAGGCGAAATGTTCGCTGATGCTAACGCCCACCAAATAACCCATCACATGAAAAATATTCTCCGATAAACCCCCTCGACCCCTATTGTATGAGCACTATGTTTCCTATTATGAAGCCACCAGCCAGCTATTATCGTCTGCAAAATGTAACAGTGGCGTTTGAGAACGTAAGAGGTTAGTATGTGTTAACCCTTTGCTTGTAGATCTCAGTTTCTGTCGCGATGATTCCTGTAGGAATCATCGCGACAGAAACCGCGATCGACATGAAAAGGGTTAAATAGTAGCATTTGGAGGGTATTTTTCGTTTTCGAGAAGCGTGACAGACTTTCGTCGTGACATGTGATTTGTGAAACTCTTTGTCATAAATTCGTGACTGTAGAATCTTAATTTTCGTGAGTCGTGATTGACTTATAAACAAAACCCCCACGAAAACCGTTGCAAAAAGCGTGAGTCATGCTTGGCAAAACAAATTAAGTCCTCGTGAAGCCGTGACAGTTTACTGTCACGGTTTCACGAGGTCTTCGTTTTGTTAATCACGACTAACGAAAATCCCTCTTCACATGTAACTTCTCACGTCAAACTCTGAAATGTTTAAATTCGTGACTGTTGAATCTTTAATTTTCGTGAGTCGTGATTTCGTATAATAACAAAGTCCACGTGAAAACCCTGACAATAATCGTGAGTCGTACTTATTAAAACTAAGTAATCGTGAAACCGTGTCACTGTGTCACGATGACTTCGTTTTGTCAATCACAACACACGAAAAAAAACTTCATCCCCACTTTTTAACCCCCCTCCCCGCCCCCCCCCCGCCCCCCCCCCCCGCCCCCCCCCCCTGCCACCTCCCTCCCCCCTGCCCCCCCCCCACCCCGCCACTTCCTCCCCCCCCCCGCACCCCGCATGCGACCTCGATTATGAGGACGTAAAGCAGCGTACAAACCAAACAAGCAGCCCCTCATCTCGGCTTGATGTATGTAGAGATTGGACTTATTTGACTTGCAGATTCAGGGAGACATCCTTGATTTTTTTTTCTTCTATCCCGGGAATTGGCGATTATTACGTCCGTCCAGCCTGCCTGTCTCTGTGACACACGGGAATTCGTCAAAGTTCAGCTAGTGTATTACGTTTCCAGGCCGCAGTCCCATTTTCCCTTTTCGCTATTCTTGTTTTTTTTCTCGATTCCACTTCAGTGTCGGATAGATAATACGCCCGTTCTTATGAGTCCAATTCCCTTGGAGAAAAGGAGATACAGTCGACAGCGGGTGGCAGCATTTGGTGGATTTCGTTTGGGCGAATGAGTGGTGTGTGTGTGTTTGTGGGGGGGGGGGGGGGGGGGGGGGGGGGAGGGGATATATAGCGTGTCGGGTGCATGAGATCAGTGGTGGCCGTTTGGAAGAGGTGCCCGTTGAGCAAAAGGTCTTCGGGCCGCCGTCGCCTCAAGCTGGCCCGCGCACGGGCCAGCTTGCAGCCAACGTCGGCTAGAGGGCCTTTTGCTCAGCGAGAGTGAGGATCTGTATAATGACATTTAAACCTGTACAGATGTGGCTATGCCTAAAGACAGACAGCCTAAACGAATTCATAAAACGTCTGACTGAAAGTCCATGCACTGCTCGCTACTAGAACAGCTGTCTGCAGATATATATATATATATATATATATATATATATATATATATATATATATATATATATATATATATATATATATATATATATATATATATATATATATATATATATATTTATATATATATATATATATATATATATATATATATATATATATATATATATATATATATATATGTATGTATATTATTGTTCTCATCACTGGCAGGTCTAACACGTTGCCATGTGCACCCTCAAAGGACATGGTTTCGCCTGAAAACCTCATCTACATAAACACTAAACCTCAGCAGAAATATTTTAACGTCTGTACTTTCAACGCACAATCAGTGGGACAGCGTGACAAAAGGACTGAGATATGTAATTTTGTGCAAGACCAGAACATCGATGTGTTGTTCTTGACAGAGACCTGGCTTAAATGTCAAGGAGATGAGGCGAAATGTGTGTACATAACTCCATCTGGCTATTGCCTCAGATCCTTCCTTTTTTTTTTTTAATCCGTGACAGTTTTTTGGAGCATGCCAACATCACATCATCATTTCCCTTTTCTCATTCAACGTTTGAGCCTGCCCAGTTGTCACTTTCTGTGCCGCAGCATGTGCACTTGTACTGTCTGTACCGTCCACCCCCCCCCCCCCCCCACCAACAGAAAGAATAGACTCACAGACACTACGTTTTTCAACGAGTTTGCGGATTTCATGGAGCACTGTAATTGTTTGGGTGGTAAGCTTGTGTTTGTCGGTGACTTCAACTTTCAGTTCGACTGTCCTTCCAACACCAACACGGCTCGTATGCTTGACCTTCAGTCTGTCTCAAGGCGTGCATCAGCCTACTCATACCAAAGGTCATACACTCGACTGGGTCGTGTATAGAAAGGAGAACTCCATCTTTAGGTCCGCCTCTGTGAGCCACACCATGTCTTCTGACCATTTTCCAGTTCTGTGTCTTTTGGATATAACCAAACCTCAGTTGCAGCCTGTTACCAGGACTTCGAGGAACCTCAAGGGGATCGACCATGACAAGTTCATAGCCGATGTTGCAGACTTTGTCGGCATCCGTCCCTACATCTCGGCTGAGCAACTCAACGCTGGACTGCGGGCTGTCCTAGACCAGCATGCTCCCGCCACTCGCCGCCGGGTGTCGCAGCATCACTCCACGCCCTGGTACCCGTCTGTGGCCGCTGAACTGCGCACCTTGAAGCACGACAGGCGTCAGGCAGAGAGGTGTTGGCTCAAGTCTGGGATGACTGTTCATAAACAGATTCTGAATGGTTTGAAGTATAAGATCACTCGCTTGACCACCAATGCCAAGACTGCTTTCATCTGCGCAAAAGTTGCTGCAGCAAGTATTTGCAAAGAACTTTTCCCTGTGCATGTGACTAATGGACTCTTGGGTAAAGACCAAATCTGTTGAACTGCCCAGCACACACCCAATCCGCGATCTCCCAGAACTGTTCTCTCGCTTTTTCTGTTCCAAAGTCAGAACAATACGTGACAACATTGACAAATGCGATGATGCTCAGACATCTTGCTCATTTGAATCTAAGTGTTTTGCTGGCACTCCTCTTGCATGCTTCAGTCCAGTGACTGAAAAGGTAGTGCTGGACACCATGAGTAAGATGTCTCTCAAGACCTGTGAGCTAAACCCTGTGCCTTTGTCCCTTCTTTTTTTAATGTAAAGATGTAATTGTACCAGTTGTTACAGCTATTGTAAATGAGTCCCTCTTGCACGGCACTGTACCTACCTGTTTCAAAACTGCAATTGTTAAGCCGCTCTTAAAGAAACCTTCACTTGATCCCAACAGTTTAAAAACTACAGACCCGTATCCAACCTACCTTTTATTTCAAAGCTTCTGGAAAAGATAGTGCTCACACAGCTGCTAGACCATATCAAGAATAATGGTCTGTGGCATGTGTTTCAGTCAGCACATAGATCTGGTCATAGCACGGAGACAGCATTGCTGCGTGTTGTGAATGACCTACTTGCTGCTAGGGATGAAGATCTAATCTCTGTTCTGACTGGTCGATCTGAGCGCAGCGTTTGATACCATTGACCATGACATTCCACTTGCCCGCCTTCGTGATGTGTTTGGCATTCAAAGCACTGCACTGAAATTTTTCCAATCCTACTTTCAGTTGTTGGTCGCTTGCAGATGGTTTCAGTGGCAGGATTTGAGTCCCACCCTGTTGAGCTGCTTTGTGGCGTTCCACAGGGGTCGGGTCGGTCTTGGGGCCTGTTCTTTTTACTTTGTATACACAGCCCCTGTCGCATGTCATTGAGGGTCAATTTGTTTCTTATCATTAATATGCAGATGATACAGAATTGTACAAACACTCCCTTTGCGAACATGTTGATCGGATGGTGCAGTCTATGGAGGCTTGTATTTGTGATGTTCAGAAGTGGACCACACAGAACAAGCTCCAGCTGAACAGTGACAAAACTGAGTCCCTACGAATGACGTGCTCCTCTACGTGCAGTGCTGATCTTCCTGAGTCAATGATGGTGGGCGAGAGCGCCATCTCCTTTTCTAGCTCGGCCCGTAACTTGGGTGTCATTTTTGACAACAGGCTGACAATGAAGGAACATGTGAAGAAAGTTTGCCAGCTTGCCTTCATTGAACTTAGAAGGATCAGCACTGTTCGACATTTGCTGACTGTTGAAGTTACCAAAACACTTGTTACCTCCCTTGTGCTGTCCCGAATAGACTATTGCAATTCTCTTTTGTCCGGTGTTCCGCAAAATCTTCTTTACCAAATCCAGAGAATCATGAACTGTGCTGCACGTCTGATTTTTCGTGTCCCGAAACGTGAACACATTATGCCTCTACTAGGTGATTTGCACTGGCTGCCAGTTTCATACAGAATTCAGTTTAAAGTCTGTGTTATTTGTTTCAACATCATCTCTGGTTCTGCCCCTCCTTACTTATCTGATCTTGTCCAGCTGTATACACCGTCCCGCTCACTAAGCTCTGCTTCAGACACTCGTGTTTTCAGTATCCCTAGACGTAATAAGGTCACTCAAGGTCATCGTGCATTTTCGTATTTTGGTCCCATTACATGGAACGCTCTTCCAACTGATGTGCGTCACTCGTCATCTCTTTCCATTTACAAATCCAAGCTTAAAACTCATTTTTTTCTCTGTTGCATATACGTAAAGACCTTTTTTTTCTGACGGCTCATCATGTGTGTGTGTGTGTGTGTGTGTGTGTGTGTGTGTGTGTGTGTGTGTGAGAGAGAGAGAGAGAGAGAGAGAGAGAGAGAGAGAGAGAGAGAGAGAGAGAGAGAGAGAGGAGAGAGAGAGAGAGAGAGAGAGAGAGAGAGAGAGAGAGAGAGAGAGTTTTCTGCTCCTTGTAAATCAGTGTATTTTTGTTGTTGTATGTGCTTGTTTTTGTATTTTGCTTTGTGTTTCATTACTGTCATTGTAAAGCGCCTAGAGCACCTTGGTGATTAGGCGCTATACAAATTACCTTTATTATATATATATATATATATATATATATATATATATATATATATATATATATATATATATATATATATATATATATATATATAAACCCGGGTAGGATGAAGGGATTGGTGGATGGATAGCTGACTAGTTGGATGGATGGACGACGGACGGAAGGATGTAAGGATGGATGGATGAATACATGGACGGACGGATGGATGGATGGATACAGTTGGACACAGGACGGATAGACGTATGTATTGATTGATGGATGAATAGATACATAGATGGACAAACGCATGGATGGATAAAGTGCCTGATTGATCGGTCGCTTGATTGACTGGCACTCTTTTATCGTGATACACGCTCACTTGCCTGTTTGAGCGATTTAATACGCTGACCGCCTCGACGTGACCTTTCCTCTAATTTCCGTCACTGAAAACCACCCAAGCGCAAGAGGCTTAGACCTTCATAAACCTCCGCAGCATGCGGGAGATCATGAAAATCTATGCCTTGCTGATTTACTTAACCTCAGTGTTACAAGTTGCGGAGGAGCTCATCTGGCGTTCAACCGTATTGCATCTCTTTACGTCACAAACCGCAGGAATTAATTGCGAGCGTATCAAAGTCGCGGCTATTAATCTTCACGGATCAATGAAAGTTTAATGTCTAGATGCTCCAAAATAAAAAATCTTTTTAAGATGTATGGACCTCATTGATTTCCTGGCTGTGGATAAGCAGATAAGGACACTGGTTGCCTACCTCGATTCGCTGCAGCGATACAGAATCTACAGAGAGAACCAGTGTGCTGGATGAGATGCAACTTCATCCAAGGTGCACAGACTTGAGAAAATGAAATGTGACCCCTTCCAGCATGGGGCAACGATCCTCATGAGCCCGTTCGATGCCTTCTGCAGGGAGACATGACAATCTATGCCTCCCGCACACGTTCAAAAGTACCCACGACACACTACAGCAGGAGATGGATTAACCCTGATAATTCAAGGGTAGTGCCAGATTAGCTTGGCGCCTTATGGCACTACCCATGAATTATCAGGGTTGACCTTTTTTTATATAGCTTGTGCACAGTTTTTAGGTGACACAACTGAAATTTGGGAAATGCAGCCGTGGGATTAAATCGGTTAAATCAGTCCTCATGCGTCTTAAAAAGGAGATGGTCAAGACACTGTCTGGGCTCGTGAGAATCTCTCTGTGTGAAAGATAAGACTGACGAAAAGATTTCTTGTAGTTCATCACAACCTTCACGTTTGTCGCGAGAGAAATGCTTTTTTGAAGGATTTTCTGAAAGATTCTAAAAACAGGCATTAGACAGAGATTTTGCTCCAGGGCGTGCTTTGCTAAATGTTTTGCTAAAATAAAGCGATTTTTCAATGTGTGTAATGCATCGAGCCTTTTCTAAACTTTTCCATCATAAGCCATGTAAATAGGCACGCAAAAAAGACGTTTTATACTGCTCCTTCTACGTGCTGGTTGAACTCGCTTACGTACGAAGGAGAAAGAGAGCAGAAAAATCTTTCATTTTACAACATTCAGACGTCATACGCCTTAGGTCAGGCCTTCTGTGTAAGAAATGCTAACCTTTCAGCTGTCAGCAGAGTGCTTGGTCGATGTGATTCCTACAGGAATCACGTCGACCAAATAAGCTACCGACAGCCAAATAGTTAAGTCATATGTATTAAGAACATTTATTAACGAGATATTGACCTATTTACCCCTGACGCACTAGAGCAGGAGATGGGTCGACCATGATAATTCAAGGGTAGTGCCAGATTAGCTTGGCGCCTGTCGGCGCCAAGCTAATCTGGCACTGCCCTTGAATTATCATGGTCGATCCATCTCCTGCAACTGGTGCATAGTCATTAGGTGACGCCTCCAAAATTTGGGAAATACGGCCGTCGGGCTGAATGAGTTAACCATTAAAATTTATTGCGTGTATCACTTGCTGTATATGAAGTTCTGACATGCTTGTTCTATTCTTCTTGCGCATGAAATAGCTATGAAAGGAATAGATAAGAGATTTGTTCAGGTCTCATGAGAATGTTTGGCTTTGCGCATGGATTGGCCTGACTCTTAATACATATGACTTAACTATTTGGCTGTCGGTAGCTTATTTGGTCGACGTGATTCCTGTAGGAATCACATCGACCAAGCACTCTACTGACAGCTGAAAGGTTAGCATTTCTTACACAGAAGGCCTGACCTAAGGCGTATGACGTCTGAATGTATGACGTCTTTTATTTTCACCATGAACCTGTCTACTCTGGTTACCTCCATCGATTCGCTACCGCTGAACAGCGGCGGCGAATCGAGGAAGGCATCCAGTGTGGAGCCTGCCCGGCCAGAGTGACTCACTGCTTACCACATACAGACCGTGAGAGATAGATAATATGACACTCCCAGGACAATACATTCAATAGAGCCGCATCCGTCATTAATTTACGCTATTTTTAATAACAAAATTCAGTTATCCCATTACACTCTTGTTATTTCCGAATCAACCCTTTAATTTTTAAAAAAATGATGAGCATGACGGATGCGACTCTATTGAATTTATTATCCTGGGAGTGTCATATTATCTATCTCTTATCCCAATCAAGTGATGTCAATCGAAACTTAATACTTATTAACAAGTTACAACTAACTTCTAGGAACCTGCATAGGTAACCTTTAAGAACTTATTAATTACTTACCCTAAGTTCTTACAACAACTTGACTCAAGTCACTGAGACAGATTTATCAAGATACAAGGACAATAAAAAAAACTTTTTTTTAATACTCAGGTGGTGGTGCTGATGGGGTTAAATAATCAGGCATGACATTTTTCTGCGAAGTGTATGACATTAATAAACGATTACCAAATCTGATTTTTATTTGTTTAAAAGATTGTGTAGTTTTTCTGTGGTTTCCTGTACCCCTATCCTTTTTCCCTCTGCTAAAAAACTGGCCTTAAGTTCTTCAACATTTACGGGAGATTGACTACGCATCTTATTCTGTATTTCAGATTTTTGTTGTTTATAGTTATTTAAGTCATCCTGGACTCTTTTAAATTCTTCATCGTCAATTTCATTATCATTTAATGCTTTACTGATAATAAGTTTAAGACTGCTCAGCTTTGCACCCGCCAAAGTACTCAATGCTTCATGTTTTTCTAACTTTGTATGAAACCTCTTGTTTATGGCATCCAAACCAAAGCAAGTCAGGCATGTAACAACGCTAACAGACTCAACTGCTATTCCAGCCAAACTCCCAATTCCTGTGGCGAACAGAGCTATACCTCCTACAGATAATCCAGCTGAAACTGCACCAATAGCCATAGAAGTCTTTTGAACAGAATTAAATACTGACTTATACCTCCTTTTGCACCGTGAGTACTTAGCCTCTTCACTTTCCAAATATTTCAAAGCTTCTGTAATATTATTTAATCTGAATGCATCTGCCTGTAATGTTTTATCTGAAGCAATTGACATATGTGGATCAGGCGCAAGCATTGTTTTAGTCGTCACATTTGTTTCAGTTGGCTCAAGCGTTGGTAGTACTGGATAGAATTTTACCATTTTTTTTATTGACAAATATTTTTTTAATCAGCAATTACATTTTGCAACTCTTCAAAAGTATACAATTTGCTAGCATAATAAAATGCAACAAGATCAATGTGTTCAAGGTTTATGTAAGTTAGACGAACAAAAGTTGTTTTGTCAACCACCACCTTGACAGTGGGAATACTGCTTGAAACATTAATAACATCAACATTTTTTGTAATGGCAATAAAGACCTTTGATGATTCTGTTACTGTTTCATTCCATGTAAGTTTAATTCCTTGTGCAATTTGAGCCTCTTTAGCAGTAGCAACAGATTTCATGATAATTTCAAATACTATTGTCGCTTCTCTAGCCACGACTAAGCTTGCTGGCATAAACACAACAGAAGTATCTGATCTACCCTTTCTAGTTGTAAGAAGATATCTCCGTCTCTCATAATTTTCAACTTTCAGTTTTTCTCTGCTATTGTTGTCTGGGGCAAAACTTGGAACAAGGCTTACAATAAGCGGCCCAGAATTAACAACCTTCCTAAACACTAAGGCGCCTTCATCATCAGTGTATACATAAGGACTAATAAATTCAATCTTTATGTCCCAGTCAATTGTTGGAGGTGGTGCCGGTACAGGTGAAACAACCCACTTACTACCCACATGTATTAAGTTGTAGGGCACATTATTTACAGGTGGAGTAGGTACAGTAACATCACGTAGCTGACCAAGTTTAGGAATCTGTTTTTCACCATCTTTCATGTCAACAATTACTTTCCTCTTGTACATGCCATTTGAATCAAGTTCAAAACCATATATTTCTCCAATATCTCCCTCCTTCTCAAAATCCTGTACGTCTGCCAAATCTTTCAACTCTGTTACTGGACATGCAACTGGTATGATTCTAGGCTTTGGACCAAGACCACTCATTTTTTATAAACAAAAATAAAATTATTTAACTTCCAACACTACACTAAAATCATGCATCACAACTGGTTTGCCATCCTGATTAGTTACAGATAAACACAGTGACTCAAATAAACTAGAACCTAATTTCTTAAACTGCAAATTAGGAAATCTAACAACTACACTTTCACAATACGGAGCAGTTCCAGTAGGTAAGCATCTCAACAAAGTTGATGGTTTTCCATTGTGTACATTTTCAGTCGTGTTTAGTTCTTTTAAATAAACATTTAGAAATGTGTGTACTGACAAATGAACAGGATATGTTCCAGTTATTTTAGTTACAACTGACGTATAATACCATCCACTAGTACCATTATCTGTAAAACCCATTACCCAATTTACAGGCATTGTATTTCTGTCTATTAAACCAAGTAAATATGCAAGTTCAGTTGAAAATAAAGGTATAGTGCCTGTAGGAATTTCTAATTCAACAAACAAGTTAGCCTGATTTAAAGTTGCTTTAATTTTTAAATTATTTTGAAACCATGTAGCTAAAGTACAAAAGTCATAATACCCAGATGGTATAAAGTGTGTATTAGTGTCCAAGCCACTATTACCAGCATTAACATAACTCATATAAAAACTTGTATTATCCGTTACATTAAACCACTTTACTGTATAAAACATTTCATGGATAGCCACAGCCTTGTTACCATCACGATTATCAATCCCATTAGTTAACCACACTGGTTTGCTTGTGTCAAGATTTGTTAAGGTAATAAACATTTTTATTATCACATAAAAAAAGGATGGAATTTAAATCACCAACCATTACCACTACAAACGCATTTCAATTTAATGTAGATGCTAAATATAATGTCGCCCCTACTTATGAACAGAAAATAATTCAACTAAATCAACTCGACATAGCTGTAAGCGAACAAGATTTATTTCAAGTCAAAGTACCCAACCCTTTTGATCATTACCTAAACCCTCCAATTACAGATGACTCTACTGCAAGAAAGTGGTCTTCAAGCCCACTACAGATGTTTCAAAACCAACTTAACTTTGCCATACTGTGTTCAACTACAGGCTGTGGTGTTTCATTCACAGATCACTTGAATCACTCAAACAAACTGATTAGGTCTGTGTATCGTTTTCATGTTTATTACCAGCTTAGACGTATACTGTCAGAACTGCATACCCCACTGCCCACTGAATCCAGTTTTAATCAGTTTAACAATCCCATGGATTTGAAAGCATTTGAACGCATCTGTAATGAATTTAACATAAGCACTAAGTATGACTTCACACAAAAACTTGATGATCACCACGGCAGGGGTACACTGTATTATGCTATGAGTCACAGACAATACCCTCAAGATTATTACCCTGGTTACACTTCATTCTCATCAAAATCTGAAGTGTGGTTAGGCTCAATTGAGCAGAAGCAGACTAATGCCTGGACCACATTTGTCTTGGACAGGAGTGACGGATTTACTCAAGCGGGAGTCGAGCGCGTAAATGAGTCAATCAGAACATATGTCTGGTGTATACTAGGAGCACAATCACTAACAAAATCAAACATTTTGAATGGAAGTGGTAAATTTGAAGCACAAAAACAGTTTCTCGCTAATCTTGAAGATTCAGTAAATTCAGTAGTTGATCTCCCATCAAGCATACAACGCTACCAAGACGTACTCAGATATGCTAGATCAAAAGTTGACTTTGTAGTTGGTATTGGGTTATACATGTTGCCATCAGACCTTCAACTCCAAATGGGTACAATAACAAATTATAATAATGAAATAGTTGTTGCAGGTGTTGGTCAGAAATTAGGACTCAATCAATCTGTAAACTTGGGGGTCACAACCACACATGTACAGACATTAAAACCATTAATGACACCAGCACCAGTAACGTCATCACCCGTACAGACAGTAACAACCCCGGTCCCAACACCAATCCTTGACACACATGAGTCAGAGAGAACTGCATTGGTAATAGGCCTCACTGGATTAGGGGTTTTACTTCTTTATCTGTTTCATTAAATAACCCACCATCAACCCTCCTACTGTAACCAAAAAGACCCACACATGTTCTGCCATAAACCCTACTGCCTTTGCCGCTGTACTAATCAACCAACTGACAACAGTGCCTATAATGCCAGGCAACGCGTCCATTGCTTTCACAGCCAATTTCTTAAGCAAGTCTGATATGTGAGACAGTTGTTTCTTTACCCACGACTGTAAGTCTTTTGGATCTGTGGGGACTGGGGTTGGTGGTGCTGGAGGTGGAGAACCACCACCCGTTACAGCCAACACAACTGTACTGATAATAAACCCCAGAGCTGTAATTAAACTGGCAATTGTGATACCCTGTTCTCTGAAAAGTGTTTTTAGTCTCTCAGCCAGAGTAGTGTCTTCGTGAAGTATTTTTTGAATAGTTTCTCTAATTCTGTTGACCTGTGATTTTAGTTTTTGTCTTCCAATACTAATCGCTTCTAACCTCGCTGATCTTTCTATATACAAATCATTTAATCTGTGTTGTATTCTTTCTTTCATTTCTGTGTCAAGATTTCCATTGTCTGCTGTAGCCAGTTTCTCTTTTTCACGTTCTATGTGTTTATCAAGTTCACCCAGTTTGGCAATATTATTAACCATCTCACCTCTTATTGTCTGCAGTGATTTATCCAAGCTAATAATCTCTCGCATTGACAAAGGTGGATCATTTTTTGTTTTCAAAGCGTCATTTATTTGTCCTTCAGTAAATGAGGTTTCTTGTATCACTGTGTTTGCTATTTCTGGTAGGCTTGTTACTGGTGCTATTTCAATTTCTTGCTCTGTTGGTAACTTTGTTTGCGTGTCGTGAAGAACACTAACCAGTCTTGGCGTGACAGGAGACCCTCCAATACCAAGGTATCTTGCCAACCCAGAGTTACCACCGACTTCACCTTTAATTGTACTTAAAGTCCTAAACTTAGAAGGATTATTTTTATGTGTTAGATATATTTTCCCTCTGTCTGTATTTACAAATAAGTGCCCTTTATCATATTCAAATTGATTAGGATCTATTACATCTGGGCGCGCTCTAACACTGTCATAAAATGAGTTTACTTTGTCTTTTAACAGTTCATGATACAAAGGAGAAGTAGTTACCATTCCAGTCATATCTGTGATACTGGTATCTGAGACATTCATGTCATCCATTTTAAACTCTTCATGATTAAATCCTCCCGCTGCCATTGTTTTATTAATTTATTATTTTTTATTGTGCATAATAAAAATGACACAGTCTTACGGATCAAAGTTAGACCCATACAGAAAACTACGTGAGCCCCTGGGTTTTAAGGGCATTCGACAAACAATAGTCATCACAAACAATCCAAGTACCATAGACCAGAACCAAACACTTACAGTCAAGTTTCCAAACCTAGGACCCAGTGACGTTATTGTTCCTGGCACTGCACGCCTTGCTTTTAATATTGAACTATCATCAGACGCAGACGTGAACAGAACACTAGTTAACAATCTTGGTAGAGCAATTGTTAGAACTATTAAAGTAAAACTTGAAGGACAGGAAGTGTTTAGTCTTGATGACTCAGATGTGTTCTACTGTTACAAAGACCTTTGGCTAACAAAAGAAGAACGAGAAGACCGTATTTACCAAGGCATACAGCCAGATAATGTTGGTAAACTTCGAATCAATGCTGGAGATAAATCAACGTCAGCAGCCAATGACGTTATTATAGCAGAAACATATGGAACCAGATTTTACATTCCACTTGAGTTTGAAATCCTAACAGCTCATCTACCTTATTATCAAGGAGCACTGAATGACCATCTAAGCTTTGAACTAACTTTCAATGACTACTCCAAAGTTATAAAATCATCTGCCACAGATGCAACATATAAGATCTCTAACATTTCCTTGGAATATGAAATTGTTACACATACTGAACTAGCCAGACTCATTCAAAATCTATACCAGTCAAGACTTCCAATTTATTATGACCGTGTGATTAGACATAGTTTAATACCCAAAGACAAGAGCGACCCAATGTGGAACATAAACTTAAACACACCAGCTAGGTCACTGAAAGGTATTCTTATGTTGTTTGTTGAACCTGTGAGTCCATACAAACGGGATTCAGAAAAATTCTACAATCCTAAGATTACACATTTGTCCTGTACAATCGAAGGCCGCCCTAATCAAGTGTACGCGTCTGGAATGCTGCCTTATCAACACTACGATGAGATCGCAAAATATTTTGCAGGTGGAAGGATTAGAGAAAAACCAGCAAACACAGCATCTAAAGATCTGCATCTGTATGACGTAAGAATTGCACAATACCTGGTAGACAAGTATGCACTTTGGCTAGATTTGCGTAGTACGGATGATGACTATCTACATGGGTCAGGACGAACTGTCGAGAATGGTAGTGATGGAATAACAATTCAGATACAAAAGAAGGTTGAAACTGCTGCAGCCATAAACATATATGTGACCCGCCACCACGAAATGAGTCGGAATGCACCTGACCCGATTTTCCGCTAGCAGCGAAAATTGTCTGGTGGGGGTGGACAGGTCGATTTTGAGATTTACGTTTTTTTGGGTAGTATGACCCTTATTCTACACAAACCTTGATTATTTTGGTGAAATAAAACCTAAAATGTGAGAAATAACCACTTTTAACCAGGTCACGCTTGTCATTTAGCCCCTAAAAGTGGGCTGAATACCATGTTTTGGGCGACGTTTCCACCCTTTCCGTACAGTGGACTCGTCTAGAAGAACACATCAGCGGAAAGCCTGGAATCTCCCCAGTTCAAAAATGCTGGTATCTGATTGGATATCCTAAAATATTTGCCCAATGGAAGCTTTAGAAATAAGGATGTGGAGTAAACAAAACGTCGCTAGGTCGGGAGTTCCCTTTGCTGGTTGGCGGAGACCAGTCACGTGACAAGAAGGGAGAGAAACAGGTCATTGTTTATCAAACAATGGCGGACGCTGCAAGTGAATTGAGAAAGCGAAAATTGATCGCAAATGCGTTAAATTCTGCACGAGGAGCTAATATTTTTGACGATGGGATAGAGGAGTTGATCCAGGAATATTTTGTTGACAATTCAAGTGACGAAGAAGAGGCGGAACAGGACAAGAATGATGATTTTGACTCTGAAAGCGACGAGTCCATGTCGAGTGATGAAGAGGAAACCGAGCAAGTAATCATCAATGTGTCAATGCCTACGTTAGATGTGGACATCACAAATGACCTCGAAGGCCTTCCTCGAGACGAAGAGTGGACTAAAGCCGAGAAGTTCGACTGTGGCTGTAAAAACAGAGCAGGCGCCGAGACATGGTCCCAAGCAAGTGTCTCGAACTCACTCAGGACACAGGGATGTGTTTCCCAGTTCAGCGTCGAAGCCATTTTCGACAGACGAATGTCCATGGCAGAGTATACAGAAGGTAAGAAACTATTTGGTATTTGTTTCTGTTTCGTAGATTTGTTTGCACACATTTTTGTTGTTGTGTGTATCATGTCAGTGTCGACTGATTGCCACGCAGGTAATCACCAAGTGGGTAATGAACATGTGTTGCCCACGTGTGACACAATTATTTTTGTTTTACTGTTACTGTGCTAGTGTCAGAAAATAGAACCTTCAACAGTGATACAGCATTGCCATTTACACCTGGCGGTGTTTTGCATTGTGAAATTAAATAACTTTGAAGTTAAAATACTGTACATTTTGGGATAGTAATATTATAGTATACATTTGATGGTGTGTGTTCATGTGCATAGTGACACTTTAAAGTTATTAGTCTGTTTTTCATTTTCAGCTGAAAAGGATAACCTCCTGCTTGGCATAATACAAACACTGCCCCGCAACACATCAGAAATGACCATCGCCAAAAAGTGCAGGCAGAAGAAGCGTAGGCTGGAACGCACAACATACACGGTTGATGGAAAAGTCGTGTGCAGAGAGGCGTTCAAGTTTATGTACGGGTAAGTGCCAGACAAACCAAGTGCCTGTACACATGACAATAATGATTTTATATTGTGCATTTTTATCCAGCCTTATTATAGCAGAAGATGCAGGACATTAGATTTTTTATTTGATCACCTCACAAATCACTATAAACTAAAGGCAGCAGGATATGACCCTTTTCATTTTTGTCAACAGGATCAGCCAGAACAAACTGACGGCTTTGCTGAAGCACTACAAGGAAAACGGGACAGCACCTCGAGTGAAGAAGTCCGGAGGCCGAAAATTCAACACGAATGCAATCACAGTCCAGGACACGGAGCGGATTGTGCAGTTTCTTCAGTCGTTCGCAGAGAACCATGGGCTTGTGCTGCCGGGGCGAGTGCCAGGCTTTAAACGGTCAGATGTGAAAGTGCTGCCATCCTCAGAATCCAAGTCATCTCTTTGGAGACAGTACCGCCAGGCTGCATCTGCTAGAGGTATTTCTCTCAATTATTTATTATTATCAATAGCTGGCACAGCAACAGAGATTGTCTGGAGATCGCACTCATGTTTTACGGGAGTGATTATAATGAAAACTAGTGCTAGAGTAATTTATTCATTATTTACTTGTTTGTTTGTTGCCAGGTGTTCGTGCTGTAGGCAAGACCACCTTCTGTAAAGTGTGGGCAGACCACACCCCCTTCATTGTCGTTGGCCGACCACTCACGGATTTGTGTTGGCATTGCAAGCAGAACAATGAGCGAATTCAGCGCAGTGCCAACCTACCTGAGGAGGAGAAAATGACTTTGCTTGGGGATCAGTTGGAACATTTGAGGAATGTGGAGGCAGAACGAGCATTTTATAACACCATGGTGCGGGAGTCGAAGGCGGCTGCTGCTGCTGCTAACATCACAGCTCTTGGCCCTCACCAACCCAACATGCTGCCAGCCAAAATCCATTACTCTTTTGACTTCGCACAACAGGTGCATCTCCCAAACAGTCCTCTACAGCCAGGCCCACTCTACTTCCTTGTTCCTCGCAAATGTGGCATATTTGGCGTCTGTTGTGAGGCACTGCCACAACAGATGAACTATCTGATAGATGAGGGGATGTCGTCAGGGAAAGGCTCTAACATGGTGATCAGTCTGCTTCATCATTTCTTGGAACATTATGGCCTTGGTGAAATGGAAGCAGATCTTCATTGTGATAATTGCAGTGGGCAAAACAAGAACAGATTTATGTTGTTCTATCTGGCCTGGAGAGTGATCTGTGGCAAACATACCAACATCACACTAAACTTCATGCCACCTGGCCACACAAAATTTTCCCCGGACTGGTGTTTTGGGTTGCTGAAGCGCCGCTTTAAGCGTTGTGAGGTCAACTGCCTTGACGACATGTGCAATGTGGTTGAATCGTCGACGTGTAAAGGTATCAACAGGGCACAGCTGGTCGGAACAGAGGACGGACGGGTTCTTGTCCCTGTTTACGACTGGCAAAAGTTCTTTGGGAGATGGTTTCGCCCGTTGAAAGGCATCAAAGCCTTACACCATTTCAGGTTCTTGGCTGACAGAAAAGGCACTGTGCAGTTCCAGAAGACACTGGGTGGGCCTATAGAATGCTTTGACCTTGTGTATGATGTTGATGCTGCAAGGCCGTGGCTGACCAACAGGATGCCAGATGTCATTCCATCTCCTGGACTGCCTGAAGCTCGCAAGGATTATTTGCGGTTACACATACGCCCTTTTGTGCGAGCTGAATTGCAGGACATTTTATGCCCTTGACTGTGGTACGTGTGACGCTGTGTGTGTAGAGTGTAGTGTGCAAGCTGAAATCTGTACTGTAAGTAGATTTTTTTTTTCATTTCATCTTAACATGCATGCAAAATTTAACTTATTTTTTGTTATGATGTGTTGTTATGTTGAAGCCTGTTGTGAGTGGCACTTCTTTTACTGAATTGGAGGTGCGTGACCTGTTAGTTTAGATGGCAAAGAGTGGCACCTTTCATTGAAGACCATCATCAAAATCAGTTCTACGTCGGAATCAAAATTGTGAACTCTAAGTCTAATGACATTATGGTGTTTCATTAGGGTGGCTTCCCAAAACACGTTCTGCTGTGTTGGTATGACTATGTTAGACTGTTGTTGATGCTGTTACTAGCAGAAAAGTGATCAGGGTGCATTTATTGCTGATTATTGTCTGCCTAAAATTAGTAAGTTTATATCTTACTTATCTTAGATTAGATAACAACCAGGTATGCAGTGGCAGTATTTTCATTTTCATGAAATTTTTAATGAGCTACTCATAACATGAAATATCAATGCAAAAAATTGTCTTGACAGCCCTGTCAAATTAAAGTGATCAGCACTACTAGAGCTACTGTGCTCTTTAGCTACTTAGGACTACATACAAAATTTTACAAAGTAACAGTTGCCAAATCGAATGTTTGACAGTGTCCAACAGGATTTCACGTCGACGCCTACTTTTGTGAAAAAAACAAACAAAACCTAAAGTAAATGCTTTTGTTCTTTTTTTAGTACTTTATTTTACATCAGTTATGTTTTTTTGTATGAGAACATTTAAAGTTTCACCAAATGCATGTGTTTTACTACTTTTAGTGTACGACGGCTGTATTCAATCTTTTTTTCAAAAATGCTAGTTTTCGTCCATTTTTCATTCATCAAAAGCAACAAAAGTATTACACATGATGCAATGAAACTTTGGACTAAGGTTATTTGATGTGTACTGTGTGTGTGTGCCAAAAATGGTGTGTTTGTGATGATGGTTGCTAAGGGTTTGTGGTGATTAGCTTTTGTTGATGCTTTTCATCCGATTTCTCAAAATGGCAATTTGTGGGGTCCCCAGTTTCTATTAACCATAACTCTGTGACCAATCGTCTGATTTTCATGTAATTGGCACCATTGAAAAGGGTTTTCTTTCTAGTTTCTGCTGATATTAATATCTCAAAATGTCCAAAAAGTGATTTGAGACTCATTTTGTGGTGGCGGGTCACATATTTGTACCTGATATATGACGCACAACTCAATATTGCAGAAAGCAGACTGAGTGGACACATATATTAAAATTATATTGTGTATTAAAATGAACCTAATGACCCTTGACCCACACTGTGGATTGTTTTGTGGTGCCACAGGGTGTGGGAAAACTGAATTTGTACTTGACTTATTACAAACAAGATACATACACCACTTTGAAAACATTGTAATATTTTGTCCAACAATAAAACACAATAAAGCTTATCACAACCGTTTTTTTATTTGGACTGATCATAACATTTACTTAATTGATCCTGAAAAGAAACTGAATGAATACCTACAATATTTTTACAAGAAATTTGAAGGACAGTCAACTTTATTTATTGTCGATGATTGCTCCGCAGAGAAAGACATTGTCAAGAAGAGAAATACTTTAGCAGAACTTGCCTTCAGTGGTAGACACGCAAACATCAGTGTTTGGATTCTCACTCAGAAATATAATGCTGTACTAAAAGATTTTCGAGAACAGTTAAAGTTTATCTGTTTGTTTTACTGTAAGGATCGTGACAGCTTCGAAGACTGTCTCAGAGAAAACGATGTCATCCCCAACAAACACGAACGAGTCATTGTGAAAAACAAACTGAAATCAACTAAGCATCTAAAGCTTATCTTAAAGACAGATCAGCCCACTGGGTATGGGTTAATTTAGCCTTTTGTTTTGTCCATAAAAATGATGGACAGACAAAGCGGGCAAGCATTTGATATCACACAGAGCTTCAGAGGTGTTGTGCGTTTTAACCTTTTGACGCCGTAACGCGCATACGTGCGTGCAGGGCAAAGCTCCGTTGCCGACGGGACACGCACATATGTTACCCGGCCTCGTTTACCGTGGTGTACGAAGCGCGCACATATGCGTTTTCCAATGACAGTATAGCTAGCAATACGTGCAGTACGGTGTAAGGGAAGCAACCTACTATAATATGTCAAGCATTCATTTCTGTATTTTTAGAGTTACTTTTCTTGTTTATATGCACTAAAACGAACGAATCAGAAGCTCTCAGACAAAACAACCGGGCAAGCACGAAAAATGGCGAATTTGCGGCGGCGTGGTCGATGCATTCCAATTGCTGAAGTACTTGAGCAAGTCCTCCAGGAAGGTTCTGATGAGGAAGGAGAGCCTTTGCATGATGAGTCAGAAGAAAGTGACAGTAAAGACGATTTTTTTGCTGATTTGGAGGACCAGGAAGACGAGCATTATGAATCTGAGCCAGAAGATTATGAAGAAGACGATCAGGATGGCGAGGAAGAGATGGTGGCTGAACATGGCAGCTCATCGTCTTCAGAAGACGAAGATTTCGCCAGGAATGTCCAACAAATCAACATCAATGCCTTTGACATGGAGACAGACATTGATGATGCAGATGAAGGTGCCGTTTGGGTTCGAAACCTGAATAACTTTCCTCGCATTCCTGCATACACAGGTGAGAAGCCATGTGCTTTGCATTGTTGTTGTTGCTTGAGTGGGCGTGTCTTGTGTGTGTATTTCACAGGCGTGCGCGCACGTGTGTAGATTATATATGTTGTAACATGGAAAATATGTTTACATTTCTTAGTTATAAATAAAAGTATGACATACGTGTGTGTGTGTGTGTGTGTGTGTGTGTGTGCATGCATGCATGCTTAGCTTGTGAATGCATGGTGTTTGTGTGTGAGCATGCATGGCGTGTAAATGCATGGTGTGTGTGTGTGTGTGTGTGTGTGTGTGTGTGTGTGTGTGTGTGTGTGGAGTGGGAATGCATGGTGTGTGTACACAAACATCTGTTGATAAATTAACATTGGTCTTTTTGTTTTACAGCTGTACCAGGACTACATGTGGATCTTGGCGATGACCTCAAACCCATTGATGTCTTCAAGCTACTTTTGACGGACGACATCATTGGCCACATCAAGACTGAGACCAACAAGTATGCTGAATCCAGCATTGCACTGAAAAGGCAAGGGAGACCCCTGCCACCCAGGAGCATCTTCTCCACATGGAAGAAAGTGACCAGGGATGACATCAGAAAATTCCTGGCCATTTGCATGCATATGGGGATTGTGCGGAAGCAGGAGTTGAAGAACAAGCGGAAAGTGACACACTACCAGTGTTCATCCTGCATGGTTGCTCTGTGTGTGACACCTTGTTTTGAGCTTTTTCACACAAGGAAAGACTTTATGCATTAGCCTAGCACCAGTGTTGTGTATTTTGAGTGAAACAGTTGACACAAAGAACATGAACTTTCACATCATTTGACTTCAAAAGTGTCCTCAGTGAAACTGTGGTGTGTGGAGTTTGGAGTGTGGTATTAAAATTTTGTTTTTTTTGTGAAAAAAACCTTATATTGTGCCTTTCTTTCTGGATTATTTACTGGGGACACACTGGACTATATTCTGGATTGCAATGTAAGTGGTAATTTTCACACTTTGCATAACTAATACACTAACAGCATGTGTTTTCATAACCCAATGCAAATCTGACTGTTTTTGCTTTTTGGCTTCTTACCCTATCTTCTTTATACACCTCTAAAATCTTGAAAATACAAAATATTTTCTTCAGCATAATGTCTATGTATTCATCTTGAATTGCTCTTTCCATTGATACCAAATATATTGGGGTATGATAAGATATTTACTACAAACAAGGCCAATGAAAATGTCAAAATTACTACGCCACCAGGGAAGTGAGTCACAGTAAAGCATACGCTCCCGGGGAAAATCCTAGCTGTCAGACTACGGTGTCAAAGAGTTAATGACTTAAAAAAACAAGTTAAACACCCTTTGATAAAACTCTCAACACCAACGAAAATATACATGATATATAATGTAACTTTTATATATTCTAATAGACCACCACGTTATAATTACAAGACTGTTGATCTTAAGACACAAGATTTTATAGTTTATGATGCTAACTGTGACTGGTTTGAGATTATATGTTTACACATATTTTACCAAATAAGTAAACAACATGATTATATTGAATTTGTTACTGTCAATAAAGTGATATTACACCTGCAGCATGAGCACAAGACCTTAAGACACATACCAGGAAAGTGGATGATTTGTTGGGATTACAGTCAATAAAGTGCCATTTTACACTATATAATTTTCTATTTATTTTTTTGTCGGACAAATAAAAAAGATGGACAACCGTCAAAGATTAAGAAACGTGTTTCACACAACTGACTTACCTATATCTAATATTTACAATGTCTATGAATCAATAGAAAGATCTTTTTTAGTTATACAAAATAACCTTCTTTCTGATAGTGTAAAGATTCAGATTGTTGCAAAAATAGAATTTGTCAGAGATGTTGGTGAAGTTATTGTAACGTATATCTCGACAAGGCAGCACACAGTTAATTCGAGAAGAGAACTAGAGAAAGTGTTTAGAGAAAGATTGTTGCCTGACTTCCATGAAGCAATTGACAGAGCAGAAATGCAAGGGTCTGGCTGGCATGAAGGCCTTGTACTTGAACTACAACTGAAGCAGTCAAGATATCATCCTATTTTAGGTAGATCTTGGATACCACTACCAATAGAGGTTGCAAACAAAAAGGCTGTAGTAAATATTCAAAACAATGATAATTTATGTTTTATGTGGTGTGTGCTTGCTAAACTTCATTTTGTAAGAGTAAAACCTGATCGCGTATCTAACTACACAAAATTTGTAAACGAACTCAACTTCAGTGGCATTGAGTTCCCTGTTAAAATAGAGGACATAGACTTGTTTGAAAAACTAAATCCTGGTATATCCGTGAATGTGTTTGTATGGGATAATGAGTCTGAGAACAAGTTACAGCCAATTAGAGTATCTCCAATTGCCCCAACCTATGGGCAGTCAGAAGATAAACATGTTGACATGTTGCTAATTGGTGATAACAATAAGTTTCACTACACAATTATCAGGAATATGTCACGTCTAATTCATGATCATACAACAAAACACATGGGCAAACAGGAAGTTTGTAAAAAATGTTTACAAAGATTCTCCTCCATAAAATTAGCACATAAACATGTTTTACACTGCAGGTCAGCTGATGACATACAAACTGTACTTAAGTATCCAGATCCTGGTAGTCAAGTGTATTTTAAGAACTATGGGAATCAGCAAAAGCTGCCGTTTGTAGTATATGCTGATTTTGAATCACTGGTTGTTCCATATAAAGGTCCTGTTCCAGAGTCATTACCAAAGACTATAAAACTAAGTGACCAAGTGGTGTGTTCTTTTGGATACATTTTTGTTAGGTCTGACGGTCAGCATACCGAGCCTGTTATCTATAGGGGTGAAAATGCAGCAGCTGAGTTTTTAACAGAAATGAGACATCTGTATATTCAGGTAGTACAATATCTCACAACATGTCAGATGCCTTTGGTGATGACAGAAGAAGACAAACTAAAATTTGATACAGCTGAGACGTGTTGGATTTGTGAACAGCCTCTGGGGGGTGATAAAGTTCGTGACCATGATCACATAACTGGATGTTACAGAGGTGCTGCACATAACAATTGTAACTTGTTATTAAAAATAGATCCTAAGACATACAAGTTACCAATCTTTTTTCACAATCTGAAGGGATATGATTCACACATCATCATGCAGGCTGTTGATGAGTCTTACAGAAAAATTAGTTGCATTGCCCAGACAACTGAGAAGTACTTGACTTTTAGATTGGACAAATTAGCATTTTATGACTCCATGCAACATTTGTCTTTAGGTCTTGCTAGTCTGGCAGAAGGACTGAGTGAGTATCCAATAACAAGTAAATATTTTGAGCCGGACTTGATTAAAAAAGGTGTTTATCCATATGAGTACATCAGTGACTGGGTAGTTTTTGAGGAAAGGAGACTGCCTCCAAAAGAGAAATTTTATTCTACACTAACTGGTAAAGGTATTTCTGACTCTGAATACCAGCATGCACTTGATGCGTGGGAAAAACTAGGGTGTCAGACAATTGGTGATTACCACGATCAGTACTTAAAGGCTGATGTCTGTTTGCTAGCAGACGTATTTGAAAGTTATCGTGAAAAGGGTTTGTTACACTACAGTCTTGACCCTGCTTGTTACATCACTAGTCCTGGCATGACATGGGATGCATTTTTGAAATCCAGTAAGATATTTATTGACCTGTTGTCTGATCGTACGATGGGTGAAATGGTGGAACGTGGATTGAGAGGTGGTATTAGTCTAGCAGCAAACAATTATGGTAAGGCAAATAATAAATATCTTGACGACTTTGACCCCTCAAAGCCAATGTCATTTATTACATACTTGGATGCTAATAATTTGTATGGATTTGCAATGTGTGAATTGTTGCCATTAAAAAACTTTTGTTTGTATGATTTGTCACAGTATGGCATAAAAAAATTAACAAAATATATTATGGATCGAGGTCAAAATGATGAAAAGGGTTGGATCTTTGAAGTAGACTTGGAGTATCCACACCATTTACATGATTACCATAATGATTATCCATTAGCAGTTGAGAAACTGAGTTTGACTGGGAAAAAAGAAGACACCAAACTTGTACCAAATTTGAATGACAAATTCAATTACGTTTGCCACTATCGATTGCTGCAGTTTTACATCAGGCATGGGTTAGTACTAAAAAAAGTTCACAGAGGAATTCAATTTGACCAAAGTGCTTTTATGAAAGATTACATAATGAAGAACACAACATTGCGTGCAAGAGATGGTAACACTGCATTTGACAAAGACTTCTTTAAGCTTATGAACAATGCCTGTTTTGGCAAGACTATGGAAAATCCTCATCACAGAAAAGATGTGAGACTGGTCACAACTGAATCGGGTGCAATTAAACTTACAGGTAAGCCACAGTACACAGGGTACAAAGAGTTTCATTCATCATTGTATGCAGTGTCACTCAAAAAAAAGATTGTTAAACTGGACAAGCCAGTATTCATTGGTATGGCAATTCTTGAATTGTCAAAATTACTAATGCTTGAATTTTATTATGATTACTTCAAACCGAAGTATCCTGAGTGTCGATTGTTATACACTGACACTGACTCTATGATCATTGATGTGTGTACTGAAGACTTTTATGAAGACATGAAAACAGAACTACACATGTATGACACATCTGACTACCCTAAAGACCATCCACTGTTTAGCACACAAAACAAGAAAGTGCCTGGTAAGTTTAAAGATGAACTGAATGGTGTGCCAATAGTTGAGTACGTTGGTCTGAGATCCAAAATGTATTCTATACAGCATCAGAAAGGTAGTCAGTCAAAAGCCAAAGGTATCAAGAAAACAGCAATAAAAAATAAAGACATTCGACATGAACATTACAAGCAAGTGTTAGATGGTGCATTAATGCCTGATTATCCAAACAAGACACTAAGATCAAACAAACATAATATTGAAATGATTCAAACATATAAAAAGTCTCTAGCAGTTGGGGACACAAAACGCGTGTTTCACACTAAGGAAAAGGCTTATGCACCTGGACATTACAGACTCAAGTTATCTGAAGAAATAGCTGATAATCTGCTTGATAAACTAATTGATGAATTGAAATTGTTAAAAATGAGTAACAGTGTCTGTGGGAATAATCTGTAATTCTTCTCTAACAAATGCCCTCTGGGGTGCAGGCTCATAAAGATAATATATTGTTGCATTAGCTGAAGGAACTATTTTTTTTATATTATGAACAGATGTAGACCAAATTGGATCAGTTGCCCTACGTCTGACGTCATTCTCAGCTTCACCGGGTTGATACAAATATCTTACCTGTTTTGTAAACAAACTTGTGTCTGGTGCTTTTGTTTTTATTTCTGGCCCTGATGGAACGGTTTTTAATTTAATAGCATCAACAGGTTTAGGGTGACCATCATTATTCATTGCTTTTATCACAGATGGTAATCTTTTAACCCACTCAGTGTTACGTGTGTCATGCATGAGTTCCTTAGAATACTGATAGCTAAAAAGTCTCTCCGATAATTGCTTGTTAAAGTTTTCAACAATTGCCTGTGATCTATGCAAGCCTGGAATACCGCGTCTAACCAGTACGCCATGCTTTGCAAATAATTGATTAACAGCACCTTTAAATTCACTCCCATCATCAACCTGCACAAGCCTAGGGTATTTTAAAGGACCTCGACTATATATTTTTGATAATGCAGTGGCCACTGTTACAGCTTTTTTGTCAGTTATGGGTTCTGCATCCTTATACCTTGAAGCTATGTCAACAACAGTTAATGCATACTTGTATCGTTTCTTTCTTATTGTGTCATGCGGAAGAAACAGGAGGTCCATTTGGTGTGTGTCATTAGGTGATGTGTTTTCAAAATGAGGCCTTGTTATTTTTCTTGGAGCAGGAAGATATATTTGCCAAATTGCCTGTTTTTTAAGCCACTGTTTTATTTGGTTAACATCTCCACCCACAGCAGCATGTAATTTTTTTATTGCAGTATTCCCTTTCCAGTAGCCAATTGGGGAGTAATATATTTTTGATAGTTTAGCGTCTGCCATTTTTTCTAGCAATATAAACTCCTGTAAAATATACTAATGTCATTCCTACTAAAACAAATATTATTTCTCCATTTTTTTGTTCTTGGCTTGGTTGGTAATAGTCACTAAGTTTTGGTTGAGGAATAGATATGTCTTCACCAGTTACAAGATAGTATTCTTTGATCGCGTCATCGACGTTTGAAAATGTATGCTGTGCATGACCCTCAAGTTTTAGTTTTTCATTAATAAAATCAAGTTTCTCAATTCTTTGCTTTTCGTAATCTTGTTGAGCTTGAGCTAGTTTTTCAGATGCCTCATTGTGGCGCTTCATTTCTTCTGCTGATTCTTCTTTACTAACTTTTGAAAAGAAATAGTTTGATCCACTAAAAGCTAATGCGTTAATAACTGCACCACCAATCATGACAGCTATAGTTGCCATATTTTTATTTACATAGAAATATTTTCTGGAATAATTCCTTGCTTGACTAGAAAGTCTTTTGTTGCAATCGATGCTGTTATAACAACTACTAGCTTAGCACTGTCTTCAAAGTCTAATTTACTAAGGTCTGCTGATTTCATTTTGAAAAGACTTTTTCCCAGCATAGAATAACCTACTGCTAGTCCACTTATCACAACAGAGTGATAGACAAGGTTCATCAAGTTTTTTGTATCGCTCATTTTCTTATACCATAAAAATTAAAATAATAAATTTTTTTACTGCATGTAAAATGGGTCCAAAGGTTTTGGAACTGGTAATATTGTGGAGGCTTCTTCTTTTATTTTTGGAGTTTCTGATTTTTTGGACTCTTTTTGAGTGTTTGGTTTGTATTTTTTATATAATTGGTAACCTACGTAACCAAATCCGACAACAAATCCAGCAACTATATATTTTGTTGTTTGAGGGTTAGACTTAGTTGTTTGAGGGTTAGACTTAGTTGTTTGTCTCTCACTTTGATGAGGGAGTGACGACCCTGATGGTATTGAAAATGGTGCTGTTGATGGTGGATCAGTTACATTAGTCTGTTCTTTTTGAATCTGTAATTTTTTTTGTCTGTTCCATTCGACTAATCTTTTTCCTGCATCAACTCTACCAGGGCTTTTAGTCTTAGTCACCGTTTGTACCTGTGTCAATACATGACTCTGTTGTGGAGTCGTCTCGTCCATTTGATCCATCCTTTTCTTTTTCTAGAAAATTTATTTTGGAGAAATCAATATAACTACTAGTAACAAGTAAGGTTACAGCAGGAGCAAGGTAATTCCCAAACTTGTAAAACATAAGGCATGATAATTTACCAATTGAACTAGAGACTATGGGGTTACTTTCTAGATCATTAGAAAGGTTGTCAGTGTCTATCGGTATAAAGTGATTAACAGCTTTTGTGTATAGGTAAATAAGAGACCTGCTTAAATCGCGTGTCATTAGTGAGGCAATATGATTTTCATATTTAGAATGAAGATTGATTAGTTCCTCAGAAGTTAAAGACTCTATGTCTTCTATCATGTATTGTCTTCCTAAATAAGTTTTTGATTTACCTGAAACAACTACAGACAAAAGTTGTTGTTTCTTATATTCTAAGTCTTTATTTTCCACAGCATTGATATCGTTTAGAAGAAGGAGTTCGTCTTGGTTCATTTTATAATTTAATATAATAAAAAAACATTAATTATTTAATGATTATAATAAAACGTCTTATTAAATGATAATGAAATTGATGATGAAGAATTTAAGAGAGTCCAGGATGACTTAAATAACTATAAACAACAAAAATCTGAAATACAGAATAAGATGCGTAGTCAATCTCCCGTAAATGTTGAAGAACTTAAGGCCAGTTTTTTAGCAGAGGGAAAAAGGATAGGGGTACAAGAAACCACAGAAAAACTACACAATCTTTTAAACAAATAAAAATCAGATTTGGTAATCGTTTATTAATGTCATACACTTTGCAGAAAAATGTCATGCCTGATTATTTAACCCCATCAGCACCACCACCTGAGTATTAAAAAAAAGTTTTTTTATTGTCCTTGTATCTTGATAAATCTGTCTCAGTGACTTGAGTCAAGTTGTTGTAAGAACTTAGGGTAAGTAATTAATAAGTTCTTAAAGGTTACCTATGCAGGTTCCTAGAAGTTAGTTGTAACTTGTTAATAAGTATTAAGTTTCGATTGACATCACTTGATTGGGATAAGAGATAGATAATATGACACTCCCAGGATAATAAATTCAATAGAGTCGCATCCGTCATGCTCATCATTTTTTTAAAAATTAAAGGGTTGATTCGGAAATAACGAGAGTGTAATGGGATAACTGAATTTTGTTATTAAAAATAGCGTAAATTAATGACGGATGCGGCTCTATTGAATGTATTGTCCTGCGAGTGCCATATTATCTATCTCTCCGTGGACAATAAAACTATTTTATTGTCATCGGCAGATTAAATCAGTTCAGTCGCTGCTTCGGACCCTCCCATCTGCAAGAGGCGCAGGTTCTCATGAGCCACCGCAGTCGCAAGGGCTCATGGGAATCTATGCCGCTTGCTGAAAGGGAACATTTACATCTGTACTCGATTTTGAGCAGATAATCAAGGTTTGACCTGTGACAGACTTCGCCTAGCGAAGCACACGAAGGAGCGATACGGTGTGAGGATGGAACTCGGGGAAACTCTTCCTTCTGCTTGGGAACACAAATGTAAATGTGAGCAACCCCTTGCTAGTGAAAAAGCATTGTTCCTTATTAATTGTCTGGATGCAGCCTGCAGAACATCATGCGTTTATACGAGAAGTAGGGAGAAAAAAGTAAAAGAGAAAGGTATAAGATAACAGTGGCGCAGGAAGATTTTCACAGGAGGTATATATCACCATAAAAATGTTAAAAGATCAAAGAACAGGGTTCTCGGTGGGGTTTGTTGGTGTTCTAGTAAAGAAGCTCTACTGGGACACTTGAAGAGTGGGCCCGGTAAGGGGAGGGGTGGGGATGAAGCGGGATGACTATGTTTCTTTAACTTGAGCTTAAATTTGAATGACCCAAGCCGGTATACTTTCATACAGGTATGGCAGATAAAAAAGGGATGGCCCACGTAAAAGGAGCTATGGCCATTCTGGCCATGCCATGTCGGAAAAAGGTATGCCTAGCTCCTACCAGCGCCCGGCATCCATAGCTGCGAAAGTGTCGCATAGCGTTGCCGGCGGCAACGCTATGCGACACTTCCGCAGCTATGGATGCCCGGCGCTTTGAATGAGCTAGGGCCCCACATCCTCCCCCTCCATCCTACCATATCTCTCACCCCCTGGTTTCTACGCCACTAAATAATAAAATAATAGAGAGGAGGGAATTCCGTTGTAGGAGATAGGAAGCAGCACATCATTAACTGCGGAGCAGTTACAGAGCGTCGACGTGACGCCACTTCCCGCTTCATTTTCTCAGGACAGACGCATCCAATCGGGGAGACATTCCCATTAGACCATCAAATTTGGTAATTGGCTACCTAGTCGGAAACAGCCGAAATGATCGTGCCGTCCACCCTCACTGAAAAGGCAACGCTGGTGAAGTGTGCCATGTCTCTCCACAAGACAAGGAAACCTATGCGAGTCATGTCCTCTGAGGTCAGAACTCAGGATCTCAATTAGTATTACTTGTTGAGAGGCTATATAAGAGCCTGTCCGTGGATCTAAATCGTACAGGTTACCTAGTCCTGTGGTTTGTATGATTTGTCTGTGTGATATTCATTAGAGAAAACAAGAAGGAAATCAATTATTATTGAACGCTGTTTTTCTGTTTTTAATGGTTGAATGTCACGGGTAGAACTTGCATGGCATTAAGATGCAGATCCTTTCGTTACAATTTCCCATCTCTCTCCTGAATCCTAATAATGGTCTATAGAAGCCAACATCCATGGCGTTGACCCCTAAGACTATATTAAAATTCAGGAGAGAGATTGGCCGTGACAATTCAAGTGTGGCGCAAGAATAGCTTGGCGCCTTGAAGCGCCGAGCTATTCTTGCGCCACACTTGACTGTCATACTTGATACATGTTTCCTTGAATGTTTCATTTTTTTTTTAACAGATTCAATGAATTTCTGTGCCGAGATAGCTGTCTTTCCTTTTTTAAAATATGAATATAAAAGATTTTAATGTCAATGATACTTTTTGTTTTTGTTGAAGAACTATGTTTTTACATTGCCCCAAATCCACGCAGTTTAAAAACAATTCTGAGTGACAACCCGCCTCACAATTCGATTAACTGGTTCGTTACTTTGTGTCGCGGTTAATGCATGATTTAATTGTCACAGGGTAGGAATCTTGTATTTCTTTAAAAAAAAATTCTTCTTAAGGGCAAAAAGATGATCATTGTGTGTGTGTGTGTGTGTGTGTGTGTGTGTGTGTGTGTGTGTGTGTGTGTGTGTTTGTGTGAGGGGGATGGGGGATGGGGGGTGGGGGATGGGGGTGGGGGTGGGGGTAGGGGGTGGGGGGGGGGTGAGTATAATCTTCCTGCGTTCGTTCAAAGAAAGGGACATATTAATCCGTTTTAGATGGATGGAATGCTCTCCATTTTTGGTCTTCACGGGCGCTGATTTCTAAGTATCAGTGCACTTCGGATGCCACAAAGTACCAGGGGAAGCGAAGAACTTTCCATTTACACAGAAAAGGCGTCGTCAAAACCGCTTCAAAGAATTGCAACAAGTAAAGCGAGCATTAGGTGTATTAACTCATTCAGCCCGACGACCGCATTTCCCAAATTTTGGAGGAGTCATCTAATGACTATGCACCAGTTGCAGGAGATGGATCGACCATGATAATTCAAGGGCAGTGCCAGATTAGCTTGGCGCCGACAGGCGCCAAGCTAATCTGGCACTACCCTTGAATTATCATGGTCGACCCATCTCCATATGTAGTGCGTCAGGGCTCAATGGGGTATCAAGTATGTGTGTGCAGGCCCCAATACCGTTTGTGGGGTAATGTGCTCAGCAGACAGACCCACTAGGGGAGTACGCCACGAGTACACTTCTATTCAAATGAGATGCTTAGCATCTCATTTGAATAGAAGTGTACTTGTGGCAAAAGTTAGCTTCTCATTTGAATAGAAGTTTACTTCTTGTTGCGTACTCCCCGAATGGGTTATCATCTCATTTGAATAGAAGTGTACTTGTGGCGTACTACCCGAATGTGTCTATCTGCATAGTAGTACACATCACTCACGAAGGATGCGGGGAATGACGCCAATCTACTACTGCTGAGCTGTCATGATCTACTGATTCATCTACCGCAACTGATTCTAGTTGTGAAGGAGGAGATAAATCGTCTATTCACAAAAAGACAGAAGACAAATTAAAGACGGCCCCTTGCAGGCATAGAAGTAAATCGTCTATTGACCGAAACAAGAAAAGACAAAGCCAGGCCCTTGCACTTTTAGAAGGAAATTGTCTTTTGACAGAATCGAGAAAAAGACAGTCTTAAATAATCTTGCTTCCGATTCGTGATGAAAAAGGATTACTTTGTTATAAAGATTGCGTACATTTTTTTCTCTTCTTTTCCAGTATCGCAGCCAGCCAGCTGCAAGAGATATAGATACTCATGAGGCTATGCAGCAGCAGGGAATCATGACTATCTATTTATCTTGCTAGAACATTGATTGTCAGTATAATCCCCAGATTGAGGTAGACAACTGAGTTTAAAAATGTTCACTTTTACTTTTTGTTTGCGTTTCTCCTCGAACTATGATTGCTGAAGGGGCTTGCATGAATCTGTTCTCTTGCTAGCAGAGATCCGCTTCAGTGAGATCCCCAGATTAAGGCAGACAACTGGGTGTAACGCCCTTGTGCTTTCTTTTGTTTGCGTTTTTTCTGCAACTGTGATTGCGGTCAATTTAATTAGCCTGGCCAAGTCTGGTGCAAGTCTTAGGCACACACATCTGAAAGGGAAAGGAAATGAAAGGGGATTTTTTTAAGCAAACCAATTTCTTTGACAGCTGTGCAAAATAAGTTGAAGAAGTCAAGTTCGCCTTCTTTTGTAGAAAATTTGCCCAACGTAATACTGTCTACCCGGGCCACCTACCGTAAATCTGTGCCAGCGTAAATCTGCCTACTCGGTCAGAATACACAAATATGAAAATATGAATTAAATAAGCCCAGTTTCGTGCCGTAGATCTAAATATTCTTATGTTTCAAACATTTCTTGGCATTTGTATGGGCAGGATGATGTGAACCGTTTTGTGACCGGCACATGAGAAACTGAATGTAAGGCCCGGCATGCTACGACCCGCCCAGGTTACAGGGTTAGGTGGATTTACAAGGGGTATAATTATGTACTGCAAAATGTAGTGAATATGATCCTTTGACTCTCTCAGTTTTCTTTCTGAGAGAGAGAGAGAGAGAGAGAGAGAGAGAGAGAGAGAGAGAGAGAGAGAGAGAGATCATCCAACCGAATACTTCCTGCTTTTTCAGACCGGCCGGCGTCAGAGCAAATGTAATGAAGCAGAGATTCTTAGTTCCCCTACCCCTGATCCCCACTCTCCCACCCCACCCCTGCTCCTCCTCCTCTCGAAAATACCAAGTCACACTGCATTGTAACGAACACATATGCTTCCTACCCCCTTGCAAACCTCATGCAATACCAACCAGCCGACTCCCGATTCCAGAATTCTCCATTCTCTTTTTTTTCCATCCCCTCCACTTAAATTAGAAAAAAAAATTGGTGAAAAATCAAATTCGCTCCAGGTGGTACCAATCTGAACTGAATTGTGTGCGCTTGATTTAATTTTTTTTTAGAACTCCCACGCAAAGTTCTCTTTAACGATCAGATCGACATCGGTCGATGGTGTTAGACTATGGACTGAGTGGTTGGTTTTACTGAATTAGCTTTCTGTCACCGAAGGGTGTCGCGAAGTGGGACAGGTTGTTCTTTAATTCTCTCAGACACTGTTTGTTTGTTGTCCCCCCCCCCCACCCCCCCACCCCCCCGTACACTGCCGAGAAAAACTGAACACCACGCACCTAACTGCAAGAGGCATAGATCCTCATGAGCCCCCGCAGCTGCGGGGACTCATGAGGATCTATACCTCTTGCTGACATCATTCCTTGGACGGTTGGGGCTTTTTGGCGTTGAATGAAGGAACATTTCAGAAACAAAATCTGCGCCCACTGGCAATGAACGGGTTAACAACCCCTGAACTACCGGGGCAAGGCGAACACTACACATCTGCATGAGACATAAATCCTCATGAGCGGGGGGTCATGATGATATATGTCTCTTGTTAGGCTTGCTGTGTTCTTCAGTCGTGCCTATCATGTTTTGTTCCCAGTTGCATTGTATTCTCCACGCGAATGTCGGTCAGTGTGCAAGTGTTTCAGACCCGAAATCCTTCATCACTGGCAGCGAAGGGGTTAACATGCGACATCAGAGATTTCTGTTCCTAAGCAGTGACGGGGGTTAAAGCATTATTAGAAAGGTTTAAAGCAGTATCAGATCAATACCCTATTCGCTTGGGTGGCACTGAGGAATTTGCATCAGTTACTGCAGACCTGAGGCTGAGTACGGCTGGTGCACGTATCCAGCAAATAAACAGTTACTGGCACGGGGCGTGCGCATGTTACAATCGATCGCATGGGATGTTCGTTGCGTGTTCGATCACCTTTATAACACGCCTAGTATAGCATAGAAGTGAAGTGTTCGTATTATCATTTCTGGACAGACTTCGCCGCTGACACTTCTGCAACTGTCTGATCCATAGTCACCGAGCGCGTTCCGCGCTCGGTGGCTATGGATCAAACAGTTGCAGAAGTGTCATTGCGTTCCGCGCTCGGTGGCTATGGATCAAACAGTTGCAGAAGTGTCATTGCGTTCCGCGCTCGGTGGCTATGGATCAAACAGTTGCAGAAGTGTCATTGCGGTCCGCGCTCGGTGGCTATGGATCAAACAGTTGCAGAAGTGTCATTGCGTTCCGCGCTCGGTGGCTATGGACCAAACAGTTGCAGAAGTGCCATTGCGTTCCGCGCTCGGTGGCTATGGATCAAACAGTTGCAGAAGTGTCATTGCGTTCCGCGCTCGGTGGCTATGGATCAAACAGTTGCAGAAGTGCCATTGCGTTCCGCGCTCGGTGGCTATGGATCAAACAGTTGCAGAAGTGTCATTGCGTTCCGCGCTCGGTGGCTATGGATCAAACAGTTGCAGAAGTGTCATTGCGTTCTGCGCTCGGTGGCTATGGACCAAACAGTTGCAGAAGTGTCATTGCGTTCCACGCTCGGTGGCTATGGATCAAACAGTTGCAGAAGTGTCATTCGCGAAGTCTGTCTAAAGTATTGTAGTATACGAACACTCCTCTTCTATGTTTTATAGAACATTTCACTACCGCAGAATAGCGACATAGGTCGAAGCCATCTTTTGAACAGGAGTGGCGGATTTCAGTATTTTCGTAAATAGTACACAATAACTCCAACAATAACAGTTTAATCGACAAATAAAATTTGTAACAACTTAATGTACATTTTGCACAAAAACAAAAATAGGAAGAAATTTAACTTGCAGCATATGAAACCACAAAGTGTAATAACAAAGTGAACAGTCACACTATAGTATACGAAGTGATAACAGGTGCATCACGCGATCCCAGAAAGCAAAGCGCGGTAAGACTGGGATATATAGTGTGGGGGGTGATTCCTATGTAAAAGTGGTATGTGTACAATTTTGCTAGCGCTAGCCTCACCTATCTGGTTTGTGAGTACCCTTATTACGAGAGATGGATCGTTCAAAGCTCTGCGGGCGGTGCCAATGTGCACTGACTGCCCGTCAAATTCCGCTGCCAGTACAAAATTGCAATTTTCGCCTCATTATCGGCATTTTGACGGATCTCTCCCGCCGTACCTCTCTGCCAAGCTGTCTGCTTATCAGCCATCACGCACCCTTCGTTCCTCCAGTGAAAAACGTTTTAAAATCCCGAAGCTTAACATGAAAACTGTCGGGGAGCGTTCTTTCACCTTTTTAGCCCCAAATGTGTGGAACTCGCTGCCAACCGAAATGCGGAATCTGCCCACATTGTCACAGTTCAAAGCTCACTTAAAGACTTTCCTTTTTTGTCGGGCATTTAACACTTAGCTCATATTTAGCTAACTGTTGACTGACTGCCATTTATTTTGATCCTAGAGGAAGTGAATGTAAGGTGTTGTGAAGGGATGGGGTGGTTTAAAGTAGTTTATAATTGTGCGTGTGTGTCTGAGAGAAAGGGTGTGCCGTTGTGCATGCGCAGCGAGTCCAGTGTTTTCCTGGAGAACAGCGCTATATAAGAACTATGTATTATTATTATTATTTAAGGTAGCTGGAATGGTGTTGTGATACAACTTTTCACAGTATTATAGTCGATCAGTCTCATATGATATATGTGTATCTTGAGGAACAGCTCATGAATGTTGTTGATAGTTTGGGCATAGAGTTACAAGGCCTGAAAACTGAACTCAAATCTTGGGGACATTGACCTATGCAAGGTAATCAAAGCAAGACCCCCCCCCCCCCCCAGTCATTATCAGTGAAATACTTTGTTAATGCTGAAGATATTTACTACGGATTAGTGTGTTTCAACAACATACTTTCTGTAGAATAACACATTCTCCGCATGTTCCATTCATTTTCCTTCACTACTTAATAGGGGTGATGTACGTATTTTGTTTATTGTTATCATCAGCACTGGGATCCTGGCCAATGTCGGTGTGGGAGCTACGATGCAACTTGGTCACCTGGGTGGAACTGCACGTAATTTTCAATAGCATGTCATAGTACTAGCAACTTTGTTGTGACGCCTTCACGTCTCGAATGAGTTACTGAATCTATTCTCAGTCTCGTCTGCAGCGCAAAGGGACGGTTGGTTGGCAGTAGCTGCCTCGGGAAAGTTTTCTGCAACGGTATTCTGTTTAGGTCTGCCATGAAGATTATATGGAGGCGATATTTACCCATTCCCCCTTAGTCACCCCCCCCCTCTCCCCCTCCCCCTCCCCGCCCCACCCAAACCACCGCCAGCCGCGTTTTCAACGTCACCAGCGACTAAAATAAGCGATGCAAGAGTTTGGCAGAGCGCAATATGAAACCAACACGCCTGTCAGTCAGTCAGTCACCACGCGCGCACGCGCATTTCACGCTCTCTCTCTCTCTCTCTCTCTCTCTCTCTCTCTCTCTCTCTCTCTCTCTCTCTCTCTCTCTCTCTCTCTCTCTCTCTCTCTCTCTCTCTCTACTACTCACTTTCTCACACTCAAACGCCAATCGCCTTCTCTGTCGCAGTAACATAAATGTAAGTAAAGAGAAACGACCTCTTTTCAGCAACAGGCATAAGTTTTCGTGAGCTCATGAGAATCTATGCTCCTTGCAGGTGGCTGATTCTATTTTGATCGTCAACCTCGGTCATAGGAAGTTTGCAAGTAAACCACTCTCGTTCTTTCGAGCAAGAGGCATATATTCTCTTGAGCCCCTGCATCCGCAGGGGCTCATGAGAATATATGCCTCTTGCTGATGCAACTTTTGACAGAGCGCAGACTGTCTCCACACCCCCCCCCCCCCCTTTCCAAGCGTTAAAGGAGCCAAGAGACCATGATATTGGAGTGTTGGGCCTTTCCCTGGTCATTGGACTTTGAGTCGATCGGAGACGCGAGACGTCGGCCGTCGAACGTCGCAGGTCGTCTGCCGTTCGTCGTATCGTCGCACGTGGTTCTCGTTTTGGTGTCCTGACTGGTTTGGGTCCAGGAGGTTGTTTTGATGACATTGGTTACGAGCGGTTTGGGCGAGGAGCACCCACACTAGATTTCTGCGTCCAAGGTAAGTCAAAATGTGTGTGATGTATTATTATTTGTAAATGTTTATTTCTAAAGAAAAAGATACCCCACATTGTTAGAATTTTTTAATTTTTTTTTTAATTTATTTTTTTAAAAAAATAATCACGCCGTACAAGTTGCATGACTATTGTGAGGTTACGTTTACGCCGAACGACTCCCAGGAACGAACGAGAGCGAAGTCACGTCGGATAATGAATTTCTCCCACAAGCATAGAACTCTCAGGAGACATCTCCAAGAGTCATAGATCCTCATGAGCCCTACGGGCTCATGAGGATCTATGCCTCTTGGAGATGTTTGGAGCGTAGTCTATCCTTATGGAACAGGTTGGTTATCCGCCGTGACTTTGCTCTCGTTCGTTGTAGCGATTCGTTCGTTGCAAACAAAACCTTACTAGTCGTTGTTGCGAGCCGTTCGTTCCAAACGAAGCCTCACTAGTCAGAGACAGTTTGGTCACGACAAGTAGCTCAAATATTGTCAGTGATGGTGTGTGTGGCAACTGGAGGTCTTCCCTAGTGAAACGTTACGTTTAACACATTCGAGACATGCTGCATTCGGATACGCGGCTTGATGCCGCGGATCTCTATGCAGCAAAGCTCGAACGAGTTAACGATGTCATGCCGAGGATATTAACCCATTATATTCAGAAGCTGATTTGTTAAAATAATTTAATCATTGTCCTATGAAGGTAAATTACAAATTAGGAGGTAGATCAAATATTTTAGTTCAAGGGTTGTGTCTGCAGAATAGCTTGGCGCCTGAGGCGCCGTGCTATTCTGGCACCACCCTTGAACTATTGGAGTCAAATTTATTTCAAACAATAGTGTATCAGGATGAAAAGGGTTAAGGTTCAGGGACTGTCTACAGCCTCGGTCTTTCTGTGGTACAAAGCATTGAAGGAGGTCGGGGTGGGCAGGGGAGTGTCCCATTCTCATTTACTCATGTAACCCATTTAAACCCAGGTGCAGCATTGCTTATAATTTGGAAGCGTCACGTTGCGACTACGTACCAGTTTCAGATAATTCAAGGGTCGCACTATAATTCAGCGAGTTCAAACGTACACGCGATAATATTCAACAGTTGGTGAGTTTTTGTTTCTTACAGTTTTACAATAATGCAGTTTTACAACAATAATAGCGACAACGCGTGAAGCCATAAGATCCAAATTTAGACCATCACAAAAGTGTAACCGCCACCCCCCCCCCCCCCCAACCCAACTAAAAACAAAAGAAAACAAAACAAAATCGGCATGCTGTGAACGCTGCAACATCCGTGATGTACGCCTACTTAAAATTCCTGCTGTTGCCGCTCTGTGATAGTGTAAAGAAGTGTGAAATAATGAAAATTAGGCTTCTGTGACTATCTTACAAAAACAATGCATGCAGATGTTAAAGTGACGGATTTGCGGTTTGGGACTTGTGGAAACACTTGCGGGTGAGAAAGCACGTGAATATTAGGTGGCAATCTGCAGACTCCAAAAATGTTTTACGGTTATTGTTGTTTTGTGAGGAAATAGGATGTGGGATGTGTGAAGGTACAGTGCTAAAATACGTCACAATTAGGCATGCCTCACACCGGGGCTCCTCGATCGTGTCTGCTGTACCCGGCGTGCAAAAGATCTTTGGGCCGACGTCGACCGCAGTTGGCCCGCACACGGATGTGCGCGGGCCAACTGCGGCTAACGTCGGCCCGATGACCTTTTTGCTTGCTGGGTAAGCAGACCTTCGTCCGTTTTAAGTTCACAGAAGTTTACACTCACAGTCTGAATTTAAGGTTAGTGTTGTCTTTTGTGATTTGCAGACTGTGATCTGTAAATTAATATGGTGTTTCCGCAACTCAGAAAGGGGAATGTTGAAGATGCATTTACCAGCAATACCATGAGTTCAAAATAACACTGCATTGTTATTGTAGTATACTGAATTAGAGAAAGTCATAATCAAAAGTCAAAATTAAAATAATTTATTAATCCCATTTAGGGAAAGTAATAGCCGTCACACCGCAAAAGAAGATCCCAACAAAGAATGAAACACGCTAATTTCATTTGCCGCGTATTATCTGTCTTTAAAAAAAAAAAAAAGATAGATACTTTTAAAGAGGTCACGTTTTCACCGTTTCTTTCCAGCCATCGACCGTGAGTGATGGGTCGACCTTGTATGTTTCAAACGCGAAAAAAATATCGTTTTGTGTTTAATGGTTCTCGTCGGACGCCAGCTTTTAACCCATTCACTGCCAGCCGTTATAGTCTAGCAGCTTACGCAATTTCTGCAGAGGTAAGTAGTTCGTCAAAAGAGTAACAATGGTTTGCAGGTACGAAACGAAAGTACTAATGCCATATAGTCTATGCATGGCAACAATATTTGTCCTTAGGATGGAGACATTTTTGTAGAAGTGTTTTTCGAAAGCTATTTTTCGATGTGAGGGAAGTCCTCGTACACGGCCCGGATAAGGTGCAAGACATTTTTTGTGCATAACATTGAAAATTTCAAGCATACAAGTTACAAGTTTATTCCAGTGAGTAAATTAAAATCACGAGCAAGTAAACATGCATACATATATACGATAAAATAAGTTCAAAGTATTATTTTTAATGCGGTAAGCATAGTCGCGTCGCTAGTTTCAAAATGGCGGTCAGCCAGAAGCCTTCGAAAGAAGTCAATCAGACGCGCACGGTTGATGAAGCTTTACTTTGCTCCTGAATTGAAACAGAGATTATTTTCGATTTGAACATCTTATCAACGTCAAATACGTTATTTTTTTCTGGTCTTGAAAACAGCCTTTTCCATAGAACTCGGTCTTTTGTGGGAGGAAAGCATATCGAAAGTAAACTCCCTTTGTGCATGTTGTGCAATGTGTCTGCCGACCATCTTCAACATTCTCTAGACTTTTTGTCCGGATACAACATGCATGTTGTTCGTCTATTTTTCAGCCTAACGGCTCTAAGTGCAGGCCTGCTCTTTTTTTTTTTTTTATTAGTGGAGATGGGATTTTAAACTGGTCAAGCACACTCGTATCCGACTGGTCTTAAGCACAAGCCAGGCAGAGTGAAATCCATCTCCGAACCGTTTCCATCAAAATCACCATGTTCAGCTAAACACCTAAATATAAAAATTTTAGTTTTTGCAACCAATTCAACCAATCCGCACTCAAGTACTCACAAGGACTCTTATGATCAAGCTTTATCAGGACTGCATGAGACACAATACAGATGACAGCCCTCTCTTTTATATTACATGTTTTATTTATTTATTTATTATTGATTCATTTATGTATTCACTTACATATTTATTTAGTATTTATCCTTTTAATTATGAATGAAAGGAATTCCTTTATGCACATGATCACTATAGTGGTATGGTAGTGGTCACCAAGGAGAGGAAATTTGTTTTCAATATGCATACATCTGTGCATGTTCATAACCTATCCTTTACTTAACATGCATATTCATAGGTCTCAGGTATTTCCAACGTATTCTATTAATTTATTATTTTATTTGTTTGTTTGTTTGTAATGTATGTTTGCACATACACATCAGCATAAAATGATTGATTGTACATTGCTTAACGTCCCGACAGCAACAAGACTTTCTCAGGACGTGCCTGCACTGCTTGTGAAAAAAACCAAACTAAACAGAATATTGAATGTATGTCGCCAGCCGGTCTAATACACTAAATAAACCTAACTAGACCATTTAGCAACACACATCCAATATCAAGAGCTACAGGCAGTGCAGACAATAGGAAGAGTTTTAAAAAGGAAAATATAGGTGAATGTACCAAGGGTAGACAGAAACACATACCCCAGAATAGAGGGGAAAACCCACCCTGTGGGGCTGACCAGGGTGACCCTGGGAACTAAAAAGTAGTTAACCCTACCCAAGTCCCCCAGGGTAGACCCGGGTGGGGGACATCAGCATACAAGATGAGAACATACATATACACATATATGATGTGAACATAACATGTACACATATATGGTAATAGGTGCATACCACCCGCTCCCCACCCCACATACAAAACCACAGAACACCCATTAAAGGACATGCACATCTGTGCATGTTCATAATATATTCTTTACTTGGTATTCATATGTCCTAGTTATTTAAATTTATTATTTATTTTTATTTGTTGAAAAGTAGGTTTTGTACATATGCTGATGTTCACATACACATTATGGTAATACTGCCCACTCCCAACCCCACTCCACAACCAGAGAACACCCACCAAAAGACACTTACATCTGTGCATGTTCATAATCTATCCTCTACTGAGCATTCATATGTCCCAGGTATCTTGACTTACCTTATCTTTTTAATTTAACTGCCATGAGATGGCATTGGTCGCCTGCTCGACATTAAACCCAAATAACTATATATTTAAATTATTTATTTATTTTGTTTGTTTGTAATGAAGGTTTTGTACATACACATCAGCATACAAGAAAATATACACATATATAGATGGTAACAGGTGCCATACTGCTTGCTCCCAACCCCTACCTAAATACACACATATAACTGCAGAACACCTACCAAAGGACATGCACATCTGTGTATGTTCATAATTTTTAATCTATCCTTTACTTAGCGTGCATATGTCCCAGGTACCTTAGACTTACTTTATCTTATTTATTTAAATTATTATTTTTGTTGTTGTTTGTTTGTAATGTAGGTTTTGTACATACACATCAGCATACAGCTCAAGAACATACACCATGGTGCCCCTGTGCATGTGGCCACCAGTACTATTCTGTCAGATCTGTCACACCCAGCCAATCATCTCTTCGAGCTCCTGCCCTCTGGCCGGCGGTTTCGTGCTTTTAAAGCCAGAACCTCTCGATTCAGACGCAATTTTTTTTTTCCAGAAGCTGTCCTCAATACATCACCATGCATGGAACAACGTGATTCCATTAGTCCATAAGCTAGGAAGGTCTACCGTGCACCCCCCCCCCCCCCCCAGTACTCAATAAGATGGGTTTCAAAGTGTTCCTTAGTATGTCCTGAGATGTTTAAGCCATGTTCCCCGAAAATCCTTAGGAACACACCAGAGATATAGCCGATGGCGCAAGGGTACCCCCATTCACGCTCTTCGCAGGTGCTAAAATGAGGTTGAGAAACATTTTCCTCTAAATAAATCACAATTCATTCCAGATACCCAAATCAGGCAATATTATGTCAAGGCACACCTTCTGCATCCTCTGCAAAAAACAGAATGAAAAAAATATTGAATCTCTGGCTCACAGTAAAGGTATTTGTGCACCCAGTAAACGACCATTTCCGCGAAATCGCAAAAAAAGACAAAAATAATGTGTCGGATGCCTTCAGACATTTTCTATAGCACCGACAGTCCATTTTCAGGTTTACATCATTAAAACAGGATGTCACAATTATTATAAACTTGCCTAGGTGATGCTGTGATCACTGTGAGTGCCACAGTGGTTGATTTTGTATCCCTACCCCCAAGTTGTAAAAATACACAAAATTAATTAGAAAAAATTGCTTAAGTTATTCCATTTTATTTTGACCTCTCTTTACCTATTACGTTTGAATAATGTGAGCATAAAGTGCAAGAAAATAAGGAAAGTCGGCATCCTTTACGGTATGTTCGTGGTGAATGATAGCTTTTTCCCATTTAAAATTGCCGAATTGGGAAACGTATGTTGTTTCCGATGCCCTCAGAAATTTTGTCTATAACTGATAGGTCTTTTTTAGGTTTTATTGTTTAGGAAAGAGTACCACAGTTACTCCCAACCTGATTTTATGATGCTGTGATGCATTTAGGGGCCACAGTGGCTGAATCTGCTGCCCTACCCCCATTTTACATGTAGCAAAGGAACGAAAAATGATCATAACAATTGCTCCTCTGATTAAATATGTTTGTTGCCAGTTTTCTTAACAAAATATGCATATTGAGCATAAACATTTGTGATAATTTCATTAATTTCAATGTGACCCATCAATTTAATTGTAATTCTTTTTATTTAAGGCATGCTTAACAAGGGCTGTCGCTGAAGCTTCTAACGTCTGCACATTCAGCACTCTTGTCAAACTCGGGGAAGGTGTACCTCAGGGAGATATTGCGTCTAATGCTGTTTTTGGTCTACATTAATGACATCAGTACAACAGTACCAAGGTTCGTCTCGAACATCCTCCATGCGGATGACTTTGCAGTGTGGAGCGCAGCAGAACATAAAGAAATAGCATCCTCCAGAAAACATAAAGAAATAGCATCCTCCAGAATCCAGGATGCTGCCAATAGAGTCAGCAGCTGGACTGAAAGAGGCCACTCAAACTGAGCTAGACCATCTCTTTCAATCAGACGGAAGAGGTCACCTCAAAACTGGAGACCTTCGAGTACCAAAGACAGACAGGCCAACTTTACTGGCAACAAATAAATTACTGGATTCATGTGGAGTCCTCACGCTGGGACCATATGGCGTTGAGGCGCGTCCCCTGGGTGGTGGATAGGGGGTCCCTCGTGAGAGGGGTGCACCGAATGAAATAAGGTGCCGTGAACCAACATGGTCTAAGGGAAGGTGACCCCGACAGAAAACCCCTGGTCCTCCTAGTAAGGGGGTTGGGCGTGGGGGTAGCTTCCCCACCCTGCAAAAAAGGAAATAGCTACAAAAACGCCGACGAAAAGACTAACAGTAATTCCTTTCCTGGAGGAGGAAGGTTCTTCTACCAGAAGACTTAACTCCTGGCGTCGAGACCTCCAAGCAGACATCAAGAGACTGGGAACCACCTGGAGTAGAATCGAAGGAGAAGCACAGGACAGGAGTTGCTGGAGGTCTCTCGTCGACGGCCTATACCCGGGTAGGGGTGACAGGCGTAAGTAAGTAAGTATTCACGTGGAGGCCTCACATTGAAGCCATGGAAGCTACAGCTGCAAAAAAAAAAAAAGTCTCTGATGAAGAAACTGGTGGGGACCACATTGGCGCAAATTACAGCATCCTGGCACAAGCAAACACCTGCTCGGTCAGACCAGTCGTGCGGTACCAAGATACATCGACAACATGAAACACTGCCTGCAAAACCCAAAAAGCCAGGCTTGACAAGATGCAGAACATGGGTCATTCTCATGATGCAGTGACATTCTTAGAGCCATCTGGAGCACCCCAATTTAGGAAATGGAGGACATTGGAGCCACTGGAATGCAGAACAGCACACACGATGAAGAAACTTACTAAACACCGACAGCATGGGAGACTACAGGAGCAGACCAAGAACCGTCAGAAATGTCCAAATCTGAACCGCCCAAATCTGAACCGCCAACTGAAGGTCCTGCAAAGGGCTAACACTGACGTCCTGGAACCAAGCCCAAAGATGTGTGAACAGCTCCCTACAGATACCTGGACATCTCGAAAGAGCCTTCAAGACAACATAAACAATGTTCCAGGACTCTTTGCCAAAGGTCGCGGCACCGCACAAAGCCATCTTGCTGGAGGTTGTGCACAAGCGCTACCCTCACTGCAGCTGTGATACCACACAAGATGCCGTGCGGAATGAAGGAAGTGGCGTGTACATCTGTTGTGCAGACCGCACTACTACCTCCCTCTCCTTACCAGCTGGTGGCAACAGCTCCAACTATCGTACAGATCTGCAGGTGCTCAACACAGCAGCAGAGCACTAGCTAGGGAAAGGCAGCAGCTTGATCCACTGATCTCACCAAGAAGCTTCAAGATAGACTGGATGCCCTGTCCACAAAATAGTGCTGCAGTGGATTCCAGTGCATTCTGGACTAGCTGGGAATGGAGACACTACAACAACAAAGTGATTGGCAACAGCAGAATGGCGGCTGCAGCCCGTGGGCAGATGACATCAACAAGCTGAACAGGGAGAGCCAGGCCACCATCTTTCATCTACGCACTGATTACTCTGGACTGGGTCCATACAGAAAAGCAGGAACGTTTCACAAACCCAAAATCAAGCCTGAAGGTTTACACACTTTAATCAGATCACTCTGTATCAGCAATTATTTGAAGCTTCCGTGCCTAATGCATGAAGAGATACCAAAATAAAAGAACGCTTAGCGAATGGCGGACTTCGGTAGAAGCGTAAACAACCAATCAGAATGTTCGGCAGAAAGGCCATGCAGTCACTTTATGATCAGAGCTAAATATAGATCACTTGCAACAAGCGTCAGCATGATCGTTCGCAATGGAATAGTCACAAATTGGGGGAGAAAAAAAAAAAAAAGAAGTAGACAAAAGTCTGCCAGCACGTTGTAATTTTGTACAAACTTTCACAGACTTTAAGGAAAAGGACTGAAATTGACAGACTTTCCAGGGCCCTGAAAAAGCCTTGTCATTTTTTAACAACTTTCACAAATGTTCACAGACCGTAAGGACCCTGCTGGACTCACCTCGAAGGATTGGGTCATGCGGAAACAGCCCTATGCGAATTTGGCGTAGAAAATCAGTCTCCTTAGCACATTCTCCAAACATGTCCATACACAGAAGCGGTCTTCTGGCAGTTCTGACCAGAAGACACGCCCCTATACACCAAACTCTGAAAACATGCTGCCTAGCTCTTGACAGCTTACTTATTGGCATCCAGAACAATATAAGATTTAAAGACGGCCATAAAAAATTGAACGTTCCAGAAGGTGGAAGTGGAGATCTCGTGGTCGACATGTGGAAACTAAGTATTTTGATAACATTGTTTTGGCTATTAGGAACCATGAAACTTTATTACGCATTCATATTTACACATTTCTAGATGAAAATAAATGAAAGGAAAAGGGGAGACCTTACTAGACCCGCCTTACGCTAGGTAAAATATCACATAAAAGACCAGCCAGTTAAAAATAGTTACAATTAAATTGATGGGTTACATTGAAATTAATGAAATGATCACAACTTGTTATGCTCAATATGCATACTTTAAAAAAAAAAACTGGCAACAAAAAATATTTAAACACAGGAGTATGATGTAAGCAATTTTTATGATTATTTTGCGTTACTTTGCGTACTGGTAAAATGGGGGTAGGGCAGCAGATTCAGCCACTGTGGCCCCTAAATGCATCATAGCATCACAAAATCAGGTTGGGAGTAACTGTGGTACTCTATCCTAACCAATAAAACCTAACAAAGACCTATCGGTTGAGTACAAAATTTCTGTGGGTACCGGAAACAACGTACGTTTCCCAATTCGGCAATTTTAAATGGGAAAATGTTATCATTCACCACGAATGTACCGTAAAGGATGCCGACTTTACTTATTTTCTTGCACTTTATGCTCACATTATTGAAACTTAATAGGTAAAGAGAGGTCAAAATAAAATGGAATAACTTAAGCAATTTTTTTCTAATTAATTTTGTGTATTTTTACAACTTGGGGGTAGGGATACAAAATCAACCACTGTGGCACTCACAGTGATCACAGCATCACCTAGTCAAGTTTATAATAATTGTGACATCCTGTTTCAATGATGTAAACCTGAAAATGGACTGTCAGTGCTATAGAAAATGTCTGAAGGCATCTGACACATTATTTTTGTCTTTTTTTGCGATTTCGCGGAAATGGTCGTTTACTGGGTGCACAAATACCTTTACTGTGAGCCAGAGATTCAATATGTTTTCATTCTGTTTTTTTGCAGAGGATGCAGAAGGTGTGCCTTGACATAATATTGCCTGATTTGGGTTTCTGGAATGAATTCTGATTTATTTAGAGGAAAATGTTTCTCAACCTCATTTTAGCACCTGCGAAGAGCGTGAATGGGGGTACCCTTGCGCCATCGGCTATATCTCTGGTGTGTTCCTAAGGATTTTCGGGGAACATGGCTTAAACATCTCAGGACATACTAAGGAACACTTTGAAACCCATCTTATTGAGTACTGGGGGGGGGGGGGAGGGGGGGTGCACGGTAGACCTTCCTAGCTTGTGGACTACATGATTTGTGACATATGACTGATTTGTGTTTAATATTGTGTATATCTATCTTTTAGTGCTGTATATAGGATGATCGCCAACTAAGTGTATGACATGATGAATGCCCTACAAGTGAGGACATATTTTACTGTCGCCATGCCACACAAAAATCCTTGTAAGGTTTTACTTGGTGAATAAATGTCTTATGTCTTATACACGTACATGGTAATAGGTGCAGTATCGCTCTCTCCCAACCCCAATCCAGTTACACACACAAAACTGCAGAATACCCACCAATGTACATCTGTGCATGATCATAATCTATACTTTACTTAGCATTCTTATGTCCCAGGTAAGTTTGACTTGCTTTATCTTATTTATTTAACTGCCGTGAGATGGCCGTAGTCGCCCGCGTGGCGTTAAACCCAAATAACTATTTATTTAAATTATTAATTTATGTTTGTTTGTAATGTAGGTTTTGTACATACACATACACGGTAATAGGTGCCAAACCACCCCACTTTCCCACTTTCAACCCCACCCCACATACAAAACCACAGAACACCCACAAAAGACATTCACAATTGTATACTGATGGGCATTAGTGGACTGTAAAACCTATATATAGAGACTTCAGGTTAAGAAAGTGGCTTGTATTGACTGCCTGTATTTTAGCTGCCCACCTACAAATTTCATGTGTACAGTTAACCACACTGCACATGCAGCCATCAGTTCTGTGAAAAGTACTGTTGGCCTCATGCACAGGGGCACCAAAACTTAGAGATAAGGCCACACCTGATAACAACAACAGTACTACTACTAATAACAATATGCATACTCAGCCACTAGTTCTGTAAACAGCACCTTTGTAAACAGTACCAGTGGCCAAATGCACACATACATCATGGATGATGCTACCACTGATCACTTCAAACAATAGGCTACCCCGTTCACATTTTGATACCTTGAACTAGCCTGCACATGCAGTCATCAGGTCTGTAAATAGTACTGGTGGCCATATGCACAGCGGCACCGAACTTAAAGGTGAGGCCAAAACTGCCACCTCAAACAAAACGCTACCTACACACACATATCAATGAAACAGTCAACCTCCATGTGCGTTAGGCGGAACAGGCTTAAAGTATGGGACTGTAAATCTTACAGCGAAATGTCAAAACCAGTAAGAAGATAATGTAACAGCAACAAGTACATGTATTTTGTAAACCACTCAAAACATGAGAACTCATCAAGTCTAATGGTGTTATGAGTGGGTGATGGAAACACTGAAAGAAATAGTACGTGTACATTATAAAGTATGTGCCTCCCCCCCCCCCCCCCCCCACCTTAACTAACTGTTCATCATAAAACATATATATATCTCATTCATTTGATCACTTTACTGATTTATTAAATCATCTCTGTGTCACCTTTCTCCGTTTTCTTTCTCGTTTTAATCCCAATATATATGTCAGTGCTAATGTCAGCTGCTAAGAATCCTTGCAGCGAACTGCAAATGTCTATATGCAGACAAACTGCAAATAATACAGCAGCAAAATAAGTTCCTCTTTTGTGCAGTAGGCTACTGCTAGCAAGATAGGGTTTAATTTTAAACAAAGCATTGCATGAACTTCCAAGCGTGTTCACATTGTGCTGTGTATTCTTTTCAGTGTGAAGTGTACTGTACCATCAGTGACCACTGAGACTGCATAATTGGCACTGGCAGTGATCGCACATCACAACATAGCTTGTCAGTGCAACTGATTAAAATAAATGTTACTGCATAAAATAATTAATCAAGTTCCGAAACTTTGCTCAGCCATGACAGTTAAAACCAAGTGGTGTGGCACTCTTTTTCTTTTACAGAATGCTGCATGTTGCGCTCCGGACATAGGTTTAGATGATAGCGTTTGTGTTGTGGGTTGCGTTTTGTTTTGGTGCTGTGTTGTCGAAATGAAACGGGCAAAGCGATGGTAAAGTGAATGGAAATAAACGTGACAAACCTTTATCAAGCCGTAAAAATGCACACAGCAACTTTACACGTTTGCTTTTGTTTTGGAAACAAATAAGCTTATGTAGAACAAATAAAAAAGAACCCGTCGGCACACCGAAATTCACGTCCGCGGAGGTTGTGACATCACGTGATGTTTTGATCACGTGATTTGGGATACCTTATTACTCTCGAAGGAAGTCGTCGGCGAGGTCGTCAGAGAAAGAGTTGGGTCGCAAACATAAAAGAATGGACTGAACTCGAGATGCCAGACTTGCTTGCCACCGCCCAAAATAGAACTCAGTGGAGAGCACTGTCTGTTGCTGCTGCCTTTCAGTCCCCCCCAACGCCCAGTTCGGGCAAGGGACTGATGATGATGATGATTGTTGAGTAACGATATTTGACTTCAAGGTAAGCTTTTTCGTAATTGTTTCTTCTCTTAATATATCTAAGTGTGAACATATTAATTTTAAAAAAATCTATTAAAGTGACATATAGTGCATACTACCACTGAATACAGGAACAATGAGACCCGTGTAAACTACTGATCCCCTGTGAACATGGCTGCGACGGTCCTGGTTTCGTCTGCAGCCATACTGGAAACAAAATGTGCTACATAAAAATGTCTCCATCCTCCGGCGGTTTAAAACGAGTGCGCACTGCTTTTATTCATACTAGACTTCATTTTGATATACCCAAACCTTTGTTACTCTCTAGAAAATCACTATCTCGTAAACGGCTGATCGTCAGAAGGGCAGCTGCTAGACTATTAAGAACAATGTCTCTGAAACGATCGTAGATCGATCGCCAGTTAACCATTTTGCCTGGAGAACACGCATATGTGGAGAAGGCCAGCTAGAGAATAAAAAAGGACATCTGCGGGGGCTCATGAGTTTTTTTTTTTTTGTCCCTTGCAGTTGGATGCTGTCGCGGTTTCACGCCAAAAAGGGGTTAAATTAGCTTTTCCCATGGCATAATGTCCATTGGCAACCGTTGGCAACGCGTCTGCGGGGGGCTCATTAGAATCTTTGCCCTTGCAGTTGGATGCTGGCGCGGTATCATACTCAGGACAGAAAAGGGTTTAACCAATTCCCTGCCACAGGACGCATGTTATGGGTCTGAAATCTTTGTTTATTGAGTGACGAAGAGCCACAACCGTCCAAAGAATGGGGATACAACTCGGGTCAAAGCAAGAGGCATATATCTTCATGAGCCCCCGCAGTCGCGGGGGCTCATGAAGATCTATGTCTCTTGCATCTGGATCGTGTTCAGTCAATGCGTTTAGTGCGCAGTTTTTTCCATATGAAAATGCCCGTGGCAACAGTTCCCACCGCTGGCCCTGAAGCAGGCAATAAATCTTCTATAATGGAGTACACTGGCCTTTGGTGGGTCCACGCATCCATAATAATAGGAGGGTTCTCTTCCCAGTGGAATCCTCCGCATAGAATGAACCTATTCCATTCGAACATTTCTGATAAACACGTTGTTTTCACTACAGAAGCTCTATTTTGAACGTAAGCATTCCGGTCACCTCTTTGCGTCTGTTCTAACATTATTGTGCAACTTTTACACTGACGAAGAAATGAAATGCAACTTGACATTTTTGGAATCATCGGAAACACTAAGGTGTTTCCGATGATTCCAAATATGTCGCATTTCTTTTGCTCGTCAGTGTAAATGTATTGTGGAAATACATTTTATGCTAGCATTATTTTCTGAGTAACGAGTTGTTTTGACATCAGAAGATCTATTGTGAACACCATGCGACCGCAGCTTAGTGCGTTCGTTCATGTGTGACTGCTTAACTTTAGAACTTTTTAACTCACTGTGCCCGAGGTACGAAATACCCACATTTTGGAGTTATCCTCTGAGGACTGCATTGCAATTTCGGAGACAGATCGACCATGATAGTTCAAGGGTTGTGGCAGAATAGCTTGGCGCCTATAGGCGCCAAGCTATTCTGCCACCACCCTTGAACTATCATGGTCGAGCCATATCTTGCTGTGGTGTGTCGCGGGCAGAACGAGCTAAGGTGTACAATATTGGAGAAATACATTTTATGTGAACATTTCTGATTAACAACGGGTTGTTTTGACTACAGAAGGTTATTTGAGCATAGCATTGTGGCATCATCTTTTTGTGTTTTTTCAAGCATGACCATTTAATTTTTAAACTCGTAAATTTGCTCAGTACTGTGGAAATACATTTCATACAAACATTTCTGATTATCAACGGGTTGTTTTGGCAACAGAGTGTCTACTTTGAACATAACATTCTGGCAGCATCTTTTTGTGTTTGTTCAAATATGACTTTTTAATTTGTGAACTTTTAACTGTGGAAAATACATCTTATACAAACATTGCTGATTAACAGAGTGTTTAGTTGTTTTGGCGACAGAAGATCTATTTTGAATATAGTATTACTGCCGCATCTTTTTGTATTTGTTCATCAAGTATGACTGTCTTCTTCTTCTTCCTCGAACACTCTCATATGGACAGCGCGGTCTCCTCTATGACCTGCCTCCATAGAGCTTGCGGGACACCTCTGTCTCCTCTGGCCAGTGTCTCCGTCTGAGCGTTGTGAACGTGGGGCAGGTCTGTAGCACGTGGTCTGTTGTCATGCTACCAGAGTTGCATGGGCACTGGTCTGACTGGCCAGATCCAAACTTGGTGTGGAGATGCCAGTTCAGTTTGTTATGGCAGGTGCGTAGTCGGAAGATAAACTACCTGCTCCGATCTGGTCAGTAGGTGATAGCCATCTGTTTCGTTATAGCTGGAGTGTTCTCGCAGCCACTTTCTTTTCTGCTTGTTTTTTATGATAGTCTTGGCTTCTGCATATGACGTTGTTTTGTCTTCTTGGGTTGTTGAAGATCCCTCCTTTGCCAGCCTGTCTGCAGTTCATTGCTTCTCACCGTGCAGTGTGCAGGTATCCACTGCAGCACGACCGTGTGTGTTGTACAAAGGGAGGCGAGTGCCAGAAACAGATCATTTAGGTCCTTGTCTTTTGGGTGTTTTTAGGGCCTGTAGGATGGAGAGGGCATCAGTGAGAAACACAATGGAGTCAAATGTCTCCGGGCAGTTTTTCACTGTGGTTACACCAATTCTCAGGGCTTCTGCTTCCGACCTGTAGTTGGTGGCGTATTGTTTGCCGGTAGCGAGAGAGATCTCTGTTTCTCTCCCTCCTGGGTACTTGATGTAGATTCCGGCTCCTCCGTCTGTGACAGCGTCAGTTGCGGAACCGCCCGTGTAGACATGGGTCCAGACCTCTTATGGATGTTGTCTGGATGTTCCCCATCGTGTAGGATTTGCGTTCTATGTCACGCTGGGTACCCGTCTTCTGGATCTTTGGTATGCTGTCGCGTATTTGGGGTTTAGCCGAGCGCTTCCATGAAGGATTCTCAAGGGTTTTGGGGATCTCCTTTGGCATGTTTTCTAGGAGATCTGAATTTCTCCGCTCAAGGATCCTGGTTTGATGTATGAAGCTTGAGTCTACCCTTTGTTGGCGCTGACATTCTCTGTCTCGTCGGGTGGTTCTGCAGACGTTTGAATTTTGCTACTTGTAACAGGAGCTTGGTGTCTCTTCTCTCCTCTAGTGACTCCAGTCCGGATGCACTTTCCAATGCAGAGATTGGACTAAAACACACGGCACTAGCGATGATTCTTGTTACCTGGTTTTGGACTTTTCCGATATTGTCAAAGTTTGACTTTGCTACCATTCCATAGTCTAAGACTGGTCGGACTCTCCTTGTGTACATTTTCTTGAGAATGCCAACATCTGCTCCCCATCTGGTGCATGAGAGCTTTTTCATCAGGGCTAGGTGGATTTTTGCCCTCTCTTGGCACTTCTCGATGTGTGGTCTCCAGGTGTGTCTGCGGTCTAGGGTCACACCTAGGTATGTAGGGTAATCTTCTGGTGGAAGAGTGTGTCCGTTGATTTTCAGTGTTGCTTGCTGGCTTTTATTGGACAAGCTGGACATGGTGTAAGTGGTCTTCTTTGCATTGACGGTTACAAACCACTTTATTGTCTACTCTTCCAATTTGTTTCAGTGCTTCCTGTATGATTGTCTTAAAGATAAAACTTGTAAATGTCCACAATCTTGCGGAGCGTTGTTGATTAACAACGGGTTGTCTTAACTACAGATCTGTTTGAACATTTCATTGCGGCTATCTCTTTTGTTCAAGAAAGTATGTTGAGCTTGTAAATGTGTTCAGTATTGTGGAAATACGTTTTTTTGGCGTGCCAGAATTATGCCTGAGAATTACTCGCCAAGTTGTCCATGCATTTAGTTATCAACAGCCTATCATGGTCGTTCTGTCTCCTGCGGCCTGCATGTATTGCCATGCAGATGTGACTAAAACGTGAGCACTTTGAGTGTGAAAGTAAAACAACTGTGTAGTGTAATTTGGTACTCTCTCTCTCTCTCTCTCTCTCTCTCTCTCTCTCTCTCTCTCTCTCTCTCTCTCTCTCTCTCTCTCTCTCTCTCTCTCTCTCTCTCTCTCATAATAATAATAATAACTATTATTATTATTATTATAATAATAATAATTATTATTATTGTTAGTATTTGCATGTTCTGTTTATTTTCCTGTTATGTTGTTTGTTTACAGGACAGCTTGTAAGACAGGCATTGAGTTGCTTAATAGCTTTATCCTGAATAAATAAAGATTCATCATCATCATCATCTCTCTCTCTCTCTCTCAGGCGCCAAGGGATTCTGGCGGCAACCTTGAACTATCATAGTCGATTGATATGTTCTCCTGTGTCAGGACTGAATGAGTTAACCGCTGTGCCATCGTGCACCAGTGGATTATCCCAGGTCTGCGTGGATTATCGTCGATTACGGATAGACGTGTCCTTAATCCGCCGTGTGCAATCACACGTCAAGGAGCCGTAAATAGACGCGAGATTTCACGGCAATGACTACACGACCTCCACGTCATTGACTGACTGATTGATTGATTAATTGATTAATTGATTGATTGATTGACTGACTGACTGACTGACTGATTGATTGATTGATTGATTGATTGATTGATTGATTGATTGATGATTGATTGATTGATTGATTGATTGACGGACTGATGGACGGACGGACGGACAGATGGATGGAGCGAGCGAGCGAGCGATCCAATCCAGTCGATCAGACGACCGAGCGATGCATCTATAAACTGGCTGGGGCGGATCTGCGGACGGGATCCAGGAATTTCCCCTCCTGTCCACACAAAAAGGCCACAATACCCAAAAAGAACAAAAAATCAAGGAATCAACGCGGTTGAAATTTCCTTTAAACGTTGGGTGGTTGTGTAACATTAATTGTAATAACTTATAATCTGTGTTTGGTATCCGCCCCTCCCTGCCCCCAACCCATCCCATTTATTTGATTTCATTGGAAAGGTTTGCTCCCCCCCCCCCATCCCACCACCACCCCCACCTTTCTTACCCTCACTGTTGTACGTTTAAGAGTGCGGAACGCACGATTACTTGTCACTTTAACCCCTTGACCGCTAATGACTAAGTCACTGGGTGGAAAAAACGCGAAACTACGCGTCTTTTCCGCCGAACGGTATCGTCAGTAGCAGTCACGGGGATAATGGCGATAATAAAATGGTGTTCTTCGCACTTTCTCCTCCCCCTCCCCTCCCCCCGCCCCCCACACACACCTCCCTTCCCCCCTCCCTCGCCCCCCCCACCCCCCCACGCACCCTCGTCATATATGCGCCTCGGCTTGTACTTTTCTTCAGAGCGAATTGCATTGTCCGCCGACTTGTCATCCCTCATCATTTTCATTATGGGAATCCGCAGCATGCGTATTGCAGATCAGTTGAACGTTTTCACCTACACGCAGTTGAACGAGGTTACAGTAATGTCCGCCTGGCACTGGACAGATGGTCTCATTAACACTCGTTAGTCCTGACTTCTTTTCGTCCAGCCTTCCCAGTAAGGAAAGGGTCCTTGGGACGAGGTTGGTCGCAGTGGGCTCGCGGGGCTGACCTCGGCCTTCGGCTCACCATCATCTGTTGTCGACCAAACGACAAAGGATATCAGCAGCAAGAGTCGGTAAACAACGAGCTAAATTAATTTTCTGTGACGAAAAAATTGCGGGTGCATGCAAAATGCAGCAACTTCTCGTCATTTTTAGCCGTCTTCACACGGTTGAGGAAAATAGCAACGGTCAGTTATACAAGACTGAATGCTTCTGGTTTGTTCCGCGGTGGCAATTTTTTTATTGTTTTTGGCTGTAGTGATGATGTAGGCATTGTTATTGTCTGTAGGTGGTGGTAGCCTGTTTGTGTGTTGATTGTTGTGGGTGTACTTTGTTTATCGCCAAGGGAGCCAAGACAATATTAAGATTAAACAAGCAGCACCTTTCTCAAGACTTCTTTATCTACAAATATACTACAACCAAATCAGACACAACACTCTTTCCTAATCTTATTTATGCATTTATGTATTTCTATTCATCTCTGCGCCCTTTATCTATCCTCTATCAGTTTGCAACTGTTAAAAAAGCACATCCCGCAGACTAATGCGATAACGTGGGGGTTTTTTTTTTTGTCAGAAAAAAACCCCAACAAATTTCAATTTTGGAAATTGTTTTGTTCGTATTATTCTGAAGCACACCTTGGAACATCGCGGACATAACCACGAAACTGAATTGACGAGCGACCCAGTACGATCCATTAGAATTAAATGGAAATCTAATGTTTCTGGACGTGTGTTTGAGGGTACAAGTGTCATTAGCTGAGCCGCTCCGACCTAGTGAACAATCACAAGACTCACTCCACGTACTCTCGTTCCGCACTGCACTCCGCGGCATAGTCAACACCACACGCTCTATTTATTTATTGAAGTCATGGAAGACTCTCCAGCAAACAAATGATACATAGACCGACGTCGGCCGCAGTTGGCCCGCGCACGACAGTGCGCGGGCCAACTGCGGCCGACATCGGTCCCGTCAGTGACACGGATGTGAGTCAAGAGCTCTTGAAATTAATTGGAAGAACCGGGGTTCCAGTGTCAAATCTCAGTTTTGCAGTGTTGGGTCAGTAGCGGTTTGTTGCGCGTTACAAGGCGAAAGCTACTTAGCTGCAGCAGACATAAATCCTCATGAGGCCCCTGCAAGACCCTTGTTAGTCCTACGATTTATATGCCTATATTTGATCCCATTTCATTTGTGTATGTTACACGCGAATGTCGGTCAGTGTGCGCCTGTGGTTACATTGAGACGCGAAATTTGTGATCACTGGTAGCGAAGGGGTTAAAACACAGAATGTTCATGCTCGACTGAAGGTTGAGGGTGGTATTAAAGCAATCTGCTCCATAGCAGGTAAATTCGTCTATTCATCGGGTTATCAATGCTGTCTTGACTTAAGTAAAATTTTCCCCTCAGTCTTAACTAGTTTCACAATTCACGTGAGTAGCACTGACACGTAGGCCTACCAGAGTTCAGTAGTTCTTGTGTGTTTAGTTTTGTTTCGCCACTGCCTTGTGAGCGTAACGGAAGGAAATCTCCTGTGTACAAAGGAAAAGACGCGCAGAAAAGTATTTTACGATAGGAAATTCTGAACTTCACAGTTAGAGTTAGCCCTCTTGTCCAGCGTTATTGCAAGACTTGTTAGCGGAGTTTCTCTCTCTCTCTCTCTCTCTCTCTCTCTCTCTCTCTCTCTCTCTCTCTCTCTCTCTCTCTCTCTCTCTCTCTCTCTCTCTCTCTCTCTCTCTCTCTCTCTCTCTCTCTCTTAGAAGTTAGAAGTTAAAAAACCCAGCGGCCTCAGCCTCCTGGCAGAACGAGTTTGTATTAATGATGGATGTGGTTCAGGAGTCCAAAGGTGATGTACATATCTTGGGAGACTTCAACATAGACTTGTAAAAGCAAGGACACACTTCGTGGAGATCCATGTTGAATTTTTTAGGGTTGAAACAGCTTGTCCAGTCACCTACTATAGTTACTTCCTCATCTTCAACGCTGATAGACCATTATATACCACAAATGTCAGCGTTGTAAAAATGTTAGCGTACCTAATACTTCCATTAATGATCACTTTCCTGTTTGTTTTACATTGTCTTTTAGGTTAGCTAAACAGTCAATCAAAGGACACACTACAATAATGTATAGATGTTTTTAAAAATTCGACCAAACTGCTTTTTTATATGACCTATCTTTAGTACCATTTTATGATATATAAAACTGCAAAAACCGTAACGATGCCCTGTCACGCTGGTACGAGCTGTTTCTCGCTGTTCTGGATAGACACGCGCCTAAGCGCATCAAATGCGTCAAATATCCTGTTATGCCAAAATGGCTCTCTGGTGAGATAAAACAAGCGATGGAAGTAAGAGATGAATTAAAACGAGACAAGAAATTTGCTGAATACAAGAAGCAGCGAAACCATGTCAAATCTCTAGTTCGTAAAGCACAGAAGCAGAACAAGTTATTGCCGACGGCAAAGACATCCGTTCAGTCTGGCAAGTAATAAACACTTTCACCAAAGGTAATGTTAAGATTGTGGTGGTGTTGTCTGTGGGAGCATGTGTGTATTAATCGTAGGAAACGATCCGATATTTATTTGAGCTATCATGATTACGAATCACGTAGCTTTTTAGTAAGATTCGCTATTGTTCGCACAGAGGGCGGAATTGATTGTCTTTTGATATACGGAGTTGAATCCCGAAGAGTCTAGAAACCGCTCGAATAATCTCCCCTGTTTTCTGTGCGCGTGAAGTTAGCAACCAGGATGTATTAGGCGGAGTCTTGAAACTTCCGGAGAATTTGGGCAAGGTCGTGAACTGTGAATCGTATTCTTGTGTAACGTCATTACACACCGGGATTTCCCAAAATTGGGGTTGAAATTAGCAGTCGAATTTTGTAGACTATTGTAGTCTATTCTAGAAAGTTCTTTTTTATCAATATTTATGAGTTTATGAGTTTCGGTTACGTGTTCTGTTCTGATTGGTTGTGTTGTAAGAATTTGCTAGATTATTCTGGAAAGCTATTATACTATAAAAGATTGTGCTGGAAATCGCGTTTGTACATTGTCAGTGATGGAGTTATGCAGTGTATAGTGTTTACATTGTATGATAGATAGCCACACTGTGTCAAAGCGTGGATACATTGTAGAGGAGACATTGTATCAGTGTTGGTGCATTTGTGAATGCATTGTTTGGAGATCGCATCGCTGCAATAAAATATTGTTGGAACTGTTACTCCAGTGAGGTCTACATCCTTAAGCAACGTGTGACGGGCTGCAGCTGAGTGAAGTTTCTTTAAAAGAACCTTACGTGCTTGCGTCTGGTGTGATATCATACTACGACTACGACAACACGTAACAGGTAACAGTAAACGATCTTCAATTATTCCGTCCGATCTTACTGCAGATGCGTTCAACGAGCACTTCATAACTGTTGCTCAAACTCTGGCGAAGTAAAATAACCTAACCCTGTAAATTACACTTGCTCTCATCAGCTACGTCACCATAGTCAACAGAGAGCCTGCGGCCCATTTTTAGTACCGCTTATGACTGTCCTAGATGTAGGCAAATCTATTTCCAGTTTAAAGAACAAATCGTCTCGCGGTCCAGATGGTATTGGTAGTCAGATTTTAAAACTATATCTGCCCTACGTCATCGAATCCCTGACCTTTATTTATAATTTATCGATCAGACATAACGCTTTTCCCGACGAGCTAAAAGAAGCGAAGGTAATCCCTCTTCCTAAAAGCAAAGATTTATGCAAACTAAACGAGTACAGACCCGTTTCCATAGTATCATGTATTTCAAAACCGCTCGAGAAATAGATCCATACTCATCTTCTAAACTTTCTGGAGCAAAACCATCTGATAACTGCAGCATAATCAGGATTTCGACCTCTACATTCGTGCCAAACTGGCCTCAATCAGTTAATTAATAAATGGCTATCTGCCATAAATGACAGTAAAGTATCAGGTACAATCTTTAATGACCTGAAAAAAGCTTTTGATCTTGTCAACCACTCTAATGGGTAGACCATCGAAGCCGATGATGTCGTCATTGTGCATGACTTCTATTTGTGGGTGCGGGTGTGGCTGACCAAGCCAATCCTGGATCCACACCTGCGAGGGCAATGGGGGCAGTGGAACGTGGCTGTAGGGTAAGTCGACGCTTGTCTTTCTGCGAGCTCTGGCACTGGTGATCCGTTCGCGCCGATTTTGTTCAAAGAGCGTGCAGGCTTTCCTGGTGGCGGCACGCCAGCCAGATCTGTCCTGTGCTTGTGCTTCAAGTTCCTTTACCGGGAAGACGCAGTACTTGAGGCTGTCTTTTATGCAGTCTTTGAAGCGTTTCTTTGGCCGTCCTTGCTTCCAGTGGCCTTTTGAGAGTGCACCATACAGGAGTTGGCGTGGCATACGAGAATCATCCATGCGTATGACATGACCTGTCCAGCAAAGTTGTGTCTTTAAGATCAAGGCTTCATCACTCACTACGCCAGCATTGTCCAGGAATTCCAGGTTTGTCACCTTGTCTTGCAAGCTGCTTGAGGTGCTTTCTGTACAGCGTCCATGACTCACAGCCGTAGAGGAGGCTGGGGAGGACTACTGCTTTGTAGGCTTTGATCTTGGTGGAGAGCTTGACGTTGTTGTTATTCAACACACGAGTGCGCAGACGACCCAGGACTTGGCTGGCTTTGCTGATGCGAGCTGAGATTTCCTTGTCGATAGTACCGTCAGAAGAGATGATGCTCTCCAGGTACCTGAACTGGTCGACAGTCTTCAGCTCGGTGCCTTCGATATACACTTTGGGGGGGGGGGGGGGCTCTTGTGCCTGGGGCTGGTTGGTGCAGGACCTCGGTCTTGTTGAATTTAATCGCTGTGTTCTACTGCACAATATCATGCACGGAAAAGCCCCACCCTATCTTGTCAACCACTCTATCCTACTAAAAAAAACTGCCATTCTATCACATTGACTCAAATACTGTCTCCTTTATATCTTCCTATCTCAGGGACAGAACGCAGAAAGTACTGCTAAATGGCAAATATTCCTCTGACGGGTTAGTAACTTGCGGTGTTCCGCAGGGGTCTATTCTAGGGCCCTTATTATTTAATCTATTTATCTGCCACTGTGCATATCTCATTTAGACGCGAACTGCGATTTGTTCGCAGACGACACGACCATACACACATCTGATAAAGATATCGCAACCATTAATAAGGTACTCCAACAAAGTCTGGATGAAGTAGCAGGATGGTGCAGTGATACTCACATGATTATTAATATTCCAAAGACAAAGAGCATGTTAGTTACTACACGTCAAAAACACCAGCATGGCCTGCCATCTTTAACACTCTCCTTAGATAGCCAGCCCGTAGAACAAGTAACTAGGCATCGCTTATTAGGCGTTATCGTGGACAGCCAATTAAGCTGGGAACCGCATACTGACTCTATATGTAAAACAATCTAAAACAATCTGTTCCTGTTATCAAAACTAGGCCATATCGTTAATACTGATATCCGTAAACTCTTTTTCCATGCGCATATTAAAACGCATTGTGACTACAGTACTACCGTCTGGGATGGATGCAGCGAAGTTCACATGAAAAAAGTTAATTCCTTGTATCGTCAGGGCATTAAATTAATACTTCCCGGTCCTACTTCGACTGACGAAAAATTAAAATCTCTCAAGTTACTAACATTGAATAAACAGTGTGAATTTAATCGCTGTGTTCTACTGCACAATATCATGCACGGAAAAGCCCTACCCTATCTAAAAACTATATTTTCCGACAATAATAGGAAAACCACGAGAAATAGTTTGATCCACCTTCCAAAAATTAGATTAGGCATCTGTAAAACCAGCCTGTCCTTTTAAGGAGCTAAAGCGTGGAATATTTTTCCTCCACACCTGAAAATATATATACACACACACCTACATACACACACACACACACACACACACACACACATATATATATATATATATATATATATATATATATATATATATATATATATATATATATATATATATATATATATATATATATATATATATAATATATATATATATATATATATATATATATATATATATATATATATATATATATATATATATATATATATATATTGGGCAGTGGGCAGATGTTCACATCTGCACGGGACATAGACGACCCCGCCCTCCACGAGTCCCCTGCTGCCTTGCAGGACTGGCCGCTTGGCTGCGGAAAGGCTAAGGGAGGAAAACCCTGACATCAAAGCCCCCGTGTCTCCGGGGAAGGTTTTTGAGCCAGAGACTAGGACAAGGACAGTCTGATATAAAACCTACGACCCGAGGACCTCGATGCCACCGTCCTAGCGTGCTAGGCCATGGCAGACGAACCAAGGGTTTAAAGGGTGGGGCCAGTACTGCGCACACTGCACTCCACCAAAAAGCTCCACCGCGCAGGCTTTAGGAAACGCCCACGGACCATGACAACGACCTTTCCAAGTCCTGTAGCGATGGGCAAGGGGCGAAACGGCAGGTGAAAGATGTCACTGGAAGCCGCAGTCTCAAACCTGCATGCAGGCGGTTCAGGATATTGGTCGCCTGATGTTGACCTGGGGATGACAACGTCACTCGGCACACCCTGAACGACCAAGCAGCCTTCTCTAGGGACAGCACTGCTTGCTCCACACGGAGAGGGGCCTAGAAAAGGTGGCCTAACCAAAGCTCATCCCCTCGTAACCCCAGTTGGCTAGCCGCGGTCAACGGGCATCTTCTCCTGCGGTCAGAAAACAAGAAAAAACAATGGATCCACTTTCATGACGACCACGACCGGACTCAACGTAGCATGCTGGAACATCCGAACCATGCTCGACACAGCAGACAGCGGACGCCCTGAACGTCGCTCCGCCCTTATTGCCCATGAATTGCGGAGGTTAAACATCGACATCGCCGCGCTCAGCAAAGTACGCCTCCCGGAGGAAGGCAGCCTCCAAAAACTTGGCGCTGGCTACACCCTCTACTGGTCAGGCAGGCCTGCATCAGAAAGACGGCTCTCAGGCGTGGGCTTCATGGTCAAGACCCCCATTGCGACTAAGTTGGAAAACCTACCAATGGGTCACTCCGACCGCATCATGTCCATGCGCCTCCCACTGAGACACCAGCAATACGTCACCCTTCTCAGTGTGTACTCCCCAACCCTCCTGGCAGAGCCTGCAGAAAAAGACAAGTTCTACTCTGACCTGCGCAGCCTCCTGCAGAGCACCCCCGCAGACGACAAAGTCATCATCCTTGGCGACTTCAACGCCAGAGTGGGCCAAGACTCTGAAGCCTGGAAAGGAGTCCTCGGCAAGCATGGCGTTGGGAACTGCAATGACAATGGCCGCCTGCTGTTGGAGTTCTGTGCAGAACAGCAACTTGTCATCACCAACACTACTTTCCAGCAAAAGGACAGTCGAAAGACCACCTGGATGCATCCTCGCTCCAAGCACTGGCACCTTATCGACTATGTCCTTGTGCGTCAGAGGGACCGCAGTGACGTCCTCCTCACCAGAGTGATGCCCAGTGCAGAGTGCCACACTGACCACCGCCTTGTCCGCTGCAAACTCAGGCTCCACCTCAAGTTGAAACCCAAGAAAAGAGGCCCCCTCAAGAAAAAGCTTGATGTCGCCAGCCTTCAGCGTGATGACAAGAAAGCTGCCCTTCAGACAGATTTACAGCGCATGCTCAAAGACACAGTTGATCCAGCAGACTCCTCCCCTGAAACACTCTGGGAGCAACTGAAAACTGCTATTGTAAAATCTTCTGTGGAAGTCTTGGGCTTTGTTAGAAAGAGGAACAAAGACTGGTTTGACGAAAACGACGTGGAGATCCAGGAACTTCTAGCAAACAAAAGAGCCGCCCACCAGGCCCACCTAGCCCAGCCTTCCTGCCCTGTGAAGAAATCTGCCTTTCGCCTCATCTGCAGCAGTCTCCAGCTCAAGCTTAGAGAGCTCCAGAACGAGTGGTGGTCGAGACTGGCACAGAGGACCCAGCTTTGCGCTGACAACGGTGACTACAGGGGCTTCTATGAAGCACTGAAAGCAGTGTATGGCCCTAGGCACCTGGTACAAAGTCCCCTGCGAAGCGCCGATGGACAGGCACTCCTCACAGATAATACCTCCATCTTGAACCGCTGGTCAGAATACTTTCAGGACCTCTTCGGCGCTGAGCGCACTGTTCAAGAAACAGTCATCCTCCAAATCCCACAGCTCCCACTAAAGGTTGAACTGGACGAACCGCCCACCGCCGAAGAGACCCACACAGCCATCCACCAGCTCAAGAGTGGCAAAGCAGCAGGCATTGACGGAATCCCGCCAGAGATCTGGAAACATGGAGGCCCAGCACTGCACAACAAGCTCCATGACCTCTTTCTCTGCTGCTGGGAGAAAGGAACACTACCAAAGGATCTCCGTGATGCAGTCATCATCACCCTATACAAGAACAAAGGAGAGAAATCTGAATGCTCTAATTATCGTGGAATTACCCTGCTGTCCATTGCCGGGAAAATTCTCGCAAGGCTGCTCCTGAATCGGCTGGTACCTGCCATCGCTGAAGACCACCTCCCAGAGGGCCAGTGTGGCTTCAGAGCCAACAGGAGTACCACCGACATGGTCTTTGTGCTGAGACAGCTTCAGGAGAAGTGCCGCGAGCAGAACAAAGGGCTGTACGTAACGTTTGTCGACCTAACAAAAGCATTCGACACTGTGAGCAGGCAAGGCATGTGGCAGATCCTGGAGCGACTTGGCTGTCCCCCAAAGTTCCTAAGCATGATCGTCCAGCTCCACGAGGACCAGCAAGGCCAGGTTAGACTCAACAGTAACCTCTCAGAACCATTCCCCATTATCAACGGCGTGAAACAGAGCTGCGTGCTGGCACCAACCCTCTTCACCATCTTCTTTAGCATGATGTTGAAGCAGGCCACAGTAGACCTCGACGATGACGATGCAGTGTACATCAGATATCGTCTCGATGGCAGCCTGTTCAACCTCAGACGACTGCAGGCCCACACGAAAACCCTAGACCAACTGATTCGTGAGCTGCTCTTTGCTGATGACGCTGCCCTTGTTGCACACACAGAGAGAGCCTTGCAGCGCATCACATCCTGCTTTGCAGATGCTGCCCAGCTCTTTGGACTCGAGGTCAGTCTGAAAAAGACAGAGGTACTACATCAGCCGGCACCCAAGGTAGAGCATCGCCCTCCCCACATCACCATCGGCGAGTCTGAACTGAAGTCAGTACACCAGTTTACCTACCTTGGCTGCATCATCACGTCAGATGCCAAGCTGGACAAGGAGCTTGACAGCAGGCTGGCAAAAGCGAACAGCGCTTTTGGGCGACTTTTCAAGCGGGTGTGGCACAATCAACAGCTGAAAACGGGCACCAAGATCAGTGTGTACAGAGCTGTCGTCCTCACCACCCTGCTGTACAGTTCCGAGTCCTGGGCCCTCTACCGCAACCAACTACGACTCCTCGAACGCTTTCACCAGCGCTGCCTGCGTACCATCCTGGGCATTCACTGGAGTGACTATGTCACCAACGTCGAGGTCCTTGAACAGGCAGAAACTATGAGCATCGAGGCTTTGTTGCTGCGGACACAGCTTCGCTGGGCGGGGCACGTCTCCAGGATGGAGGATCATCGCCTACCCAAGATCACTCTGTTCGGCGAGCTTGCTACTGGACACCGTGACAGAGGGGCACCAAAGAAGAGATACAAAGACGGTCTCAAGAAGTCACTTAGTGCTTGCCAAATCGACCACCGCCAGTGGTCTTCGCTTGCTGCGGACCGTGACACCTGGCGCTCCACCATCTACAAGGCAGCCGTCTCCTTTGAGGACTCTCGCAGAGCTAACCTTAAGGACAAACGGCTCAGGAGAAAAAACCGAGTTGCCGTAACTCAGAACCCTGACCAGACCTTCCCCTGCAGCCACTGCGGTCGAACCTGCCTGTCCCGGATTGGCCTCCGCAGCCACGAAAATGCCTGCAGACGACGTGGGCAAGCCCTATAGAATCTTCGTTCGCGAAGTCAAGCCAAGATATATATATATATATATATATATATATATATATATATATATATATATATATATATATATATATATATATATATATATATATATATATATATATATATATATATATATATATATATATATATATATATATATATATATATATATATTTCTTTCTTTTCTTCTTTTTTTCTGATGCTGGGGGTTGGGGGGATGGGTCTTTTTTACTTATATATGTTTTATCTTTTGCTGTATCGTTTGATGTATTTTTATATGTGTAGAGTAGCAGGGTAGTTTGGAAGATAGGCATTGCTATGCCTAAAACTTTTTATCCTGAATAAAAACGTTATATCATCATCATCATCATCTTAATCTCTCTCTCTCTCTCTCTCTCTCTCTCTCTCTCTCTCTCTCTCTCGCCCCACCCGGGTCTGCCCTGGGGGACGTGGGTGGGGTTAGGTATTTTTTAGTTCCCAGGGTCACCCTGGTCAGCCCCACAGGGTGGGTTTGTCTCTCTATTCTGGGGCATGTGTTTCTGTCTACCCTTTGTCCCTTCACCTGTATTTGCCTTTTTAAAACTCTCTCTACTGTCTGCACTGCCTGTAGCTCTTGACTATATTGGATGTGTGTTGCTAAATGGTCTTAGCTTTATTTAGGCCCATGTGTTAGGTTTATTTAATGTATTTGACCGGCTGGCGACATACATTCAATGTTCTGTTTAGTTTTTTTTTTTTTTTTTCTCCACAAGCAGTGCAGGCACGTCCTGAGAAAGCCTTGTTGCTGTCGGGACGTTAAGCAATGTACAATCTCTCTCTCTCTCTCTCTTCTTTAGTTTTTTTTCTCTCTCTCTCCTTTAATTTCTCTCTCTCTCTCTCTCTCTCTCTCTCTCTCTCTCTCTCTCTCTCTCTCTCTCTCTCTCTCTCTCTCTCTCTCTCTCTCTCTCTCTCTCTCTCTCTCTCTCTCTCTCTCGCGTCGACCTAGAAATGATGGGGGTGGAGTGCGTATGGGTCGAAGTCAAGTGTCCGAAATCAAAACCGGTATTAATTTGGTTCTTATATAGAAATCCCGCCTCAACTTTTGAGTGGTACGATCAGTTTAGTCATAACCTTGACAGAGCTTTAAAAAAGAAGGCCGACATTCTTCTATTGGGCGATTTTAATATAGATTTACTTAAGCCGCACCCCGCCTGGGGCTCAACGTCATCTCTGTTTGGCTTAGTACAGTTAGTGAAATCACCCACCAGAATTACTCCAACTACTTCCACGCTTATTGACCACATATATACTAATAAACCCAAAGCCGTCTCTGACGTTGATGTCTCAAATCTTAGTGTTAGTGATCATTATCCTGTGGCTTGCTCCTGGTCTTCTAAACTCCCTAAACCAAAAAAGAACGGCCATACAACTATAACGTATAGGACATTCAAACACTTCAGGAAAGACGAATTTCTATTTGATCTAGAAAATACTCCTTTTAATGACGTGCTCCTGTCCTATGATCCTAATACCGCCCTCAGTATTTGGTACTCTCTTTTCCTAAATGTACTTAATAAACATGCTCCTCTACGCGAGAGGAGGGTAAAATCTAACACTCTTCCTCCCTGGCTTACTCCGGAAATCATGCAGGCGATGGCGCTTAGAAACGATCTACGTAGCAATAAAATGTTCACTGAATATAAGCAACAGCGTAACCGTGTTAAATACATGATCAGAGAGGCAAGAAAAAAGTTAGTTCGTGACACGGTTAAAGACAACAAAGATACCTCTACTATATGGCGCCTTCTAAACACACTTACTAGGGGGTCTCCAAGTACCGCAACTACCATTCCCACTAATCTTACTGCTGATACATTCAATGACCATTTTCTTTCGATTGCCAAATCTCTAATATCGCCAAGCCAGGATAACACTTATCACCGTTCAAATTTGCTGTCTGAGTTTTGTCAACAAAGAACAATGGGCACAGCCCCCTTCAACATCCCTATGTTAGCTGTTCATGAAGTGGGTTTACTTATAAGTAACCTTCCAAATAAAAAGTCCTCGGGGCCTGATGACATCAGCCCGAAAATACTTAAACTGTCTCTCCCATACATTGTAGAATCCTTAACTTATATTTATAATCTCTGTATCCAGCATAACACTTTTCCTAACGAACTTAAATATGCCAAAGTAATTCCACTTCCAAAAACAAAAGATCGTTCTGATCCTAATAATTATCGGCCTATTTCTTTATTATCTGTTTTGTCCAAACCACTGGAAAGGCACGTTCATAAACACCTGCTTGCTTACCTAGAAAACCGTAAGCTCTTCCACCCTTTCCAATCCGGATTTCGTCCGCAGCATTCATGCCACACAGCACTTACACGCCTTGTTGACACATGGCTCAAGGGTATGAATAAGTCACAGTTAACAGGAGTAGTCTATCTGGATTTTAAGAATGCTTTTGATCTGATTAACCATACTATTCTGACTGCTAAGCTTCACACATACCTCAATAACGGAGACGCAGTTGCTTTTTTCACATCTTACCTTACTAAAAGAAAACAAAAGGTTCTTGTTCATGGCTCATACTCCTCTCTCAAAGATGTAAGCTTCGGTGTGCCCCAAGGGTCTGTACTGGGCCCTCTACTGTTTTGCTTATTTATCAATGATTTGCCTCTACATATTACTTGCCAAGATGTACAATGCGACCTTTTTGCTGACGACACCTCAGTTCATACTACTAGTAAAGATATACAGGTAATTTCCGACAACCTACAACAAAGTCTTCATGAAGTATCAGCTTGGTGTATAAACAATTCTATGGTTGTTCATCCAGCCAAAACGAAATCGATGGTAGTCGCCACGCGCCAAAAACAGCAGATAATGCCTCTATTACTTAACCTTTCACTTAAAGGTAGTCAGGTAGAACAGGTAAATGAACATCGAGTACTGGGGATTAAAATCGACAGTCAGCTAAAATGGCAAGCTCATACAGACGCCTTATGCAAAATAGTAGCCAAAAATCTCTTTATGTTATCAAAACTGAAATATTATACTGATTCAGATACCCGTAAACTATTTTATAACGCTCACATACGTTCTTATATCGATTACGCGTCATCGGTATGGGATGGGTGTAGTGAGGTCCATTTAAAGAGACTCAATTCCCTACACAGACGAGCGGCCAAAATAATCTGCCCTGATCAACACCTTAGCACTGAAGAAAAGCTCTCAAAAGCAGGTCTCCTGCCACTTCAAGATCATTTTAAATATAACAAAGCAATCTTTATGTTCAAAGTGTGGAAACGCAAAACACCTGAGTACATCTCCACTTTGTTCCGTAAGTCTGAGTCCAAGCTTGGAAACATCAGAAAGCTTTTCATAGTCCCAAAACCAAGGATCGATCTATATAAAACTAGCTTATCCTTCTCAGGGGCACTTATCTGGAATGCCCTTCCAGACCATGTAAAATCCGCCTCCTCGCTAGCCTGTTTTAAAAAGGGTCTCTTCAAATATTTTGTGGATCACTCGTAGGGATGACTCAACCACTTGTATTATATGTTTCTTTTTATGCTGGGCCCAATTTATTCCCAATTAAGTCTGTTATCCTTTTCAATTATCATTTGGACTACTTAGCTCTGTCTATGTGTGAAGGGGGGTGGGTGGGGTGGGGGGTGTCTGTGAGTCTATGAGTATGTCTGTCTATGTGAATAGTGTTGTCATCGCTTTGCAAGTATTATGTTTACTTATATGTATGTATATTTGTAGTTAGTCTTGTAGTTGTTAGCAACGGCAGGTTTGTAAAATGGCTGTGTCGATGACGATGTCAATGCCTAAACCGTTGTAAAATAAAGTTTCATTGATTCATTGATTCATTGATTCTCTCTCTCTCGCACACACACACACACACACACACACACACGCGCGCGCGCGCGCGCGTACGCAGGCCGGAGTATAACCAGGCTCCGCCGCTGCCGGCTGGGTCAGTGGTAAATGATTTGGCCGGTGTCACGCCAATCAGTTGCCAACCTTGAACTTTAGTGGCTGATCTTTCACCGCGATATCAATGTACATGTCAGACGATGTGAAACTTGATGTACTAAGCTGGACAAAAACATACGGCTTTAGAAAACAGCCGCTCACCGGCTGGACACTGTCTAGACCCGGCGGTTACCAAGCAGGCTCCGGCCCTCGATCCGCTGAAGTTTCTTGACTTTCTGTGACGGTTGGTTTATTGCTAATAATAGCCCAGTGTACCGCGGGTCAGACCGGCTTCCGCAGGGGTGAGAGGAAAAATAAGCCGGAAAATCGGACTGGTGGAGATGCTTGTAGGGGCAAGAACTAATAATGAAACAAACCTAATAAGACCTTGTGGTTTATGTCTCACCTGTTTAAAACATAACACAAAACACAAAACGGGCTCTCTCTCTCTCTCTCTCTCTCTCTCTCTCTCTCTCTCTTGTTTGGTCGTAGTTTTAGCAACGGCAGGTACGAAAAATGATATAGTCACTGACTGTGTTAATATCTTCACCGTTGTAAAATAAAGATTCATTGATTCATTGATTCTCTCTCTCTCTCTCTCTCTCTCTCTCTCTCTCTCTCTCTCTCTCTCTCTCTCTCTCTCTCTCTCTCTCTCTCTCTCTCTCTCTCTCTCTCTCTCTCTCTCTCTCTCTCTCTCTCTCTCTCTCTCTCTCTCTCGCACACGTATGGAATCGTTCTTTGTCGTCCCAGATTAAGAAAAAGACAGTTTCGCTGTGTAAGACTGAGTGTAATTGTCTGTCCCAGATGGAAAAGAACACTTGTGGTGGCAACAGTGAGTTTAATTGGTCCCCCTACCTAAAGGGAAATAAGTAGAGTGCCACTGGGATGGGTCTAGTACTGTCCCTTTTCAAAAGCAGTCGATTTAATTGCCTCTTCCTAGCAGGGGTTTTCCTGGCTGTCTTTGGTTCAAAGAACAAACCCTTTGTCTTCTGTACTTTTCACTGCCAGTGGACGCAGATTGCGCAGATTGTTTTTGAAATCATTTTAAACTCAGCGTGAAAGATCCTCGGCCGCCAAAGGAACATAGATGCAATGTGGTTCCGGCAAGAGGTACAGATCCTCATTAGCCCCTGCAAATGTGGAGGCTCATGAGGATCTATACCCCTTTGCAGTTGGGTGGTGTTCATTTTTTGTCGGCAGTGAAGGCGTTAACCATGTCTTTAATTCACAGGAACAAAGCCTTTGTGTTCATTATTTTTCCGCATCGATCCTTGTGTTCATGCAGTCACTGGTGCCGTAAAGAGTACCGGTGACTGCATGACTACAAGATGATTCCTCTAAGCAATCATCGCGACAAAAACCGCTACCGACACGCGAAGGGTTAAATTTTCGCCAGAAAGCCGCCTGCGGGTTGTAAACTAGATTCATCATTAGGTCGGAAATTACTTCCCTTTGTCCCCTTGTGTTCATGTCTTTAACCCCTTCCCTGCCACTGTACGTACTTTGTATTTCTGAAATCTTTGCTCTTTCAAAGACCAAATAGCCACAACCATCCGAGGAACATGGATACAAATTGGTCTCGGCAAGAGACATAGATCCTCATGAGCCCCCGCGACTGCGGGGGCTCATGAGGATCTATGTCTCTTGCCTTTGGTTCGTCTTCACGTTTTCTCGGCAGTCAAGGGGTTTAACTAAAGTCTGTTGTTTTGGATCTTTAAGATGTCTAGTGTCGTGCACTTTAGGGCAAAATAAGTACCCTGTTTCCGACGTTGTGCAGGAAAGAAGTCTTCAGAGCCAGGGGCAAGTAATAACTCTCGACATGAGTAATGCCCCTTGAGTCGTCTGCTTTTTTCTCCTCTTTTTGTGTGTTTTCTGTGGGTTTTATTTTTCAAATTATGTTTTCAATACGTCTGCGGGTTTTTACCCACCTCGGCGACAAAAAAGCGTAAGGCAGCTGTTTGAGACAACGTCAGTAGGGCGAACTTAAGCAGAGTATAGGCCGTTTGACATTGGAGTGCAAACGTTCTTCCCAAATATCTCCACAAAGAAACAAATTTCTGTCCCACTATTAGAACAAAGATCATTTCATGCCAATTGACCTAATACGGGCATTTTTTAAATAAGCTCCTACGATTTGGTGATTTTGCTGTGCAGTCGTAAATGATTGGTGAAAAGACGAGAACAAGCCATTTTCAATACCCTAATGGAGGCCCGGCGGGAAACGGTCAGATTTCAATATCAAGGCCAAACATGAAGACTTCATGTATGCCTGCACTGGTTCAGGTTTAAAAACTTGGTCAACATTCACGTGAAAATTGATCTTTCTTTTTCTTAAATATATCTGGGGCACATTTTGGGATGTAAAACCGGTCATTTCATGAAAACATTCCGAATTTTTAAGACTGCTTCCGCAAACCTGACACATTGTTCGAGTTTCTTAAAAGCCTATCGTATTAGGTCAACCGACACTCAACGATATTTGTTCTGATTATGGTATAGAAAAGTGGCTCTTTGCGAACATATTTGCGAAAAACCGTGCGCGCTCCTATGTCCAACGACCTATATATGCACTTTGTTTTGGTCTAATGCCTTGTTGTTGTAGCTGGCTGGAGACTAGATACCATAATGAAGTGGAAATGGGATGTAGATGCACTTTTCTCTGTGTTCCAGCTACACATGATTCCCTTTGGAATGCAGACTTGGAGTCGTGATGTACAAAAATCGAAGACAAGCACACGTTTGTTCCACAGCTGTACGCTGAGGACTCAGTTCGTCTGAAAATGTAACACCACCGTCAAGCAATGCAGGCCAGATTCAGTATATATAGGTCGCCGGATCGTTTGGCATCGGAGCGCGCAGCGTTTATCGCAAATATCTCCGCAAAGAAACACTTTTCTGTACCACGCTTAGAGCAAGTATCATTCAGTAACAGTTGACCTAACACGATTTGCTTTTAACTCATTCTACCCCAAGACCGAAATCCCCAGATTTTGAAGTCGTCCTCTGAAGACTGCGTTGTAGTGCAGGACACAGATCGACCATGATAGTTCAAGGGTGATGCCAGAATAGCTTGGCGCCCATAGGCGCCATGCTATTCTGGCATCACCCTTGAACTATCATGGTCGATCTTTATCTTTCTGTGGTGTGTCTGGGGTAGAATGAGTTAAGAAACTCGAACAGTGTGTCAGTTTTGCTGTACTGTCGTAAAGTTTCGGAATTTTGTCATTAAATGACTGATTTTACATCCCTAAATGTGCCCCGCCAGATATATTTAAGCCCAATATAAGAAATACCCATTTCCAGGTGATTTGGCCAAGTTTTCAAACCTGAAAAAAGCATGCATACATACCTAAGTCCCAGAAAAAGACATGGGTTATAGGCTAGACCTGATGCATCCTTTTTAGGGATGTAGATGATGGCCTTGTTTTATACCTGCGTATTTTTCTGCGGGCTGGCGATTGGGTGCCTGATAGGCGGGGGCAAGGGATCTAACTGTTTGTCTGTCCAGCGCTGAGTAATTCCCCTTGGTATGGTACAGTTCTACCGGCGCTAGCCTCCCCTATCTGGTTTGTGAGCAGGCATACATGATATCGGCATGCTTGATCTCGATATTGAAATATGCCGGGGCTGTATTTAGGGTAGTGAAAATGGCCTGTTCCTGTCTTTTCACCGAAGTTTTGCGACTGCACAACAAAATCGACAAATCATAGGAGTTCAGCAAAAATGTTCCATAATAGGTCAATTGACACTAACTGATATTTGTTCTTAAAGTGGTACAGAAAAGTCTTTCTTTGCGGAGATATTTGGCAAAAACGTCGTCCCCTCCGATGTCAAAAGGCATATACCAATTCATCGAATATAACGCGGATATAATTTTTACTCCCAAATGGATGTCCGATGCGCAAAAGTTACCCGGGCCGACGTCAGTCTTAGCTGGCCGTGCGCAGACCGGCTAAGGCTGACGTCGGCAAAAAAAAACCCGTCAATTTTGGGGGGGCTTTTCTTCCGTTTTTTCTTCACAAGCGTACATAAATGCTGCACCACGTTTATGCGAACGTGAGTAACGTGGAATGACTTAATGGCTCCCGGGTATCGCGATATATATAATGGGATTTTTATTCTCTTTCCGAATGTTTCTCCCTAGGGGTTTTCGTTGGATAGGAGTAACCGAATTAGGCGCGCTTTGTGAAGTGTCCTGCTTTTAGATTATGATTGAATGGCTGTCGTGCATACTAAATGTTTGGAAAATAGCATTACAGACATTTTTCCCTGCTGACGGAAAGTACTTATTGAATTATTTTCCCTGGACGTCTGTGACACGTGCTGTTTCAAATTTATCACTTGACCTGGTTTCAGTGCCGTTTAAACCCCTATAACCCCACGACCGTATTTCCCAAAGTTTGGAGGTGTCATCTAAAGGCTATGTACTAGTTGTAGGAGATTGATCGATCATGATAATTCAAGGGCAGTGCCAGATGAGCTTGGCGCCTTCAGGCGCCAAGCTCATCTGGCACTACCCTTGAATTTTCATGATCAATCCATCCCTTGCTAGAGGACGGGGCTAAAGGGGTTAAATAAGTTGGAACGGCCATTAGAAGCCATGCTTAGCGGCTGAAAAGCTGTCAAGGCGACAAGCTATGACTAGCAATGGCTAGCTAGCATAATCAACCTGGGTTCCATATTCCGCGTGAACAAAGAACTTGCTAAATCTAGCGTAACTGCTCATGCTCATGTTCATGCTGTCTAGCTCACTTCAGATTCTATGACCATGATTTGTTCTGGTCGATCCTTTTCTGCGACATAAGGGAAGGTAGTGCTTTAAAACAATTCTACTAGTTAAATCTTTAGATGTAAAGGGGATAGGGACAGATTCATGCTACAACAAAATGTGATTCGTTTTCTCACGTATACAGGTCTCAATAGAGCACATAGAAACAGTCAAAGACTGTAATTTTCATGACAACCTATTTCTGAGGAGGAGAGATGTAAATAACTTGCACAAGAGGTATGTCTTCTCATGAGCCCTTGTGGGTGCAAGGGCTCATGAGAATCTATTCTCTTGCAGATGGGAAAAAACTTTCAAAAACATATTTTAGGATGTGTCGTGATGACACAAAAAAATTGTGAATCCTTTGAGAGCAAAAATATATTTTAATGAAAAAATATACGTCAAGGTAACTCGTCTAAATATGATGTACAGCTGATCCCCTCCCCATATTGGCTCACAAATACAGGGATAGAGGATTAGAGAATATTCATATTGATCAGAGAATATTCGTGTTGCATGGCTGTTCACAGAAAACTATCGATATTCACGATACATGCGTTGTCACGGAAACTATCAATATTCATGTTCCTTGGCTGCCCACGGAAAATGTCAGGAAAATACTGCTTCCATGAAGGCCTGAAAAATGGACCTATTTCCGTAATAATGAAACGTTATGCATCCGCAGGGAAACAGGATACAGTTCTTATTGGCGAACCATGCACAAAAATGACTCTTTTAAATATAAAGTGATCCGGTCAGCATTATATTATAGGGTCGGTCATAAACACACAGTTAATATTCGCGCATGGCACACATATCAAATATATACTAATGGTCAAAACTTAAGGGCCATCCCACTTTTTGTGTCATTGTTTATCGTCGCAAGCACGCTAATAAAATACAATGTTCTTTCGATCCAAATGGGTTAAAAGTTGACCTTAGACAGCCCACTGTACAGGGAACAAGAGACAACACTATCAATTCCCACGAACGTGTCAAATGCACGCGAAACATCGTCAGTTTTTGTGAAAAGCTGTGCGATATTGGCAAGCGTACCAAAGGCAGGCAGGTGGAAAAACTCGGTAAAGTCGTGATGCACGTGCTTAAAGGGTCAGTCGTGAACACTGAGCACCTCTGTTTTGCTACAAATACCGGTGCAGTAGGGGCATAATTGTCAGTTTCCTAACCATGCCACCACGACGAAGCCTAACGCCAGTAGATCAAGGCCGGGCGCTAGCATGGCTGCAGGATGGAATTTCCGGTGCAGAAGTTAGGAGACGTCTTGGGTGTCCCATTCAGTGATCCAGAGGCTGCTGGCACGATTCCCGCGAAGAAACTGGAAGGGCAGAACGACAACCCTGCTCAGGACGCCAGCGCTGCACCAGCAGAAGGGAGGACAGATACCTCTGTGTGGCGGCTCTGCGCGACCAAACTGTCACGTCAACCACTCTGCGACGTCAACTGATGCAAGCTGCACACGTTAACGTCAGCAGAAGCACAGTCTGCCGACGTCTGCGCGAAATTGGCCTGGCTTCATGCAGAGCAGCAGTGTGAATACCCCTGACCCCAGCTCATCGCAGAGCCCGGGTTGCCTGATTTCGTCAACATGTGAGGTGGAACAGACTCCAGTGGACTCAGGTTCTGTTTACTGATGAGTCACGGTTCACTGTGTCCTTCAACGACGGCAGGGTGAGGGTCTGGAGACGCCAGGGTGAGCGATTCACGGATAGATGCGTCCAAGAGGTGGATCGCTACGGAGGAGACCCAGTCATGGTCTGGGCAGGCTTCAGCAGAGAAGGCAGGACCCGCCCCCCCCCCCCACCCTCCCCACCCCCCTCCAAGTTATCCGAGGCACCCTAACTGGACTGCGCCATCGGGACGAGATTGTGCAGCCCCCATCCAGCCAGCTCTCCAAGCCATAGTCGACAATGTTGTTCTGCAGGACGACAACGCTCGACCTTATCGCGCCCGTGTGGTGGATGAGTACCTTGAGCAACTGGACATCATGAGGATGGAGTGGCCAGCTCATTCACCTGATCTGGCTCCCATCGAGCACCTCTGGGACGTGCTGGGGCAACGTGTAGTCAGCAAACACCCCCAGCTCAAGGCGCCCCCCCCCCCCCCCAGCTGGCTCAGTTCCTGCATCAAGAGTGGGAAGCGATCCCACAACATGTTCTCCGAACCCTGGTGAACTCCATGCGTCAAAGCTGCATTGAATGCTTGGCTGCAAACGGTGGGTACACTCGCTACTGACTTGACCAGTCTTGTGTGACTTTTCAAATGAGGGGTGTGTGAACATTCTAACGTACTGCTGTTGTTACAATTGCTTGATTTACTCAAAACTGAAATGAAATTGTTACTGGATAAATTAGCAAAGTACCGACGCCAAGTATTGTTACATTATTTGTGTGGTGTTGTCGGTGCGTCTGCGAAAAAATGTGGCCCTTAAGTTTTGACCATTAGTATAAGTCAAACATGAGGTCGATGGCAGATGAAGAACATCCCTACTTCGTGTGATACGCAAACATCCGCGAGGTCTTCCACAAATAGTAACATCCGGTCACTTACTTAGTACAAGATGTATCGACGTTATAGTTCACGGGTGGTGCCAGAGTAGCTTGGCGCCAGTAGGCGCCAAGCTATTCTGACACCACCCTTGTACTATCACAGTCGATGTTTATGTCTTCTGATCTGTAACGAAGTCTTCTGAGCAGAATTTCCAAAGCTGGGAAATCTCCCAACGAAATGTAGCGCTTGAATAGCTTGTCTTAAAGAACAGACGCTAATTTCGCTGTGATCGTAATTATCACAATAGGTTTTGATGATGGTATTCATACTCGGGGCCGTTCCGTATGAGGCTTGGATTTATCACTGACAAACGTTTGTAAAATTTGAAGCTCAGTATGATTCGTTCGAAAAGGAAAAAAGCAAACAAACAAACAAACAAAAACAACAAACAAGCGCTCATCATCTGTTTATACGTCATTTCCTGTCTCATCTCGGGCTTGGATTTATCTTTGACAAACAGATTGAACATTTGACTGAAGCTCGGAATGACGCGTTCATATTGTACAAAAGATGGACAAGCGTCCATTTTGTGTGCATACGTCATTCCTTGTCTCATCTAGGGCTCGGATTTGCCAGTTTAAACTGACAAATTGATTAAAACTTTGAAGCTCAGTATGGTGCGTTCATAAAGGACAAAAGATGGGCAAGCGGCCATCTTCCGTTCTGTGTTTACGTCATTTCCTGTCTCATCTAGGGTTTGGATTTATCATTGACAAACTGATTTAAAACTTGAAGCTCAGTGTGTTGCGTTCATATTGTACAAAACGTGGGCAAGCGGCCAAGTGGCGTGTATGCGTCATTTTCTGTCTCATCTAAGACGACACACTATTATAATTAACTCATTTAGCCCAACGCACGTATTTCCCAAATGTTGGAGGCGTCATCTAACGACTATGCACCTGTGCAGGAGATGGATCGCCCATGATAATTCAAAGGTAGTGCCAGATTAGCTTGGCGCCGACAGGCGCCAAGCTAATCTGGCACTACCCTTGAATTATCATGGTCGACCCATCTCCTGCTGTAGTGCGTCAGGGCTGAAAGAGTTAAGAACTGAAAACTCACACTGCCGCTGTCATGGACCGTCGTGGAAGAGTGTTAACCTAGGCTTCAGGTAATCGGGACGACGTGGCCATAGTCGGCCGGATGACCGTTTGCTTACTCGGCCAGTGTAATCATTCCACTCGACTCACTTTAGTTCAGCATCTGCAAGTCAAGCGCGTGAAATCTGGTCAGCAGCTATCACAGGATGCTGTTTGCTCACGTTGTTTAAGCATCCGGCCTTTGCGGCGTCGGTCGTTCGTTAGCGCGCCCGTCGACTTTGTCCAAGTGCGCAAAAGGCCATCGGGCCAACGGCGGTCTACGTCGGCCCGCTGGCCATTGCGCACTGGGGTGAGCCAAGTGGGATTTTTTTTACATATTTTTTTTTCTTTTACAAGTTGGATGTCGTTCAATTTTTGATAAGCTCAAGAGTAGTGCTTGCAGCGGCACAAATCTAATCTTAAAGCAGTCAACTCCGGGGAGGGTCTTTGATTTCTAAAATTCGCGGGTTTTCAAAGTTGCCTCAACTATGACTTTTGTATCCTTCTTCAGTCGAAATCCATGCGAGTAAGCACACGTAACAGACGTTTTCTGCTGCCTCTGGTACGCGTCGGGAGAACAGCAAGTCTACAATTCTACGTTTTCAAACTTCATCAGGTGCGCAGCGCCATCGTAAACCATATTATGAGCATTTTTTTAAAGGAAATATTGTAAACTATATTCGGTTATCGCTTGAACGCTACCCATCTTCCACATCTAGAAATGGAAGAGTGCATTAAAGCAAGACAGTCGTACGGTTACTGAACCCTAAGCCTTACCACATTCAGTCTGTGATTGCTATCTCAGTCAGCATAAGACATAGATTCGTATGAGCGATGAATGGTATTATGAAAATCTATATATATATGTCGTATATGAAAGTGGGACTGAAAAATTATGTTTGCCTTGGCTTGAATGTATTTACTTAACTCATTGTACCCGAGGTACGAAATACCCACATTTTGGTGTCATCCTCTGAAGACTGCATTACAATTCAGGAGACAGATCGACCAGGATAGTTCAAGGGTGGTGGCAGAATAGCTTGGCGCCTAGCTTGGTCGAGCCATAATTTGCTGTGGTGTGTCGTGGGCAGAATGAGTTAACACATTCCAAACTTGCCGCATCAGTCCGCATGATGTACTCGACTGTACGGACTGCAAGAGCAATTGATCCTCATGAGCCTCCGAAATTCCGAAATTGCGGAGTCTCATGAGGATCTATTCCTCTTGCTGAAACCACTTTGGATCCAGGTTCTTTTGCCGACTACTTGGGATCTTTTATTTTAACGTGTAACTATTTAAAAAGCACAATCTGCGGCAATGAAAGGGTTAATGGTCCCGTTTGTTATAAATCTTACGACAGATCTGTTACACGGATGATTTTAAGGTCATTGAGTTTTCAGAGTCCACATCTCGGCTATTCGCTTGTCGGGCTTACGGTCAAGTGCAAGTTCAGTTACAAATAAGTGTTATTTCGCCAGCAACTGCTTAGTAAATGATGGTGTTGCATGCATCGTCTTCGTCGCTACACAGCCAAGTTTAGAAGTCCCTGACGAAATCTTACATCACATCCTTCAGTTGTCACTTCTACAGGCACCGATACGATAAGATAAGTAGCGAAGTGTTGTGTTGTTTTTTTTTTGTTGTTGTTTGTTGTTGCCTAATTTGGAAAAGGGTTTCCACCCGAAATATCAATAAATTGCGTTTAACTGCTTTTTCCAAGCGTGCTTCTTTCTTCGTTTGGTTATTCTCTGCTTTTTTACACCTTTTAGTCTGGATTTCATGTTTTTAGTTGTTATGTTTTTTTTTTTTTTTGTTTTTTTTTGTTTTTTTTTTACAAGTTGGATTGCAGTCTGTTTTGTTCATCAATAAACTGTCACAAGCAACGTATTATTGCATGATAGTGTTGCAGAGATTGTATTTAACGCACAGCCGTGTTTGGACCAGGCGCCAGTTGCATCAGCGAGGTGTATACCTGCGCCAGCCATTAAGCAATGTGCTCCGCTACAGCGGAGCACCTTGCTTAGTGGCTTGGGCAGGACTAAACCTCACTCATGCAACTGGCCGTACAACTCCTATACAACTCCTAGACAAAATCGTAATCACGCTGAGTTCTAAACATTAACACATTGGAGTCGTCCTAAATTCGGATCCGGATGCAACACGTCTGGAATGAGTCAACTGAAGGTCGGGTTCCCGTCAAGTGCACGTTTGGTTACCGATAAACTGTCATCAGCAGCTGTAGATGGAAATGCTGCATATTGTATTTCATTCAGAACCAAGTTCAGGCCATAACTTCTGGCGCTGTCTTGCACGACTCAGGGAAACATTGACTTACGTCCGGGACACAGTCAAGTGCATGTTTGTTTACAGATAAGCTGTCATCAGCAGCTGTAGATGGAAATACTGCAGACTGTATTTCTTTCACAGCCAAGTTTCGGCCGGAACTCCTGGATAAGGTCTTACAAGTTTCAGAGAAACATTGACTTCATGTCCGGAACACAGTCAAGAGCATGTTTGTTTACAGATAAACGGTCCCCGGCAGGTGCAGATGAAATTGCTGCAAACTGTATTTTATTCACAGCCGGAACTCCTGGTAAAGGTCTTCCAAGTCCCAGACAAACACTGACTTCATGCCCGGAACGCAGTCAAGTGCATGTTTGTTTGCAGATAAGCTGTCGCTAGCAGTTCACGTTTGCATGACATAATGCTCTTGACACAGAGTCTGATATGCGGCAAAGATCAGACTAGCCAGAGCACCTAGCGCAATTTTACAAGACTCTTTGGAAATCAGTGTTGACTTTACCCCTTCGCTGCCCATGATCACGAATTTTGCGCCTGAAACCACGGCACGCTGACCGATATTCGCGCCAGTGAAGAAATAGATGTAAATAAACATAACGAACTAACAGACCTAGCAAGAGGCATAAACCCTCATGACCCCCCGCGACTGCGGGGGCTCATGAGGGTTTATGTCTCTTGCAGCTGGGTTGCGTTCGCCTTGCGCCGTCAGTTATGGGTTAAGTCCTGAATACAGTCAAAGAAAATCCCAATAATGAAGAAAGAAACACACTTAGTCTCATTCGGATCAAACGCTAGAAGATAGTTTTGCGTAATCAGGCCGTTTATGAATGATATCCGTATCCGGTAGCAGAATATTTTTGCAATATCTGGTTCCGGTACGAGCTACTATTTATAAGGTTTTAAGTACTGGTTGTCATTGAAGCAAAGAGAGTGTCTAACCGTGTGTCAGATATAACCGTCGATTCTGTGCACGCCAGTGTACGTTTGTGCGCCTTTCTTACCTAATCTTATTACATATGGAATAAATCTGTAATATGGTAGAAAAACACACTAAGCACCATAGTGGGTTCTCTCACAAAAGTGGTAGCTATCAATATGCGATAAAAACACCATGGATATTTAAATATACATCGGAATGCTTTCAGAAATGGTGGTAATCGTTGCTGATTCTTTCTAATGCTTCTTTGGCTTGGAATGGAAGATTGATGAACCATCAAAACTCGTTGAAGGCACCCACCTAGTATTGCGATTCGAAGACTTTATTTTTAAATTCACCACGATAACTCTCTCCGTCTTTTCCACCAGCTGAAGGACATAGATGTAAACAGCAGGGTGCAGTCGGGTGGGTTCTTAGGAGACCTTGCAGCTGCAGGGGCTCATGAGAATCTGTGTGTCTTGCAGACGTGAAGACTGTTCTCAGAAATCACGACCATGCCACTACTGTCGTCTGTCTGTGGACGAATCACAGTAATACGTAGATTCATTCCTTTTAGCAAACTGCATACCTCTCCAAGAGGCACAGATCTTCATAAGACCCCGCTGTCACGGGGGCTCATGCGGATCTATGCCTCTTGCTGTTCCACTCATACATCTATATTCAACTAACGGGAAAAGGTCATCGGAAGTTCTGTCTGTCCGACTGTGTTTCGCCGTGCAACGTTTTCGTAGCTGGGCCATTAGGCAAATTGAGCACTCCCTTTTCCATACCAAATTGAAAATTGGTGCACTTCCTTCTTGGGTCACTTGTTTGCACTCCTTTTTTTTTTTTTTTGCTTGCTGGGTATCTGGCATTTGGGAGAAGTGTGTTATTTTGCGAATTTTGTGTCTTTTTCTGCGGTAAAAGTAAGTTGTTTTTTTTCTGTGTGAGCATTTCTCTGGTCGATGAGTGTGTATGTGTGTGTGTGTTTGTGTGTGGTGTGTGTGTCATACAGTGTGTGTGTGTGTGTGTGTATGTGTGTGTGTGTGTGTGTGTGAGAGAGAGAGAGAGAGAGAGAGAGAGAGAGAGAGAGAGAGAGAGAGAGAGAGAGAGAGAGACTGAGAGAGAGAGAGAGAGAGAGAGAGAGAGAGAGAGAGAGAGAGAGAGAGAGAGAGAGAGAGAGAGAGAGAGAGAGAGTCACAAGCTTAACCCGTCCCAAAAAATTTAAACAGCACCCAAGTGCAAGAGGTATAGATCCTCATGAGCTTCCGCAGTGCGGGGGCTCATGAGGATCTATGCCTCTTGCTGACAGCACTTTGAATCCATGTTCCTGGGACATCTAGGGCGCTTTGATGTTGAATTAACACAGATTGCAAAAACATGGTCTTCGTCAAGTGGCATTGAATGGGTTAAAGCAGAGAAAAGGGGTGAATAAGTGAATAGAAGCACGCAAACACACACGCAAACACACACACACGCAAACACACACACACACGCACACACACACACACACACACACACACACACACCTGTAGGGATTGTCAAAATCCCCGGCTCAGTAAGCAGATCCTAATGGAAGGGAAACATGACACAAAATTACCTCGCTAGACATGTTGTCGACGCCTACCAACGTGCCAGCATGTTGCCTGCTATTAGCGTCCTATTCTTAGACTGAGCCTTCCAGGTCAGCAAAAGGTCTTCAGGCCGGGGTTCAACCGATAAGCTTGGTCTGCACACATCCGTGGGCGAGTCAACCAATGCCGGCGTTAGCCCGAGAGCCTCTAGCTTTCAATGAGCTCTCATCGCAGTGTTCCAGCCGCGGCACCGTGTTTCCAAAACGTATGGCTAGCTCACGTGACAGGGTCGTCTGCTGCGCGCTGCATGTCAGTGGACTTGCCAGTTTGCGGCAGATCATGATGATAGCTCAAAGCGCCAAGCAAAACATTCAGCAGTTTGACCCATTGCGTCTCAAGATTCAGGTCGATCCGTTTCTTTCGTACGCTGGAAAGGGAAGTGTACTTGAAACAAATCGTATTAGTGTCGACCCAGTCACGTGTCCGGTTCTAATGCGCGGCATTTCCTGCCTGTCCGGGTCAAGGAGCCCCCCCAAAAAAAAAAGAAGAAGAAAAAACAGAAAGAAAAGAGGATGTGTTGGTCTGAGATTTTGGACCTTACGGCTTTCAGCCGTAAGGTCCAAAATCACAGACTTGCATACACTGGGACCGCGGGGTCTGAAATCACAGGTCAGCATCCACTAAAGCATGTATCAATTTGTCATAAAGGTATTGGCGTTTTGAAACGTATAGGGAATGGAAATGCGTGAGTGTGTTCAGTCAGTGATCTTTTCTTCTTCAGGATCATTGACCTTTCTTTGGCTTTAACGTCTTTTTTTCGGGGGGAGGGGGTGGGAGGGGGTGGGAGAGGGGGGGGGGGGGCTTGTTCCTGTATTCATCGCTTGATTGCTGGTAGATGCAAAATCTGCTTTTGAAACCCAGCAGATACTGAACGCTCAAAGGTAGTGAGGACCATGAAAACCCCAACAAAGAAAAAGACACGCTTAGAAAAGACAGTCACAGCACAATCAGAAAATCCCAATAAAGAATTAAACACGCTTCAGATTGACAACTACTGACCATTCAGTGGTGTTGCTATTGCCCTTTTGAAGCGTGTTTCTGTCTTTGTTGATATGCTCTTGGCACTTTACGCCTTTGGCGGTCACCTTGTTGGTCTAAGTTTCGTGATGAACATGGACGCGATAAAATTCAGCAAAAGAAATACGTACGAAATCTACGTCTGTTGCAAATCGGTCGTGCTTTCCTTGACCTGGCGGCAGAGGGGCTATTTCTATACTAAACGTTTAGGGCTTAACGTTTTGTCCAACAGGAAGTGCATTTCAAAGACGGGGCACCAACCAGAGTCTGAACAAATGTTGACCCAAGCTGAGTTCGAATCGGCAACCTTTCAGACGAGAGTCAAACGTAGCACCACCTGAAGTGCCCAGCTCCCGGGGCTAATACTAATTCTATAAACGTGCTCCTTTAGCTAGATAATTCCCTCCTGTGCCAAAAATAGCTGAATCCCATCCAACTTTAAGAGACATAGATCCTCATGAGCCCCCGCAATTGCGGGGGCTCATGAGGATCTATGCCTCTTGCTGAAACTTCTTTAACTCCACGTTCCCTGGACAGCTGGAACTCTGTCTTGACTCCATGTTCTTTGGACAGCGACCTGATTCTTTACATTTACTTAACAAAAACTGAATTCAAAAGCGCAATTTTCGTCAACTGTGAGGGAACGGGGCTGTTAAAGTCAAATAGTAATGGTGCGGTGTGACTTATAGTTTACAGGAAAACGAAAGAGAGTAATGATGTCGGCAGCAATCCCATTTCAAATAGCCGACGACCGCCAACCAATTCAGTTAAAAGCTTCACACTTTGTACACTCGCTTAAAGAAAATAAGTAAATAGTCTAGACGTGGGGGCAGAAGGTTTTTTTTTTAAGGGGGTGGGGAAGTGTGAGGGTGGGTGGGTGGGAAAGAGCTGTATGAAGGGGAGGGGGGGGGGTGCGTACGCGTTCGGACAACATAAAAAGATTAACGCTGTTTGCGTTTCAGTAACGCAACCAGCCCTTTTCCCGTGCAAGCGGCATAGATTCACACGAGCTCCTGCAGTCGCAGGAGCTCATGTGAATCTATGCCTCTTACTGACTACGAATATATCTTTTTCTTGAAGTCAGTGATGGTGCCATTTTATTTTACTATTAATTTATGTGTTTATTAGTGTAAACTGAACAGTAGACGACTAACACAGCTAACAAGCAGTCAGAACGCACCGCTACACCATCCAACCAACTCGCCAGCAAGCAATCAACCCTGTGTGAAAAGAAAGGGCAACTGAATTAGACATATGAGCTTTCGAACGAAAGCTTAGGAAATCAAGAAAAAGAAATAAAGGGGAGACAAACGAAGGAAAGGGAACAAGAAAAGGGAAACAAAAGAGACAACAAAGAATAACAATCAACTTGATCTTTTTACTCTTTGTGGTCTGTTTTTTGTTTTTTTTTCAAAAGAGGCTAAAGAAGGCTAGTAAAGCCGGTGTATTCCTAATATGGTGTTTTTGTGTGTTAATGTGTGTGTGCGTGTGCGTGTTTGTGTGCGCGCGCCATCGTGCGTGCATAATTATATGCGTGCACGTGTGGATGTGACAAGTAATGATTAAAATAATAAAACCCCAAAACACCTAAAACAACAGCAGACATAACAGCAGGACCCCCACCTTCGCACCCATCCCCCAACCCCCCTCCACCCCCACCCCTCCTCCCCCCACCCACCAAGATATTGATCCAGATTGAACGCAGAGCCAGAAATTACCTCCGACGACACGCATTGCAAATGAAGTTAGAAAGATGCTGTCTAATACAATGTTCATATCCCACGCAAGCCCGCGGATTAACTGTGATGTCTTCTGAACTAAAAACAATGCGCGGAGGGAGATATCAATTTGTTATTGAAGACTTTCCTATGCGTAGGAGATTTCTGCTGCCACGGCTGAGGACATAAAAACTTGTTTTCGTTAATGCTCTTGTGGCAGGCATGGGAAAACCTTCTCGCAAGCCTGATGAATTCGCCTACCCACTGCCAGTGGACACAAAAGCTGGTTTTGTTGTTGTTGTTGTTATTTTCCTGAAATCTCTGTGAATTCAGCACACACACTAAACCCAGGTGTTCAGGAACATGGTTACAAAGTGGCGTCAGCAAGAGGCATAGATCCTCATGAGCCCACGCAAATGCAGAAGCTCATGAGGATCTATGCCTCTTGCACCTGGATCACGTTGTCTTTTTCTCTGCAGCAAAGGGGTTACAAATGGTTTTTGCATTTTGGTCGCAAGATTAAATGTGTGCCGGGCTGAGATTTGGGACCTAACGGCATTGAGCCAAATACGAAATCATATTCAAGACGAAATCAAAACAAATTACCGCTTGGGCTCCATATCAACGCAGAAAAAGTTGCGCGTTCTTTAGATAAGACCCTCATGTGAAATTTGTGAAAAGAAAAACACAACACGTATCGGATCAGAGATCGGTCTTCATGCCCCTAATGGCGGATCTGGAATCCGATATGTTGTATTTATCCTTTCTCAGATACACATGAGGGTTTTATCTATACTGACGAGCAAAAGAAATGCGACAACATTCGAGTCATCGGAAAAACTGACGTGTACACTGACGTGTTTCCGATGACTCGAATGATGCCGCATATCTTTTGCTAGTCAGTGTACAAACTTTAACTTTTCTCCCAAAACGTATTTATGTGCTGTACTGTAATTTTGGAATTACGGCTTACAACCGTAAGGTCTAAAATAACAGTACAGCACTTACATATTGTTTTGTCCTATAACTCCAAGGAATGATGTATGCATATTCACAACACAACATACACATAATTATCGTTTTGTTCTATTGCTCTACAAACTGGTGTATGCATGTGGATGACAATTGTTCTAATAGTCATTTTGCCCTGAATGAAAATTAAAAGCGAAAATTGAAGACAATGTCAAGAAGATTTTTAACTTCACCGATTGTCTATATCTGATGTATGTGGTACAAATGGCCTTCCACTGAGAGCGTTAGCATGTCAATGCCCACACAAACATGTCTGTGTTTGGTTGATTAGTTCGGGGTTTTACGTCCACAGGACCGGAGTGATAATGGGCGAGTGATAATGGACGGCTCTAAAGGGGCGGGTTATTGGGGGACAGGGACATCTATTGCCCTATAGAGTGCGATCTGAACGCTCATCAGTTCAGGCGCACTGCAACTATGCCATTTTGATTAACCAGAAGCTTTCAACGGGCATGCTGTTGAACAAAACTGTCTGTTTTCCCTGTGTGATGGGAAAACATGGAATTTTGACAGACTCAAAAAACCGCTTTCGAATTCACACGGATTAATTTCAATGATGCTTGAAAAAGTATTTACACGCTCTATAAAAAAAACATACACATTTATCACACGCTCAACGTAAACATCTTAATTCTTGGAGCTGCAACACTCTCGCTGTCAGTGTTGATTGTGTTTCGGAAATCGTAAATTCAACGACAAAAAACCCTATACGTCAAAGAAACAAAGTCTTTTCAGCAAGAGGTATAGATCCTCATGAGCCCCCGAAATTGCAGGGGCTCATGAGGATCTATACCTCTTGCAGTTGGTTGTGTTCATTTTTTTCTCAGCAGTGAAGGGACCTTAAGGAAATAACAATGCTAAATCTCGTTTGTTTGTTCGAACATCTATGCTGATTTTCTTTTAAAGGGCAATATTTTCGGTAGAATCGATTGGGATATGTGTGTGCGTGTGTGTGTGTGTGTGTGTGTGTGTGTGTGTGTGTGTGCGTGTGTGTGTGTGTGTGTGTGTGTGTGTGTGTGTTACGTGGTTGAGTCGTAGTCGTAGTATGGTATCACACCAGACGCACGCACGTAAGGTTCTTTTTAAATAAACTTCATTCAGCTGCAACCCGTCACACGTGGCTTAAGGTTGTAGACAATACTGGAGTAACAGTTCCAACAATATTTTATTTCAGCGATGCGATCTCCACGCAATGCATTCCCAAATGCACCAACACTGATACAATGTCTCTTCTGCAAATGTCAACACTGGCGACACAAAGTTTCTCATACAACGTACACCACCGTTACGCTGCGTCTTTCACAATGTACACCCTATACGGGCTACGTACCTACGATAAACTGTGTGTATCTACAACTGACAATGCATGACAATGTACACACGTGCTTCCTAGCACCATCTTTTATAGTAAAACGACTTTCCAGAATAATCTAATGAAATCACACAACGCAACCAATCAAAAAAAATCTACGTAACCGGAACTCAAAAATATTAATGAAAAAAGAACTTTCAAGAATACTACAATAGTCTACAAAATTTCGACTGCTCATTTCAAATCCTAGTGTGTATTGACGTCACACAATAGTATGGAGAACGGTTCACTACCGGGCCTTTCATAAATACACAATGACCGGCTGTTCACTTCACGCGCACCAAAACAACTATAACTAAAAATAGTGCGTCTCTACTAAAATGTTGCTTACATTTTGACGTCACACGTACGAGGTCACTAGACAGAGCGCGACCCCGCAAGAACGTTCTATCTATTAACATCGAAACTACGCATTCCAAAAATCAACCGCTCTTCTCCTTGCGACTTCGCTAGAAACTTCCGGACTAATCTTAGCGAATCATAACAAAACCAATTCCGCTATCATGCACGAACGGTAGAGAATCTCACTGAAAAGGTACGTGAATCGTAAGCATGATAGCTCAAATAAATATCGGATCGTTTCCTACGATTAACACATGCATGCTCTCACAGAACAACACAACCACAATAGTAACAGTGTATGTGCATGTGTTTGACATCGGTTGATGCGATACTGAATCGAGGAACACAACCAGTGTGTGTGCTTGTGTATATGTGTGTGTGAGTGTGCGTGCGTGCGCATATCCATGCGTGCGTGTGTATTTGTGTGTTTGTGTGTGTGTGTGTGTGTGTGTGTGTGTGTGCGCTTGTGTGTATGTGTGTGTGAGTGTGCGTGTGTGCGCATATCCGTGCGTGCGTTTGTATTTGTGTGTGTGTGCGCGTGCGTGCGTGTGTGACTGTGTGTGTGTGTGTGTGTGTGCGCTTGTGTGTATGTGTGTGTGAGTGTGCGTGTGTGCGCATATCCGTGCGTGCGTTTGTATTTGTGTGTGTGTGCGCGTGCGTGCGTGTGTGACTGTGTGTGTGTGTGTGTGTGTGTGTGTGTGTGTGTGTGTGTGTGTGTGTGTGTGTGTGTGTGTGTGTGTGTGTGTGAGTAAGTCTGTATCCTCTACTTGTACGATCACCGCCTTCCTGCTTCATACCGGCACTGCAGGGCGTTTGTCTAATATCGGGCAAATAGCTCTTGACAGGGGTAAATAGCCACGTCCTGGAAATAGCCACATGTAGCTTTTGTGTCCGATAACTGCAGGAAATATTGGTTTGCTTTGGCCGCAAGCTTTTTTCACCTCCACAGCCAATTTCGCACACATCGTGATAGTCTAGTCAGCTATGGGTAGTGACTGATTAGCTTTGCCTAAGTAAAGATCTTTAGTTTTGCCATCGCTGTGATAAATCGGTCGGTCAGTGGGTTAGTTAGTGCCTCAATAGTTTGGCGCTATTATGATATACCAAGGGTAGAGCCAGATTAGTTTGGCGCGTGTACAGGCGCCAAGCTAACCAGATCACAGGCATCCTGCTCCTCGTAGTTGGCGCTGGGTGTGAAAGTAGCAGCCATCCTCCAAGGTAACTATTGACACGGCGTCGTGCGTCGCGCATCCCCGTGGCTATTTGTCAGTTTCAGTATCATTTGTCCATACGCACATGTAACCCCTTCACTGGCGAGAAAAACTGAGCACTGACGATCCAGATGCAAGAGGCATAGATCCTCATGAGCCCCCGCAGTCCCGGGGGCTCATGAGGATCTATGCCTCTTACTGAAACCACTTTGTATCTATGTCTCTTTAGACGGCTGAGGTTGTTTGGCGTTGAATGAATGAAGACTTAAGAAACGAAATCTGTGTGCACTGGCAGTAAAGGGGTACATCATCATTATTGTGTGCCGGTATTTGGATAGTTTCTGCTCTGAAACAAGGGTACCTTATGTTAACCCCACCACTGCCGAACAACGCCCCAATGCAAAAGGAAATTGTCCTCATGAACGCCAAATGGCAAATATTTGGTTTATTTATTTCATTTTTTTAACTCATTCTACCCCACACACACCACAGCACGATATAGATCGACCATGATAGTTCAAGGGTGATAGTTCATAGGCGCCAAGCTATTCTAGCATCACCCTTGAACTATCATAGTCGATCTGTGTCCTGCACTAGAGTGCAGTCTTCAGAGGACAACGGCAAAATTTGAGGATTTCGGTGTTGGGGTAGAATGAGTTAACCAAACGTGATAGTCTACAAATTTCAGAACATAAATGTTCTAAAGGTCAGTAGCCCTTGATCTGACTGCATGATCGCCCTTTGAAACTAATAACAGTTACTTTTATGACATATTTCAAAAGCGTAACCGCCACTTAAATTGTGTCGTCCTTTGAAAACTTATAATATGCCTGAACTTGGACATACATTAAAAAGCTTACCCGGCACTTAAATTTTGTTGCTTTTGGAAACTAATAATATGCTTACTTCATAGACATGTATTTCAAATGTATAACCGCCAATTACATTTTTTTTTTTTGTCCTCGAAAACTATTTTCCGAGTCAGTTAGTGCAGTACTCTCTGTCTGTCTGTCTGTCTGTCTAAACTACGCCATATAGTGAGCCGTTGTCTAAGCGTCCGCGAGTTGTGAGTGCGCGATTAGAGTTATAATTATTATAAGATAAGCGCATTATAAATACCGTAATTATTTATTATTATATAGTTAATACTTATATTCGGAAACTCTTTTTCCATGCGCATATCAAAACGCATTGTGACTACAGTTCTACCGTCTGGGATGAATGCAGCGAAGTTCACATGAAAGAAGTTAATTTCTTGTATCGTCCTACTTCGACTGAGGAAAAATTAAAAGCTCTTAAGTTACTAACATTGAAAAAACAGTTTGATTTTAATCGCTGTGTTCTACTGCACAAGATCATGCACGGAAAAGCCCCACCCTATCTAAAAACTCTATTTTCCGACAATAATAGGAAAAACACGAGAATAGCTCGATCCACCTTCCAAAAATTAGATTAGACATCTGTAAAACCAGCCTGTCCTTTTCAGGCGCTAAAGCGTGGAATATTTTACCTCCACACCTGAAATCAATTTGCCCCCATAAATATTTACTTCAGAAGTAATAGTATGTTCGGCTCCCTTATGCCACTATTCGTATAGTTAGTGACAAGTTTCCTATTACCTAATACTCTTCTACTGTTGCTGCAGATTATGTAATAGTTCGATTGTCTGCATTAATATATATATATATATATATATATATATATATATATATATATATATATATATATATATATATATATATATATCACTCTCTCTCTCTCTCTCTCTCTCTCTCTCTCTCTCTCTCTCTCTCTCTCTCTCTCTCTCTCTCTCTCTCTCTCTCTGTGTATGCCTGTTTATGTTTGTTGGAGAGAGCCGTGTTTGATTTTTATGATGAGAACACTAGCGGTTTTATGTACAAAATCCTTGATACTTTTTATATTTGCTGTAGTATAGTTTTAAGTGATAGAATGTATGTGTACATGATATACTGATGTGTGTGTGTGTGTGTGTGTGTGTATGTGTGTGTGTGTGTGTGTGTGTGTGTGTGTGTGTGTGTGTCAGTGTGTGTGTGTGTGTGTGTGGAGGGTTGTGCAGGCTTGGCTGGGCGCCTGTAGGCTACAAACTAATCTGGCACAAACCTGTGCACGCGGCACTTACACACCGGCGCGCCGCGCGCGCGCGCGCGCGCGCGCGCGTGTGTGTGTGTGTGTGTGTGTGTGTGTGTGTGTGTGTGTGTGTGTGTGTAAGAGAGTGATTTTATGTACGTTATTTTGTTTTGTAGTGTGTAGCAAGGACAAGAATGAAAACAGGTCTGCGCACCTATTCTTTTATCCTTGGAAAATAAAGTTTCATTCATTCATTCATTCATTCATTCATTCATTCATTCATTCATTCATTCATTCATTCTCTCTCTCTCTCTCTCTTTCTCTCTCTTTCTCTCACTCTCTCTGTCGGTCTCTCTCTGTGTTTGTCTGTCTATCTGCCTCTTTCTCTCTCATCTGTGTCTGTCTTTTTGTCTGTTGTCTCTCTCCCTCTCTCTATCTCTCTCTCTTTTCGGTTTGTGTGTCTGTCTGTGTGTCTGTCTGTCTGTATGTCTATCTCTCTCTCTCTCTCTCTCTCTCTCTCTCTCTCTCTCTCTCTCTCTCTCTCTCTCTCTCTCTCTCTCTCTCTCTCTCTCTCTCTGAACGCATAATCGCATGCTACTCAGTACTTCTAAAACCAAAAGCATGTTGATAACAACCCGCCAAAAGCATCAGCTACATCCTGCCCGTTTGATACTTTCACTTGGCGATAAACCTATCCAACAGGCACTTTTAAGCACGCCTACTGGGAGTTGTAATTGACGACCAGCTCAATTGGTCGTCGCATATCGACAGTTTGTGCAAAACCTTGTCCAGGAATGTATTTCTGCTCTCTAAACTTAGACATATTCTTAGTACAAAGTGCTGTACATTGTTCTTAGTACAAAGTGCTGTACATTGTTCTTTCACGCACACATTAAGAGCCACTGTGACTATGCGTCCTCTTTGTGGGACGAATGCAGCGAACGTCATATTTAAAAAAATCAACTCGCTGTATCGTCGTTCATTTAAAATAATTATTACAAACCATACTTCCACAGACGAAAAAATAAAATCTCTTGGCCTGCTTCCACTGAAGGAACAACACAAATTTAACAAATGCGTCCTCATGCACAAAATATTTCATTATCAAGTCCCCGAATATCTGTGCACGCTATTTAACTTCAGCCCTAGGCATCAGCTACACACGAGACATGGCTTGCTTCATTTACCCCGACCCAGGATAGATCTCTACAAGTCAAGCCTTCTATTTTCGGGTAGTTTTGTCTGGAACTCATTGCCTTTGAACATTAAATCATGTTCAGGTGAAACCCATTTTAAACGTGCTTCGCACACGCACTTCCATTCAGCCTGACTTCACTGTTTGCCATATCAGAGTATTACTGCTGATAACACGTGAACGTCAATTACTTTCTCTTTCTCCTTACATTTGTAAACTGATAATCCTTTGTCTTGTCGGTGTCGCTATATGCTCTTGATGCTGCTGATTCTTTGACACCGTCTTAGCTGAGTATAATATTAATGCTATGCACTCATTTATTTCCCTTGCTTTGGTGTTGGTGGCAGTTACTAATTCTCCAATACCAATTTTTTGTTCCTTTCATAAATTCACCTATTGTGTTTTTTTCCGTATGTTTTTTTCCTCTTCTTCTTCTTCTTATTATTATTACTGTGTCTATTTGCATGCTATGTTTATTTTCCTGTTATGTTGTTTGTTTACAGGACAGCTTGTAAGAGGCATTTAGTTGCCTAATATCTTTATCCTAAAGAAATAACAAAGAAGTACCCAACGGAGAAAGAAACACGCTTAGAAAAGACGAGTACAACACAATTTATTAATATTTCGGGTAAATACCCTTTGTCAAAATAGACAAACAAACAAACAGAGAGATTAGCCGCTACTTATCTTCATTGGCAGAAGGAATGTGGCAACTGAAAATAAATAAAGAAATAACGATTCATCATCATCATCATCTCTCTCTCGCTCGCTCTCTTTCTTTCGCTCGCTCTCTTTCTCTCGCTCTCTGTGTCTCATGCCAGTCTGTAATTAATTCATGGTTATCCTCCTTATGTGTTTGTTACTCTTCTGTTTCTTAAATGTTTTTGTATGATGTGTTGTCATCCTTTCATGGTTTTCTTTATTTCTTTTTTTTTCTTGACAATTTTGCATCGTATTGCCTAATAGATTTATCATGAAATACAAGATTCATCCATCAAAATCATCATCATTATCATCATCATCATCATCATCACCATCATTTTTCTCTCTCTCTCTCTCTCTCTCTCTCTCTCTCTCTCTCTCTCTCTCTCTCTCTCTCTCTCTCTCTCTCTCTCTCTCTCTCTCTCTCTCTCTCTCTCTCTCTCTTTCTCTCTCTCTCTCGTTATCTGTCCTGCTGGCCCAGCCAGGCTCTGCATATTTTCCGTCAGACAGAAAGTAATATTGCTGTTGGCATCCTATTGATCCGCGTGATAGACACAAATAGGCGCTGATCTTGCCAACTCACAACTAGACCAGAGTAATAACGATGATATTGTTGGGGCAGCTCTCCTCTCTGAGGAGTCTAGACTGAAAAAGTGCTTGCTGGTGTGTGAATCTTTACCTCAAGGTTCCAACCTGCTTTGGCTCATGATGTTCTAAGTCTCTTTAACCGCTTCACTGCCACTGGAAGCCACACACACACACCATAAAATCATGTCTGAAAGCAGGTTATATGAAAATTCAACACCGAATGGGCCCACCAATCCGAGGAACACGGATATGAATATCGTCTGCAAGAGGAAAAGAGAGTCATGAGCCCCCGTCTTGCGGGGGCTCATGAGATTCTTTGCCTCTTGCATTTGGGTGGGTTGTGTGGTTTTTTTTTTGTTCGTTTATTTTTTGTTGTTGGTTGTGTTCGCATTTTGCCCGCAATGAATGGGCCAAATGGAAGGGATCTGCAATTGGGCGATGGAATGCATCAAGTCCCTAATTTGGGATATGCCAAGCCTGTCTTTACCCTTCGTTAGCGAAATCCAATAATAACACCTCTGGGACGAGCATTGTAGTCTGTGGCAAATTCATAAAGTTAGTGTGAATGGTTTTATAAGGAATCCATGCAACGCTGGCCATAGTCCAGGGTGAGCCTGACTCATCTAAGTTGCCACGACTTATGCGCTCTTTACGTAGATGAGAATTTAGGGACAGGCAAACAATGAGGGTAAACGTTTAGGGCTTAACGTCTTTTGTCCACCACGAAGGTGATTTCAAAGACAGTGCACCGAACACGGTTTGTACAAATTTTGACCAAAGATGGATTCAAACCCGTGACCTTTCGGACGAGAGTCGAACACTCTACCAACCTACTCCCCATTTAGTGACAGGAGTTCAGTAAGTGCTTTGAAATAATAGTGGTGTTTTATTTAGTTCGCCTTGCCTCTTTAATAAAGGTTGGAAAGATTAAATGTGTCGGGGTTTAACGTCTTTTGTCCACCTTGAAGGTGATTTCAGAGGCGGGGGCACCGAACAGAGTTTGAACAAAATTTTGACTCCAGCTGGGTGGTCCAACCCAACTTCTTTCGCACGAACCCATCGATCGTTTCTTCAGCAACTCAGATCCCAGTCTTTGTAAAAAGCACGATTTTCATCGTACGACAGACAAACTCCATACGCTTTTCACAATAACGGACTTAATGTCTTTTTGTCTTCACTGGACTGCTTTCTTTGTGGCACCTAATTCCCTGTTCACGACAACCACAAAACACACGTCAATGTCGTGACATGGCGATTTGCTGCCGCGCAAGACAAGATAAATTTAAGACACGGTCCTGAGGATCTTAGGCTTAGGTTGACGTGTCGTCGAAAGCAGCTATTGGCAGACAGATCTCCAAAATTAGAGAATTACAAAGACAATGTGAAACAAACGAACGAACGACCGACCGACCAAACGAACGAATAAAAACAAACAAACAATCAATCAAACAAACAAACAATACGTGATTCTTGATTCTGAGTGATGTGGACTCGCTAGCGAACGAACGAACAAACGAACGAAAGAACAATTGAACAAATAAGAGAATTAAAAGGACGATGTGAAACAAACAAACAAACATACGAACTGACAAACGAACGAACGTACGACGGACCGACCGACCGACCCGACCGACCGAAGGAACAAACAAACAAACAAACATACGAAAACCAACAAGCGAAACGAAAGAAAGAAAGAAAGAAAGAAACAAACAAACAAACAAACAATAAACAAACAAACAAACTAGCAATATGAGATTCTTGCTTCTGAGTTATGTGGGTTCAGTAAACGGTTCAGACCTAACCTCGTTAAAAATTACAGCAGTTTTTAAATTGCTATTTTCACAGCTCTTTATAGTATATACAAGTCGTTCGCATGCGCACTATCAGAAGTATCTGTTGCACATTGTATCTATTTTTAGCATTGCTGTGTTGTGTACTTGCTCTGCGGACTGCGGCTTTGAGCGGTCCAACAACAACAACAACAATAATAATAATAATAATAATAATAATAATAATAATAATAATAATAATAATAATGTATATTTTTAAGGCGCCTATACTTTCGATAGAAAAGCTCTAGGCGCCGTACAAATGACATACTAACCTACATACACCTTGCATCCTACAACACATATATAGTCCCTAACATACACACTCACGCAACAAGATATACAAGAAAAATAAGAATAACAAAACGAAGACACCAACAAAAAATGCTCACACACAAAAAGACACACGTGTACCATAAAACCAACAACTGACACACCAGACAGCTCTCACCGACAACGAAATGTTGACAAAAAGAAGAATTATAACGGTGAATGCACGTTTAAAGGAATAAATGCGCCCCGATCTTTAAAGACTGCTGGAAACTATTGGTTGATTCAACTTATCTGAAGGACTGTGGGAGTTTATTCCAAACAAATGGTCCTTGGTATGAGAAAGACCTCTCGCCAAAAGACTTAGTTCTCACAGTCGGAAAGCGTAATCGTTTAATTTCTGCTGAGGAACGGAGCTGTCTTGAAGGTGTGTACAAATGAAGAAGCTTAGAAAGATAGACAGGGCCAATAGAAGGAGACAGACAGGTATGACTAATGGACAGAACTTTGTATTGTACTCTGGATGTGATAGGTCACCAATGGAGTGAACGCAGGATGAGTATGATGTGGTCTAACTTCTTAGCCTTGACAACAAGTCGTGCTGCTGAGTTCTGCACCCTCTGGAGCCGGTCCAGAAGAACAGCCACACATGAGTGCATTGCCCTAATCGAGTCGGGACAAGACAAAAGAGCAGACCAGTGTTTTATTGGCTTCTGGTTTGAGAAGATGCCTGATGGAGCTAATGCGACGCAGTTCAATAAATGCAGATCTACAGGTATTCAAAACGTGTGTTGTTTTCGTGAGAAACAAAACGTACATGCGCTTTGTCCAAACTGATTTTCAACTTTGTCAGCGCCTGTTACCACGCATCAGCATGTCCAGCGGGTATTTTTCCTTCGTTTAAAAGGGTAATTGTCACTTACGACGAACTTGCATTTTGATGATGGTTGATGATAATGGCCATCTTTGTCATTAAGGAAATTAGATGAAACCAGAATTAGAACGAATTCAAAAGGAAGTTCCCGCTGACGGCGAGATAACATTCAGACTGCATAAATATAGGTACATATTATGATTACAATCGACTATTAAAAGATCGATCTGGTTCATTTTGTTCAACTCCTGTGCTAAAAGGTGATGTTTCAAGTATTGTTTGTCTCTATGTCTCAATTCAACCTCATTATAACGCGATATACGGGGGCCGCTACGTCAGACAGCTTTTTGGAGCTGGCTTTAATGTATTTGGTCAGCTTGCTAGGCCTGTGAAGAAAAAACCACCATGTAAGCAAAATGTCCTCTGGCCGATGCCAGCCTTAACTGGTCCCGTGCACGTCTGTGTGCGGGCCAGTTAAAGCTGGCGTCGGCCAAAGGACATTTTTCTTGTTGGGCAGCGTGTTGTTGGGAACGAAGTTCATATTCAGATGCACTTAACACTGAGGCTGTGGGAGCCACAGACCTGACCACGTTATACCCGAAATCGTGATATTCTGATGCGCGTTATTCTGAGGCTGACCTGTACTTTGCTGCAGCGAGGGAGCTGTACTTATAAGTTGTAAGGTCCAGAAAGATCAATAAAAGACTCATTCACTCAATCTCACACAAAGGCAACACATTCTTTTTAGACGCCTCCCGCAGTCACGACATTCAGTCCTGGGTGGGTGTGAATAATTTAATCCGTACAGTGCAGACTGTGTTTCTGCAATCTTCGTTAATTTATGATCCAAAAAACCCTCAATGTCCCATGAAGACAGATTCAAAGTGGTGTTAGCAAGAGGCATAGAGCCTCAAGAGCCTCCGCAGCTGAGGATCTATGCCTCTTGCAGTTGGGTGAACGGGTTAAACAGTATACTTTTAGCGAGTATGAATTGTATATGTGAAACGATGCAAAGAAAATCCTAACAAAGAAACAAACACGCATAGAAAGGACGAGCACAACACAGTTGATTAAATTGTTGGGTAAAAATCCAGTTTTCAAAGACATAAAAATGAAATGCGCTGTATATATTTTTCTTCACGAAAGAAACTCACTTTTTTGTCTGGATTTTGTCAAACCATGGCCAGCTGAATGTCAGGTAACATCTTTCATAGCCGAAAAAAAAAACCGCGGTTAAAAATGATCTTTTAGAAGGAAAGGACCGCATGAACTCCCACACAGACACAAATGGAGACAGATAGACACGAATATTGTCAACAAGAGGCAAATAACCGAATGTGCCCCGCTGTCGCAGGACTCATGAAGTTCTTTGCCTCTTGCATTTGGATGGTTGTCTCATTTTTTTTTCTGTCAATAAATGAATTATAACGACCTGCTCCAGGCAATAACGGGTTAAGAGTTCAAAATCTCCTTTCTAAATATTCTTAGGATATCAGCCAATCACTGTCCTTAGGCAAAAAGACAGTCATTGTACAGATAACATGTCCGTTAAAAAGTCCTGGTAAATCAAAGTGACGCAGTTTCAGTTTGCCTGAATTGATTATGTGTACAGGTCGTACTCCATAGGCAATAGCTGATTCGCCCTCCCCCCCCCCCCCCCCCCCCATACCCGCCCGTTAGGTCTGTCCTTCATCACTCCGGTGCCGTGGACGTTAAACACCGAACTAACTTGCCAATAATGCGTACAAAACTATTGAAGTTTAAATATTCCAAAATGAACGAATTTCCTGCTCTTCGTCTCATGTGTACATGGAGGAGTTCCTCTGTCTCGCACTAGGACCAGTCGAAAACATCTTTTAGTCGTGACAGTACCCATGCGGATTGTGAAAAGTGCGCTTAGATAAGACTTTGCTGAGGCAGACAACATTGAACGTCCACTGTTTCAGCAATCAAAGGCCACCATTGAGCAGAGTGCTTTACGATCCCTGTTAGTTCTTGGCAGACCATTATCAAAACTGAACTAGTCGGTCCTGAAATTGAAATAAAATGACACCCTGTGTTTTGTTTTTGTTATGTTGCACACACGGGGTTATTGTCGTCTGATTGTCAGAGATGAGGGAGAATTGATTGTCACTGCGTGGTTGTGTCCATGGCAACATGTTTTTTGTTTTCTGCCAGTGGGGGGTACAGCAACTGATGTCTTTTTTATGCGTGTGTTATTGTATTTCTTTCTATCTGTACTTCAGTTAAAATCAGACCATTGTCGGCCATGAGGCTCTTTTCCTCACTGTCTTATATTTGTTTTCTGTGTACAGCCAACAGAGGCCATTGTGGGACCAAAGACCTTCTGCTTACCGCGGCTGTTCTTCACTGGGAGTGTACCAAACGGGGAAGGACTGTGAGTTGATTTTCATCTTTTGTATCTCTTTTCTATTTCTCTCTTCGTCGGCTGTGAGTCAATTACCCGTTCTTTCGCTCATTGTGGCTGTGCCGTTCTGGGAAATGCACCAGACTGGGAAATGACTTTGAGTTGATTATCTGTACAGGTTATATATGTGTCTGTTTTTCTTCGTTTCTCTGTGCAGCCGTCTCATGCTATCCAACATTGGCTATATATTTGGCCCGAGGCCCATTCCCTTACTGGACTGTACTTTCATCCCGGTAAGCTAAATGTCATCGGGCCGACGTCGACCGCAGTTGGCCCGCGCATTGTAGTTCGCGGGCCAACTGCGGCCGACGTCCGCCCGATGACTTTTGTTGACTGGGCCGGGAATATGCCAGACAGGGAATGACACTGAGCTGATTTTAAGCGGGCCGTTGTAGGACCGAGCGCCTTTTGCTCTCAGGGGCTGTACATCCTTCTCTGGGAATGTACCAGACCGCGAAATGGGTTTCAGAGCTGATTCTCAATTTAGACAATGCTGTCACATCAAGATATGTGATAGGTTTCTGTATCTTGGGTGGTTCATCCGACAGGCAATAAATCCTTCAGTTCCTTCATTATCTGCAATAAGACTGATCGGCTGTGACTATTCAGGGATAGTGCCTGATTGTTAACACATTCTACCCAAGGTCCGAAATCCCCAAACTTTGAAGTTGCCCTCTGAAGGACTGTTATTACACTTCTAGAGACAGATCAGGCATGATAGTTCAAGAGTGATGCCATAATAGCTTGGCGCCTATGGGCGCCAAGCTATTCTGGCACCACCCTAGAACTATCATGCTCGATGCATGTCTTGTTGCAATGTTTTGGGGATGAATGAGAATAACACTATAATAAATAAAATCGCAATATATGTGGTATTTTTTATTTCCTTCATTTTCTTTGCTTGTACTGTTTATCCTTTGGGGAGAACAAAAATCTTTCGATTCCTTCGCTGTCTGCGGAAGACTGATCGACCGGTGCTTTTTATGGATAGTGCTTTGATTTTCAATTATTACAGCAAATGACATTATAATACGATGAAAAGAAAAAAAAAAACACCTAATATCATAGTCGTAAATCGCTGGCTTTATTAGCCTTCTATATATTACAATTGCATCTAATATGTTCTGTTTTTTTGTGCGGTTCATCCAAAGGGCAATAACTCTTTCAATCCGTTTGTCACTTGCAGGAGACTTACCGACCGTGATTGTTCAACGGATATTGCCTGATTTTCCGTGACGACAATAAAAGAGATCACCATACATGTAATAATTATGTCCTGCAACTAAGGCGGCTCATCCAAAGGGCAATAACTCTTTCAATCCCTTCGCCACTTGCAAGTAGACTTATCGACCGTGGTTGTTCAAGGATATTGCCTGATTTCCTGTTAAGACAATAAAAGGAGATTACATGTAATACATGTAATAGGTTTCTGTATCTTTCGGCGTTTCTTCAGAAGGGGGCAAAACGCTTTCAATTTGTTCGTTATCTCAGATGACTGGTCGACAATCGTTGTTCAAGGACATTGCCTGATTTTTAGTTAAGACAACTGATAAAAGAGATTACACATATACGTGATAGGTTACTGTATCTTTGGCATTTCATCTGACAGGCCAAAATAATAAATAAATAAATAAATAAATAAATAAAAATAAAATTTAAAAAGTGTATTTGCTGTCTCATGACACTGATCGACTAAATTTGTTCACGCACACCCTCTGATTTTCAGTTAAGACACTACGAGTGCGAAAGATTACACTACGATAATAGCTATCTTTTGTATCCGCTGAATAGTTCATAAGACGAGTAGGTCCTTGGTTAGATGTAAGCGACTTATCGACATGGTTGTTCAAGGGTAGTGCCTAATCAGACACTACCCTTACACAACCCCTGTCGATCCATCGGCTTTAACTTGAAGGCAGTGATGAGACTGCAATGTGCCCTTTTGACTTTGGGAGCGACAATCAGACTGTTTCATTCAGACATATCTGTATCGAACATAAGGGATCAGACAGAAAATATGTCTTAGTGGTCAATAAAGAGTAATTTCATTACAATATCCAACCCTGAGCCATTGTTGTATCTCTGGCTGTGGAACTGATTCAGAAATGATCTATCTATATACTGTACGGAGTTACCTCTTAAGTTATTACTCATACAATGTACTAGCAAAGACTGAGTTGCTTTGCTGAACTTTTGGCAGCAAAATTATGTGAGATTATTATTATTATTATATTATTATTATTATTATTATTATTATTATTATTATTATTATTATTATTATTATTATTATTATTATCGACTCAGCTCGAAAGTGGGCGACTCATTTGGACCTGAACTGACTTGACCTTTCTTGACTTTGACTTCACCCTTCGTGACTTTGATTTGACCTTGAATTTGAATTGAACCTCACTTGACTTCACCTGAACTGGGAAGACAAAAGCTAGTCGAGAGATTTTTTTTTCTCCATTGCATGACGCGAACTTAAACAGATCAAAATAGCGATTTACCAGGTTGCATTTAAACTCTCCCCAGCACTATCAAATACTCTGCGCATAGGACAATGCTGCTGCTATTACAACTAATTACGACTCGTTTGTGCTTGTCTTATTATATCCCTTTCCTGATTGACTATGATACTGGTATAAGTCTGATTCCCAGTACGCAAAAGGCGCGGGCCCACTGCAGCCGACTTCGGCTCAATAACCTTTTGCGTACTGGGTCAGCACACTACCAAAGGATCTCCGTGATGCAGTCGTTATCACCCTGTACAAGAACAAAGGTGAGAAGTCTGACTGTTCCAACTATCGGGGAATTACACTGCTGTCCATTGCTGGAAAAATCCTTGCAAGGCTGCTCCTGAATCGGCTGGTACCTGCCATCGCTGAAGACCAACTCCCAGAGGGCCAGTGTGGCTTCAGAGCAAACAGGAGCACCACCGATATGGTCTTTGTGCTGAGACAGCTACAGGAGAAGTGCCGCGAGCAGAACAAAGGGCTGTACGTAACGTTTGTCGACCTAACAAAAGCGTTCGACACTGTGAGCAGGCAAGGCATGTGGCAGATCCTGGAGCGACTTGGCTGTCCCCCAAAGTTCCTCAACATGATTGTCCAGCTACACGAGGACCAGCAAGGTCAGGTCAGACTCAACAATGACCTCTCAGAACCATTCCCCATTCTCAACGGCGTAAAGCAGGGCTGCGTGCTGGCACCGACCCTCTTCACCATCTTTTTTAGCATGATGTTGAAGCAGGCCACAGTGGACCTCGATGATGACGATGCAGTGTACATCAGGTATCGTCTCGATGGCAGCCTGTTCAACCTCAGACGACTGCAGGCCCACACGAAAACCCTAGACCAACTGATCCGTGAGCTGCTTTTTGCTGATGATGCTGCCCTCGTTGCACACACAGAGAGAGCCCTGCAGCGCATCACGTCCTGCTTCGCAGACGCTGCCCAGCTCTTTGGACTCGAGGTCAGTCTGAAAAAGACAGAGGTCCTCCATCAGCCGGCACCCAAGACAGTGTATCGCCCTCCTCACATCACCATCGGCGAGTCTGAACTAAAGTCAGTGCACCAGTTTACTTACCTTGGCTGCATTATCACGTCGGACGCCAAGCTGGACAAGGAGCTTGACAGCAGGCTGGCAAAAGCGAACAGCGCTTTCGGGCGACTTTTCAAGCGGGTGTGGCACAATCAACAGCTGAAAACAGGCACCAAGATCAGCGTGTACAGAGCTGTGGTCCTCACCACCCTGCTGTATGGTTCCGAGTCCTGGGCCCTCTACCGCAGCCAACTACGACTCCTCGAACGCTTCCACCAGCGCTGCCTGCGTACCATCCTGGGCATTCACTGGAGTGACTATGTCACCAATGTCGAGGTCCTTGAACAGGCTGAAACCGTGAGCATCGAGGCTTTGCTGCTGCGGACACAGCTCCGCTGGGCGGGGCATGTCTCCAGGATGGAGGATCATCGCCTACCAAAGATCACCCTGTTCGGCGAGCTTGCTACTGGACACCGTGACAGAGGGGCACCAAAGAAGAGATACAAAGACTGTCTCAAGAAGTCACTTAGTGCCTGCCAAATCGACCACCACCAGTGGTCTTCGCTTGCTGTGGACCGTGACACCTGGCGCTCCACTATTTACAAGGCAGCTGTCTCCTTTGAGGACTCTCGCAGAGCTAGCCTTAAGGACAAGCGGCTCAGGAGAAAGAACAGAGATGCCGCAACTCAGAACTCTGGCCATACCTTCCCCTGCAGCCACTGCGGTCGAACCTGCCTGTCCCGGATTGGCCTCCGCAGCCACGAACAAGCCTGCAGACGTCGTGGGCAACTCCTATAAAATCTTCGTTCGCGAAGTCCAGCCAAGAGAGAGACTGGGTCAGCGGACAATACCGACGGGTACTTGAACTTCCTTTTTTTCTTGAACGTATAGCGCATCTTTCTCTCTTCCTTCCTTTCCCCCTCACCCCCCCCCCCCCCCCGGCGCACCCCGCCTCCCCACTGCTTACACCCGGCCCCTCCCCTCCCCCTGCCCTCACGTCCTTTCTCCAGAACAGATCAGGTCAAGTAGTGACTGATGACCGATCTGTGGCCACAGAAGCCGTGGGCGCGTTATTTCTCTCAGCGGTCCTCCCGTGGGATTAATACCATGCGCCATTTACTGCGATGTCTGTTCTCCGGTGACTGTTTCCTGTCCAGAGTCAAGAACATCCAAAACGAAAAGACAGAAACACGCTTAAAAAGTACAATTATAATACAATAATTGTGTTTGTGAGTGTCCTTTCTAAACGTTTTTTTTTCCTTTGTAAACACGCTTAAAAAAAGACATTTACAACACAATTGATTGTTTTGCAGTTGTCCTTTCCGCGTAAGCGCGTTACTTTTCTTTTTGAAACACGCTTAGAAAGGCGAATTACAACTGACACAGTTATTGTGTTTGTAATTTCTTTCTAAACGTGTTTTTTTCTTTGTTTAAAACACGATTAGAAAGGACAAGTACAACACAGTATCTTGTGTTGTAATTGTCTGTTGTACGCGTGTTTCTTTTTTTTTTTTTCTCCAATAATTTTGCATCTACACTCTTGGCAGTCACCTGTTTGGTGAGGATTTCCAGAGCCAGCAATTGCCGTGTGTTTGTTGTATGCATGGCCAGGCCTCAGCTGAAGACCTCCTTTGTGCCATTTAGACTACACCTATGATGCTTAAAAGCAACACCTGGTGATGTGTATATTTCTCAATTTCCAACATTACTGAAGTCTGATTATACACAGTTTCAAGAGCAATAGTAGAAAATAGTTGAAGACTGGCAACAGCCGCTATAAAATATGGGATACTTGCTTCCATGACTTTGCGTTCGGTATGAATACAAGATTTATTAGTGATCATATCAGTAAAGGGGCATTGGCCGCGATCACAAGTTCAAATTCGTTTGTGTGTGTGTGTGTGTGTGTGTGTGTGTGTGTGTGTGTGTGTGTGTGTGTGTGTGTGTGTTTGTGTGCGTTTTTGTGTGTGTACGTGTGTGTGTGTCTGTGTGTGTGTGTGTGTGTGTGTGTGTGTGTGTGTGTGTGTGTTTTCAGGCTTGTGCGTGTGTGTGCGTGCGCATGCGTACATGCATGCGTGCGTGGGTGCATGTATTTGCATGCATGTATATGATTACACGTGCATGCGTCTTGTCTTCTTCGTATATTCATTCTTACTTCAACATTCATCGTGTCTGTTGTATTTCACGCGAAATTGTGACGTTCATTACTTTCTGCAGAGTCATAGCCTTGTAACATGTCCTCTCTCCAAGTAACACGTATGACACTGTTGGCAAAAGTTCAAAATGCTTTTTTTTTAATGCGTCACATACTAAGGGAAATCACCCAGCTTTGTACCAACAAACAGTTAGATCCCATGACAGGATCTAACTGATTGTTTGTCCAGCGCTGAATAATTTCCCTTTTGTATGTATTCTGTATCTACCACCGTCTGCCTGACCTGTGGTTTGTGAGTCGTATACAGAGAGTTCCTTGCGAGTCTGGTCTATGGGCACTTGAAATTCCCAACAAAGAAAGAAGCACGTCACGTTTAGAAAGGACAAGTATAACACATTTTATTTCAATAAATTGTGCTGTACTTGTCCTTTCTAAGCGTGCTTCTTTCTTTCTTGGGTATTTCATTGCGTTTTGCACGGCCGTCACCTTTTTTGGTCCCAATTTTGGGCTCTTGAGCATGCTTTCTCCTTGTTCGTCTTCTAATCCATCAATGGAGATGACGGTCTGATTAAATCTGTGATTTGTCACTTTCCGGCTCTAAGCTGTATGTTTTAAAGTCACAGATCAGCACGCATTCGATCCTTTAGATTTGTGAGAAGTTCTGCTAGTGTGAGATTTAGCGTTGCAGTATGTGTCCCCTTTGTCAAACCTCTCTTGGTTGTGTCATTTCTCCACTTAGCCCTCCCTGATCAGGCCTCCTTTGGAGTCTCCATCTACCCACTTATGGTCCCCTGAAAGGGCCTCTCTATGTGTCGCACGTGCACAAGCTCGCGCTCTTCGGCACGCACAGATCCGGATCATTTCTTTGGAGTAGTTGCCCCTTCCAGTTATAGGCTGAAGTCCCGCTGACATCCTTTTTCTGGAGATGAGGAAAAAGTAGCCGATTCGTTTAGTTCGTTTAAACAAGAGGTACTGGTGTTCATGAGACCCTGCGAAAGCAGGAGCCTCTTCACGACTCGCAGTTGAAAGGGTCTTTGGAGGGCAGTCCTGATTCAAAGACTGAGAAATGAGATGTATAGATTTTATTGGAGTAAGACTGATGATTTCAAAATCCACATTGACCTAAGACGTTTATTTGATTATCTGGTACATCAAATGAAATTAAATGAAATCAAATTAAACCAAATCAAAACAAAAAACCAACCCAAAAAAAACCACCAAACAAACAAAACAAAACAAATTAAACCAAATCAAACCAAAATCAAACCAAAGCAAATCAAATAAAACAATTTCAAATCAATTCATTTCAAACCTAACCAAACCATAATTATCCATCCGTGGACTAACGCTGACGTCTACCCGGGAAGTGGTTTTCCTCACAAATCGAATAATAAACTTATCACTGCAACAATCGCGATCGCGAATAATGTGGTCTGACTGTTTGGAATCCGAGTGCTGCGATATACTGAGGCTTACCTGCACTTTGCTTAACCCGCTTAGTGCCGAGAAAATCTGAACCCCGCCCAACTGCAAGAGGTATAGATCCTCATGAGCCCCCGCAACTGCGGGGGCTCATGAGGATCTATGCCTCTTGCTGACTCCACGCTGAATCCATGTTCCTGGGACAGTTGGAGCTTTTTGGTGTTGAATCAACAAAGACTGCAGAAACACAATCTGCGTCAGCTGGCACTGAACGGGTTAAATTACGTACAATCAGCCAGAGATATGCTAACGCCATACCATCATGATGATCTTTAGACCAACCAGCGCCACAATCAGCCAGAGATATGCTAACGCCATACCATCATGATGATCTTTAGACCAGCCAGCGCCACAATCAGCCAGAGATATGCTAACGCCATACCATCATGATGATCTTTAGACCAGCCAGCGCCACGATGTGTAGCCTCCAATACCAGAAGCAAATCAACACATTCGAGACGTGCCGCATCCGGATACGCGGCTTTAAGCTGCGTATCCGGATGCGGTTCGTCTCGAATGAGTTAAACCATCGTGAGATTACCTCGGTCGCCTTCTCGTCGATAAACCCTAATGACTGACTAACTGGAATGAGTTAAGAGGAAAACATCAGCCCCTCCGAAATATTGAAGTCTTTCACTCATGACATGTGAGGATCCTAATTTGTGGCCTATCCTTCTGACGAATCACGCGGAACATACTGGTCTTCTTCCTCAGAGTTACAAGAATTTGCTACTGCATAAAGAACATCTTGCCAATCACAGTCCTGCTTTGTGGGGGTGTGTTGAGGAAATCCAATTAAAAACAAAACAAAACAACAAGCAACTGTAATGTAACACAACAAATCTTAAAAAAACAAACAAACAACAACAACGAAAAACACAACTTCTCCTGCATACTTTTTATCAGATCCCCGGCTGTATCATTAGCGTCATTAAAAGATGGATTTTTTTCTCTCATGGCAATGCCATTTTTAGCATCTTTTTGTGATTTGGAAAATGGAGAGGCATACAATAATTAGCTAAGTGGTCCATCAGGCATGGCATGACATTTCGCCACAGATATCCACCTTTCCGATGTCGCTAAACCTCTCATCTGCCACCGGCGACACTGCATGTTTGCAGGCGTCGCAGATTTACCGAGTCCGTCTGGGGCACTCTGATATGAATAAAGCCAATTGCAAGAGGCATACATCCTCATGAGCCCCCGCTAATGCGGGGGCTCATGAGGATCTAAGCCTCTTGCAGTTGGTTGGACTTTGGAGGGCGTGTCCGGCCATCAAAAGGGTTAAAGCTGGTTCGGGCTCACGTCAGCTTAATTCCAGATGCGTATGAATTTTTCACCATGGGGACAATCGCCGGCATATCGTGAAATGTCAAGCTGCGAAGTCACGCTGAGAGAATATGAAAAGGCGGTGAATGAAGGACAGTAATCGGTTTACATTTGCGTTCACAATGTAGAGGCTTTTATACAAAGTAAATTGTCTTTATTTATTTACTTATTATTCGTGATGACGTAAGCAGCAACAGCAAGAACAGCGACAACACTGATCGCAACGATGAGTACTTGCAACAACAACGACGACGACGACAACACCAACAACGATGGCCACAGTGATTAGTATTGACTGAAAAACAATAAAACAACAACGTCGACGACATTAACAACGATAACAACAACAATAACAGCAAGACCAACAATGCTACCAACGACATCAAATGCGAGTGCTTAAGCACCATCTCTGTTAAACATATAATCTGTGAGTGTCCTATTACAATGAATCTGTTGAAAAAAATAACGTAACAGTTGATCACTTAGCAGAAAATTGGTATGACATCTTACATAGAAATATTGCCATTCCAATAGTTAATATAATAATTCATAGTCTGGTGGGTAAACTATTATAATAAGTAATTTGTGTGTGCGGTTGGATGTTAATTATTGCTATTCTTTGATATTCACAAGTTGTGTGTTTGGTTGTTTGTTTGTTTGTTTTTTTTTTTTTTTTTTTTTTTTTTTTTTTTTTTTTAAATCTAATATCACCAATGTGTGAAAAGACGTTAAATAAATTCCTGATTCTGATCCTGAATGATACCAACAATAGCATCATCATCATCATCATCATCATCATCATCAACAACAACAACGACGACGACAAAACAACAGCAACTACTTACAAAGACGATTATTCTTAACGTAACCCTTTCGTGGTCACTGGACGCATAATTTCTTTTTGAAATCATTGTGTAGTCAACGTCAAAGATCCCCAGCTTCAACAAAGGAACAAGGACACAAAGCGGCTCCAGCAAGAGGCATAGATCCTCATGAGCCCCGGCAGTTGCGGGGGCTTATGAGGATCTATACCTCCTGCAATTGGGTGGTGTTCAAGTTTTATCGGCACACAAAAAAAAAAACCAAAAAAAAAAAAAAACACGTTTCTGGATCTAAATCAGCCAAGACCGATCGGTGAAAAATGTTTGCTTGGGAGTAGGCTATTTCGTCCGCTTGGGAGTAGGCTATTTCGTCCGCTTGGGAGTAGGCTATTTCGTCCGCTTGGGAGTAGGCTATTTCGTCAGAGGCAAAATATCTTCCTAGGTTTCTGCAACCCGTCGGCGTCTAAGAGGGTGTCATGGCTTGAACGTACGAGTGCCACTCAAAGAACGTTTGGTAGACAGGACCCTTGTTTCGACCCTGCAGATCACAAAAAGGTCACTTAGAAAGAAAGAAAAAAAAAACCCCGCACTGAATGAACTGAGGACGTCCATATGCACGGAATCGTGTGCAACTTTTGTCAGTGATGTACAGAGGACCCGCCGTCCCATAAACCGCTCACCGTCCGTGGACTCAGATTGTGCTTTTGAAATCCTTGTCATTTCAACGCCAAAGATTTTGTGAATACAAAATGGTTTCAGCAAGAAGCATAGATCCTCATGAGCCCCCGCAACTGCAGGGGCTCATGAAGATCTATACCCCTTGCAGTTTAATGGTATTAACATTTTCTCATCAGTGATGAGATCAGTGATCACTTGTTACTTCTTTTTTTTTTAACATTTTTTTTTCTAAAATTTTTAGTGAAGGGAGTTAAGAGACCCAATAAGTTGATGTCCAGTAAACGGACTATGTCCACTTGTGTGACGTGTAAAACATTGGCGATGAAGTTTATGGCGCCCCAGCCTCAAAATGTCATACTGCAACGTCTATGGTCGCGTATGAATGGGGCCAGCAAAAGGTATAGATCCCCGTCATATTGTAGGGACTCAGTCATGAGGGTGTATTCTTCTTTTATCTAGATGGTGTTTACTGTGCCCCGGTAGTGAAGGGGTTACCCGATTGATGTACCCGATGCTCCTTAGCATGCTTGGCTGGTCCTTTTTGCGCACACTCGAGAAATAAATGAGAAAAGGCGACATTTCTATAAGAATTGCATTCCCTGTTCCGCAGGGACGTGTGTCTGGCAAAAAAAGTTCACATCACACTGTTTCGATCCTAAACTCTCTCTCTCTCTCTCTCTCTCTCTCTCTCTCTCTCTCTCTCTCTCTCTCTCTCTCTCTCTCTCTCTCTCTCTCTCTCTCTCTCTCTCTCTCTCTCTCTCTCTCTCTCCTCTTGTTCGTTCTGTCCCTTTTATTTTATTTTTGCTTTGTATTTTTGTTGTTGTTGTTTTAGTTCAGCAAAAGCAACACGTTAGACAGCTCACAGCACATAAATCTTTTGTTTAACCTTTTAACTGCCGAGTAAAGCGAAGACGATCCGACTGCGAGAGACATAGATCCTCATGAGCATTCATGAGTTGCGGGGGTTCATGAGGATCTCCGTCTCTTGCAGACAGCGCTTTTTGTATCCATGTTCATGGGAGGGGCTTGTCTCTTCAGCGTTGAATTAAAGAAGGTTGCCGAAACACAATATGCGTCTACTGGCAGGGAATCCGGATGTGGCACGTCTCGAAAGAGTTAAACGTTGTTACATGACTGGTTGTTTAACTCATTCTACCCCAACACCGAAATCCTTAAACTTTGCCGTTGTCCTCTGAAGGCTGCATTGCAGTGCAGGACACATATCGACCATGATAGTTCAAGGGTGATGCCAGAATAGCTTGGCGCCCATAGGCGCCAAGCTATTCTGGCATCACTCTTGAACTATCATGGTCGATCCTTATCTGGCTGTGGTGTGTCTGGGGTAGAATGAGTTAAATTCCTTGCTTTATCTGTTTATTCAATAGAACCAAAAATTATGCTGAAGCTTTCTTGCTACCTCACCGATTCAGCCCTGACACAAGAGAAGAAGAAACAGAGCAATCACCATAATGCAATGGCCGTGCAACGCTTGTGTGGCGCCCAGAAGAGAGAAAAAAGAAAAAAAAAAAGACCCAAACTGTTTGTCTCCCTCAATTCGCTGCGCTAATCGGCGCAGCGAATCGAGGGAGACAACTAGTGTGAGAAAGATCAAAATAGTTCAAGCATGGTGTCTGAATAGTCTGTCGCCTCTTCAGGCACCACCCTTGATCTGTCATTTTTTTTACTTTTTATTTTTTATTTTTTTATCTTCTGAACTCGTGTCTATACTCTCCAGAGGACGATTGCTAACTCTGAGGATTTCGCCCTTGAGGCTTATAGGTGTTAGGACAGAAATGGAATAAGGGTTCATGAATAGAAAACCCAGACAGCTTCCATCTAGTCATACCGACTTCATACAAACCTCGGCTCTCTATACAGTTGTAAAATTCCGAGAAAACCTTCGATTCCATTCAAGCATGTGACAAAGAGTAGCGTCACAGTGTCTCTTTTAATCAGCGAGATGCCGTATACATGCTGCTGCTTTCAAGCGACCCGCTGCAGAGCGTGCAGACCGGATGCTACTATTCGTCGGTACAACGAGTTCTCAGAGTTGTCTCGCCTCAACTAAGACTGTTCTAGCCTTCCCTTCACAATCCATGCGAATAAGCACACCGTATCAGAGGTCTTTTTTTCTGCCCCTTTTGTGCAACCAGGGAAACTCGCTTACGTAAAAAGGAATGGGACAGAAAATTCTTTCATTTTACGACATTCAAAAGTTTATAATTAAGCAAGTTAAGTCAGTCCTTAAATCAATATTACTGAAACTGAAAATATTTATAAAGGATATTTTGCGAACTATTAACCTTGTATTACCTGAAGCAGGTCGCTTTAACCCGTTTATTGCCAGTGGACGTAAGATGTATCTGTGGAACCACCAAAGACTGAAAGTCAAATCACAGTGAGAAGAACGCATATATGAGAGAAGTCTGCAAGAGACATAGATCCTCATGAGTCCCCGCAGAATCGGGAACTCATGAGGATCTATGCCTCTTGCAGTTCGACGTCAGTTAAATTGTTATCGGCAATGAAGGGGTTTAAAATCGCTTTCATTTTGCCGTCCGAACGAGGAGCAGGGTGTAATATAAGTTATTGGTAGCATGGGTTTGCTACACGGAGCCTTGTAGGCCTGAGGGAGGTCAAAGGAACCATTGTACCCCGAATGCCGAAGGCCTGAGGGGCACAATGGTTCCTTTGACCTCCCGAAGGCCTACAAGGGTCCGTACAGCAAGCCCCTGCTACCAATAACGTATTAAATTTGTTTTCATTTCTCCACAATTTTCGTAAAAGAAATCAAGAAGAAATCTTCCGACCTGGATCACGCCAGATATGACTGACGCCCGTCACATACACACACAATTTTTATTTTATACATACCAGACTTATGACGTAATTTAAAATATTTCATGATTTTGCCATCTCCAGTAGTGTGCTAGTTGTTTCGAACAACTCTATGTAACTTTTTACTTTATAACTTTTTTTTTGTGATCTTTTACAGAACAAAACTCGCATCCAAGATGCGTCACAAAGATTGCTACAAGAAGTCCGCCATTCGTTACAAGGGTTTTTGTAGCTCGGTCATGTGGTACAGTTTGCGCCAAAGGGATTGGTCGTGTGACGTAGAGTTGAAAACAAAATAAATTAGCTCACGCTGAAAAGCAAGAGATACAAATTCTCACGAGGCCGCCTGTAACTAATGAATTCTGCAGGGAATATCATGAGAGTCTGTGTCTCTCGCAGGCTATGTAAGGTGATTGATGAACTAAGTATTTCCAGAAATTCTTTCAGTAAGAGTAACATTGCGCGCCGGTCTGTGAGATCTGGTCTAGACAAGCAAGACTTGCCCTTTGGTAATCTCATCCGCAGACCCCTACGCACATTCGGGTCTGCGCAACCAGGTATCGCATGACCGAATTGTATCATACCTCCCACTGAAACAAAGTACGCCACTACCCTAGTGCAGGGAAAAGGATGCCATAAGTAGAACTTGTTTTGCTGATTTCTACAAACAAACAACAAATGAAAAGCTAAGCCCGTCGTAAACACATTTAGTTTTAACAACTTTATTCACGAGTAATGTTTGGAAAGGAAAGCTTCGCTTCGACTTCCGGGTCAACATGCATCAGTCACTGTCCACAAATCGCATTGTGCGTTTTCTAAGCGTACATGTGCGATGTGCACACAGACCTAGTGGAATCACCTGCACAAAAGGAGCTACCGTCTGCCATAGCTAGGTTCATTTACCAATCTCTTCTTAGCCTCGGATCGTGTGTAGTCCCTGTAGCCGGTTTTCAGTGAAAATATGTGCCTTTTGCAAATGAAGAGAATCCTTGCAAGATCATATTTTCATGGGGATATTTTTTGGCAGATTGGAAAAATCGTTGAAGCTTGAAAGGATTCGTGAGGATCTATATTTTTGCAGATTCACCCTTTATTCCTGAGAACAAAAGAAATAAAATCCAACTGCAAGAGACATAGATCCTCACAAGCCCCCGCAATGGCGGGGGCTTGTGAGGATCTATGTCTCTTGTTCTCTATGTCTCTTGCTGACAACACTTTGTGTCTGTGTTGTCTTGGCGGCTGCTATGGCTCTCCCTCGCTGCATTAACAGTGACCTCAGAAACTCAATTATGCCGTCACATGCAGTGAAAGAGTTAACGGAATGTCTGATGCGTCGCAAAAGCTCATGAGAATCTATCGGGATTTTTCCCACTGGGAGTGTATTGTTCAAGGCTGCACATGCATATATGAGATTTCATGCGATTTGCACTTTCAGTGAATAGCTCCAGCCTGCAAAGGGTTGCGAGAATGCGTGCCCTCGTCGAAGTAATGAATATCTTTGCAGCGCCCAAACCCTCATGAGAATTGTATATTCGCAGCCTTGGAAAATTCGCATTCGTTTCCTGATGGATTGTCGACTGCAAAGACCGATTAGGCTTTGATTATTTACACCCCACCCCACCCCACCCCCCCCCCCCTTCCACCCCTCCCCTCCCCCTCCCCTTCTTTTCACTGCCTGCGGACACAGACTGTGTTTGAAATCAATGTCAAAGATCCCTAGTCGTCAACATACAAAGGAACATAGACACAAAGGGGGCCCATGAGGATCTATACCTCTTGCAGATGGACCATTCCCAACGAATATTCATGAGGTGAAGGTCACCCATCGAAAGCGAGGCTATAGGGGGAGCATGTGGGAGGGGAGTATAAACAATTGACAGAGAAGGAGCAGTCGAAGAGCAGATCGAAACACCAATGCTGTGTTCCTGTGTGCACATCAAATAGGGCACAGAATAATGAAAACACGAAACATTCATTTCATACTTTTCCAAAAGCAAACGAAACTCAACGGAGGAAGGAGTGGTTGATCCAAATTCGTCTGTTCGTGTCATGTGGATGCATGTGCAAGTGTGTTGGGTGTGAAAGATATTCATTACTTCGACAAGGGCATGCATACGTTTGCATGTATATACTTTATGGTCCACAGCAGAAACTGTTTTGAGCGTCCATCCTTACAGAAGATCACCTGTCTTACAGACCAACATTTAGGTGGCTGCAGCCCAGGTGACAATGTTTGCCCTTTAAGACCTCTCTTGAGACAGCATGAGATTTTTAAGTCCACTTTCTTCTTGGATTGCCAAGAACAGGTTCTCTGCTGTATGTTCATTTATTTTTGTTGTAAAATTTAAGTTGGGTGCCTGTTCTCACGTGTGTTTTTGTGCGTGTTTTGCTATAGAATGTCAATGTATTAAAGTTTTGGCTTTCAATCTTGATTCTAAGAAAACAGGGGATCAGCTGTTATAGCTTAAGGGTATTGTCTAAACAGCTTAACACATGTCATAGTTAATCCCTTTAGATGATTGAGTAGTGTTGCCACACTCACACACACACACACACACACACACACACACACACACACACACACACACACACAAACACACACACACACACACACACACACACACACACACACAAACACACACACAGAGTGATGAATGTCATAAATTTTATTCTGCTGCAGTCTTCTGCAATTTTAACCCTGCAGCTGTCGGCAGCGAATTTGGTTGAAATGATGCCTGTGAAAAACACTTCTGAAATTGCTACCAACTGCAAAATGATAAAGAGAGGACAAAGACTTGTTACCCACTAGCTTAAATATCTACCTGATGCACACCCACACATATTTGAATTCACCAAACTGGAAACATTGAGGGGCTGGGGTGAGTGAGGTGGGGGAGGGGGGGGGGGGCCGGGGGCAGCATGGGACAACACTAAGTAGGTCCACAACCGATAACTGAATTCAAACCGTGTTGTTTTTCGCTGGCTAAATTCACAAAATATAACCGAGTTGACCCTTCCAACAATGTTAATGTGCTGTAGAATCTAAAAAGATAGTGTGCACTCAGTATGTTACAAGTTTCTTGTAAGTTTTGACAAAGCACTCGTATATCTTATATTTTCTGGGGCGGTCCGTGGCGCAGTGGTTAAGGCGCCTGCCACCAATGCCAAGGGTGCGAGGTTCGATACCGGGTTCCGGCGTTGGACTTTTCTCCTCTGGTAAGTGTCACCGTTAATTCGGGCGGACCGTCGGGGGTTCTTTCTCCGGGTACTCCGGTTCTTCCACCCCCCCCCCCAACCCCCCCATCCCCGACGCTTTGGTACCGGTCTCAGGCCACTTTACAAATTTCAAATACAAGTGATCAAAAATCTCTGTAACTTCAGTAGCTGACTGGCCCTTCGTTTGTCTTGCACTGTGTTTGTACTGTGCTTGTCTTAAATGGCGTAAATCCGTGTCTGTTTCGTGAGTGTGTGTGTGTTGGGTTTCAGGCGCGGCGCTTTGAGTCGATTTCCCCAAAATTGAGAAAAAGCGCCTATATAATAACGGTATTATTATTATTATTATCTCTCATCGCTCAAGCGTGTACAAAAAAAATCCTAAAACCACAATATTCTGAATGCTCAATCTGCTAACAAGTTTCTTCGAACAAAATTCAATCAAGCTTCAATGCAAATGGCTGTGACTGGTTTGCAGTGGACTGATTTTTATGTGTGGTCAGATATGTGCTGATGCTCAAAATACGGCTCAATTCCATGGTCTCGACGTTCTGCACTTTCACTCGCCATGTTGCTGTCGCGCGTCCAGCCCCCTCAGTTGTTTTCGCGCACGCGACCTTTTGACCCCAAGCTTATTAAGAATTGTCAATGGTTAGTGCTCAATTTTTCTCTCGGCAGTGAATGTTTTCAAAAGAAATGTATGAAGGTACAGATGACACAAGAGGACCAGTGCCTCATGCATGTGGAGCAAATCGCTTCAGCCTTGCTCATGAGACTCTCCACCTCTGACATGTGTGTATGCGTGCTGGTCTGTGATTTTGGACCTTACGGCTTGAAGCCGTAAGGTTTTGAATCCCAGACCCGCACCCTTTTAGTAATTTCCTGTAGCCTGCAGAATCTCTGTGCCTTCCAGGATAAAGGAATCGCTGATGCAGGCAAATGCTCGTGATCAATCTATAACTCTTGCAAATTAAAGTGACTTCTATGTTTCTCTAGCCAACATAGGGTTACTAGTTCGCTAATATCTCCTTTATGAATGTCCTTAATATGTCTTACTATAATGCTGGACATAAGGGCTTTCTTGACCCTTTCGCTGTTGGTAGCGGTTTTATCGAGGAGATTCCTGTAAAAATCACTTCGACTCAATCCGCAACCAACAGTCAAAGGGTTAACTCATTCGCGGCCACCGCATCCGGATGCGCGGCAAAAGCCGCGCATCCGGATGCGGCTGGCCTCAAATGAGTTAACTTATGAATTTAGGAAGCCGTAAAATAAATATTTCTACTCTTTCTCTCCTTTGTACGCAGGAGACTTTTTCTGATGCGTATGCCTACTCAGGAGACTTTCTCTGATGCGTATGCCTACTCAGGAGACTTTCTCTGATGCGTATGCCTACTCAGGAGACTTTCTCTGATGCGTATGCCTACTCAGGAGACTTTCTCTGATGCGTATGCCTACTCAGGAGACTATCTGATGCGTATGCCTACTCAGGAGACTTTCTCTGATGCGTATGCCTACTCAGGAGACTTTCTCTGATGCGTATGCCTACTCGCGTGGTTTGTGAAAAGAAGGGTGGACAAAGTCTAACTCTTAGACATTGATTATCCGTCGTATGAGTGAATTTTTAGCGATCCAAGCCCAGATCATTTTAAATTAGCCCTTTTTCGCTTTAAAGGAATCTCCGAACGTTTGCGTGGGCTCATGAGAATCTAATCCTCTTGCAGTTAGAAGGAGTCGCGACAGCCTGCAATGTCGTTTGAAGGTCCACGCTCTGCAAATTGAAAAAAATCGCTGCGGGTTTTTCCCTCGTGCAGATTGAATCGCTGCAGCATTGAATGTCCCACGAGAATCCGCGAGAATACATGTCTCCTGAAGATTGATAAGATCGATGTAACCTTGCAAAAGCTCATGCGAATCCATTCTTTTAGGAGATGGATAAGATTGAAAAGACCGATGTAACTTTTAAAAGGGTCTTGACAGTCCATGCCTTTTCAAGATAGATACAACTGCCAGTTGACGCAGATTGTGTTTCTGCAGTCTTGGTTACTTCAGCGCCACCGGCCGTCCCAGGAGCATGGATTCCAAGTGGTGTCAGCGTGAGGTATAGCCTCGCATGAGTCCCCGCCTCTGCGGGGGCTCATGAGAGGCATAGATTCTCATGAGCCCCCCGCCTCTGCGGATGCTCATGGGGATCTATGCCTCTTGCAGTTGGGTGTTGTTTAGGTGGATTTTGTTTTCGGCAGGGAAAGGGTTACAAGGGCATATAAGAATCCGTGTCCTTCTGAGATTGCTAACCGTGACTGCAAATGGGAATGACACTTCCGTCCCTTTTGGAGATAGATAAAGTCGATGCACCATGCAAAGAGATATGTGGATCTGAGCCTTTTGGAGATGTTTAATATAGCAAAGGGACATTAGAATCCGTACCTTTTAAAAATTGATCAAATCGACGTTACCTGATTATAGGGACATGCGAATCCATGCCTTCTGGGGATCTGTAACATTGCAAAAGGACAAGAGAACTCGTGCCGTTTGGAGATTGATAAAATCGAGACAGCATTGCAAAGACTCATGACACCCCTTTTGGAGATGAATCAAATCGATGTGACATACAAAGGCTCATGATGATCTATGCATTTTGGAGATCGACAAAAATCGACGTAACCTTTTAAAGGGATAGGAGGATCCATGCCTTTTGGAGATGAAAAAAAAATGTAACATTGTAAGGGCTCATAAGGATGCCAGAATCTATGCTTATAGAACGGCTCTCCGTTAGAGGACATCCATACTTCAGTTACTACCCAGTAAGCAAAAGGCGGCCGACGTCAGCCCGTGAAGACATTGCTTACCGGGCATCAATCAGATGTGACGGTTCATCTGAAAGAAAACGGCCACCCACTTTCCGCTGCCGTCGGTTTGTCAAGCGTTCTTTTTTTTAAAGCGATTTCTCTGACGTCTGAAAGAGGCATAGATTCTCATGGGCTCGTGCAGGCAGCGGGGGTGTCCGTGAAAATCAGCATCGTGTTGGTATAGACCTTTACCATTTATATCCACAGACTGACGGACTGTCTGTTTAAGCGTACAGCTAATGAAGAATTGTATGGACACATACTCTTCCATCTGCAAGATGCACAGAGTCTCATGAGCTCCTGCAGGTTGCAGGGGGTGATGAAAATCTGTGCCTCTCTCTGGAAGAAGTCACGCCTGTTTACATCCTCACGTTTAAGGAATCTGGGTTATGTCTATAGATGAAGAGGATTTGAGCTGACACATTCGATTAGTAACGAGAAACGAAGAACTGAAGGAACGTTTGATTAGAAAGAAGAAGCAATGCTCTGAAGGCAGGGAGTGTTCGATTGGGAAGTGGCAAAGCAGGAATTAAAAGCCGTTCGATTGTGAAGATAAAAGAAGTAATAAGAAGAGAAATTGAATGCTCGCATTCGACGTAAAGAAATTAAAAAAGAAATCGATTTTTGTTTTTGTTTTTGTGGACAACGTTCTGTTATGTTAATCTATGATTCTGAAACGGTTGTAAACTGAGCAAAAAACAACCAAAACAAGAAAAGAAAAAATTTCTGATGTGAAGACGTAAATGTCACAAGAGGTATAGATTCTCGTGAGTCTCTGCAGTCGCAGGGACTCATGAGGATCTATGCCTCTTGCAGAAAGAAATGAACGGTTGAAATCCTTAAACTCTTCCCCGCCACTGGATGCACATTTTTTAAATTTCTGAAATCTGTGTTCATTCAACGACCAAAAGCCACAGCAATCCAAGGAACATGAATACATGTTCGTCCCAGCAAGAGGCGTATATCCTCATGAGAATCTATACCTCTTGCAGCTGGGTGGTATTTCCAATCTTTCTCGGCAGGCTGAGGTCCTTAAACGAGACGCTGAGAGGCAAGGGATGATTTGTAGAGCTTTGACTTCGGCGTGAGAGAGGAAATTACTGGAAGTTTTCACAGACTCAGGCATACAGGAAAGCATTCAAACCACTAACATACACGGAGGGAAAAAGAGATAGATAGTTAGATAGAGAGAGAGAGAGAGAGAGAGAGAGAGAGAGAGAGAGAGAGAGAGAGAGAGAGAGAGAGAGAGAGAGAGAGAGAGAGAGAGAGAGAGAGAGAGAGAGACTGAGAGAGAGAATGAATGAATGAATGAATGAATGAATGAATGAATGAATGAATGAATGAATGAATGAATGAATGAATGAATGAATGATACTTTACTAATTTCTCAAGGATGGAAACAATATGCGCACAGGTCTCTTTTCATGTTTGTCCTTGCTAAACTACAACATTAAAAGCAACATTAAAACAGCATGTTAACAGCACAAACAAGCTAGAGAGAGAGAGAGAGAGAGAGAGAGAGAGAGAGAGAGAGAGAGAGAGAGAGAGAGAGAGAGAGAGAGAGAGAGAGAGAGAGAGAGAGAGAGAGAGAGAGAGAGAGAGAAAGAGAATCGATCTGGTAATTGATTAAGATGGATTCAGAAGCCGTTCAACTAAAGAAAAGAAAGAAAAGTAAATGAAAACTAAGAAGAAGAAAAAAAACGAACCGGGGAGGGGAGATGGCTCAAATTTCTTTGCAACAGCGTATGCAGATCGAAAGATTCAAAACCCGTTCACCGGCAAGAAATATTCAACTGCAAGAGACATAGATTGAACCCAACAGCAAGAGACTTAAATCTTCATGACCCCCCCCCCGCAACCGCGGGGGGTCATGAAGACTTATGCCTCTTGCTCACACCATTTTGTGTCCACGTTTCTAGAACGGCTGAGGTACTTTAGCGTTGAATTATAACAACTAAAGTCGCGGCCACTGGCAGATCGAAAGTGTTTTAAGAAAGTAAACGCCGCTAAAAGTTGTAGAAGTTAGAGTTGAAGTGAAGCTGCATCAAATATGCACGTTAACTCATTCTACCCCAACACCGAAATCCTTAAATTTTGCCGTTGTCCTCTGAAGACTGCATTGCAGTGCAGGACACACATCGACCATGATAGTTCAAGGGTGATGCCAGAATAGCTTGGCGCCCATAGGCGCCAAGCTATTCTGGCATCACCCTTGAACTATCATAGTCGATCCTTATCTTGCTGTGGTGTGTCTGGGGTAGAATGAGTTAAACAGCACGCTTTTTCACAGAGAATCATGTCCAAAACAGTAGGAATTGACCCTTGAGAATGAGGACGCCCAAGATGTGTACGCGGACCGCTTTGCTCGATCGCCCCGATGATGCTGCGTGCGCCCTCGTTGGAGTCGTGCAGTGAACCCTTGTATTCCCGAGACAAAAGTGAACACGATCCAACTGCATGAGACATTGATCATCATGAGCCCTCATAGTGGCGGGGGCTCATGGTGATCTATGCTTCTTGCTGACACCACTTTGTATACGTACATGTTGCTTGGGCTTTTTGGTTTTTTAATTAACAAAGATTTCAGAAACACAATCACACAGTGTGCGACCACTGGTAGAGACGAGAGCAATCCATCATGAGTGCCAGTCGAAGAGGAAACGTAACTGAGGACACTTCTTCGATACCGTGAGGCATACAGTGTGGTCTCCACTAACACCGTTGTCATCATCTCTTTTGCTGCTCCTAATGGAAAGCTATATACGTGCTGTTAGAAGTGGAATTAGAAAATCTTTCTATTTCCACTTCTGTCACGCCCAATCTTCGGAGCAAACTAATCGTACAGCTAGAAGCACTTTACAAAAAAATCTCTTGCTCTTTGATTCTTCTTTCGTCTCATCTGCGTACACTGAAATCCATAGCAGCCTCTCTGGTTGTATGAGAGAAAATTAAAGGAAAAAAAGCAAGAGACATAGATCCTCATGAGCCCCCGCAGCATGCGGGAGCTCATGAGGGTCTGTGCCTCTTGGATAATGTGGCATCGGCTAACCTACAAGTTAAATGGGCCAGGAAGAATATAGTCTCTCAAGACCTTCAAAGCCTCCGCCCTATCTCGAGGTTGCACTCAGAGCCAGATGACCGTCCCTAAATGAGGGAACATAGAAGTACACTGGATAGGCAAGAGGCATAGATTCTCATGAGCCCCTGCAGAATGCGGGGGCCCATGAGGATCTATGCCTTTTGTAGATGAATAGGAACCACTGAAAGGATTGTCTTTAAAGGAAGTTCAGAGATTTTCGGAATGAAGACTTGACTGAGGTTGCATCTATTGAAAATTGATTAGGGCAATCAGGTCTGTCTTTTTTATTTTCTTTCTTATCTTTCTTCTTTCTTTCTTTTCTTACTTTTGATTTTCGGAGAACTGCGTTATTTTTTTTTTTTTTTTTTTTTTTCATTTTAGCGTTTATTTGTACTCTGGTGTCGGATACTTCCCAATTTTGTCAAGAAAACTGCAAACTTTGCGAATTGTACTGACTCTATCGAACCTGATACTACTGAACCTGACCGATACGGTAATCAAGTCCTGAAACACAATGCTTAGACAATGTCGACTTAGTTAACTGTTTTCACAGAAAACGAAAATTGACATGTCCATTTATTGTTTACTCACCCGGACGGGCACGTTTAGACTGAGATAAGACCTCAGTAAAAGGATGTTGCAATACAATTTGCAGGTGTCTATATGGAGACCATAATTATTCAACGTTCTTTGATCGATAATGCGGTCCATATAGGAAACACGTACGTGAGTGCCTATTATCACGCTAGCACGGTGCTTTCCAGACTGTTTTCATTAAAAAATGCTCATTGATGAAAAAGGTTGATCGTTCTGACGGTCATTCCATGATAACAATATTCCAAGAGGCAAAGATCCTCCTGAGCCCCCGCAAAATGCGGGGGCTCATGAGGATCTATGCCTCTTGCAGTTGGATGGTGCTCGCTGAACGCCCTGACGGTCATTTCATTAAACAAAATTGTCATGTATAGATGTTGTGATGCTGCAGATCACGTGTCCGTAATAAAGCTTTTTCATTCGCCGTTTTCAGCACACGTCACATGTGTGTCAGCGAATCAGACGCGTACGGGGCACTCGATAAGATTCTGCATACTCTTCACGCGTAAGATGTAGCCACAAATGTGTGATGTCATACAGCAAGTTCTTTTGGGGTAATGCAGCCACCCAAGCCCTGTGGCTTACGCTCCGGCAATCAGTATGAATGTAGGCCCATTTAAGGTGAAAACAGTCCCAGTGAACGCCCTGTGAATTAACTTTAACAGTCTATAACTCGATGCACCTCTGATATATGTAAATTCGAGCACGGTTATTGATGTAATCGTGACGCTGCATTTGACTACCTTTCTCCTTCAGGTAATGATCATCCAGACACGGACCGAACGCCTCTTTATGGTCGACATTTTGGTCGACGCTTTCCACTTGAAACGGCCCCCCGAATAACTTTTGCGAACGTCTTTTTGCTGCAATAAACATCTCTCGTCTTACTTTACTGGTTTTCTGTGATTCCTTTCATTCGTGGACGCATCTGTGCCTCCCGTTAGTGCCATTTTACGAATTATTTCTACAGGCAACGGTTGAAAATACATTTTTTGGTCGGGATTTTTTTTCCATGTATTGATTTTATAGTATCAAATTCTTGTTCCTCAGAAGAAAAGGCGATGCTGTTCATCGATGCACATCATGACAAAACGCATGTCTCGACCAAAGACTGTGGTGAAGTCAGTTTATTAACCCTTTGGATGTCGGTAGCGGTTTTGGTCGACGTGATTCCTGCAGGAATCACCTCGACAAAAACTGCTGCCGACACCCAAAGGGTTAATTTCGACCTCTTTGGGCTCGTGGAGACCAACTCTTGCTTGCTCCATTCACGTTTGTGGTGGTCTGCGATTTTGGACCTTACGGCTCTAGGCCGTAAGTTTCAGAATCACAGACCAACATACTTTTGATCTGAATCTGCACTTCCTGTGATGGTGGAGGTGTCGAGGTGTTCAGGGTACGAGTTCCAATGAAATATCTGTCTGGCTTCTGCAGGTGACGGGATCGATTTTTCTCTGTATATTTATTTTTTAAGCAGAGCCAAAGTCGGGAGAATTAAGGGAAAGGGCGGGTGTTGAGATGTGTTGCGAATTTGCAAGGGCACATGCGGCTCTTTCACTCTCTTTCTAGTCGTATTCATCCTTAATTGTAGTAGGCCTGCGTCTTCGATCTCTGTCGATGAAGGTTAAAAATATATATATTATCTTTAAGATTACATTCACTGTTCAACCGCAACAAACAACATCCGATCGCAAGAGGCATATGGTATTTCATCCATACATCCATCCATCCGTCCGTCCGTCCGTCCATCCATCCATCCATCCATCCATCCATTCATCCACGCATCCATCCGTCTGTCCAACCGCTCATCCGTCCATCTGTGCAACCGTTCATCCGCCCGTCTGTCCAACCGTTCATCCGCCCGTCTGTCTAACCGTTCATCCGCTCATCTGTCCCTCCGTCCATCCATCTATGCATCCAAAACACAGTAAACAACACCAAACGAAAGAGGTGTGCATTTTCATACGCCCCCTCCTCTTTAATATCAGTGTGCCTCTGGCTGCCTGATATAGATCATCTAGATCAATTACACCTATATTATCCATAACGGAATCTTCATTTCACGGTTTTGCATACATCATGTCTTGTTGCTGGCTAATAATAATAATAATAATAATAATAATAATAATAATAATAATAATAATAATAATAATAATAATAATAATAATAATAATAATAATAAATAATAAATTTATTTCAGTTTTTGCAGGCCATCAGGCCCATATGAACACAAAATACAATTTACAACCAGAAAATACAGGAAGGTGGTTGTAAAACACACTCATATAGCATTACATCAGCGCACATAAATAAACAAAAAAAAAAAAAAAAAAGAAAAGTTCAAAGCAAATCCCTCTAATTCCTTAATTTAAGGCAACCTGAAATATACATAGCAACTTTAAAGACCAGTTTATCATGTAGGTTTCCACACAGCAGCTGAACTTTAAGATCGGATGGGAATCTGTAGTAAAACAGTGGAATGTACTTTTTACGTAAAGGGGCATATTTTGGACACTCGAACAGAAAATGACACAAATCTTCAGCCTTATGCCAATCACATGAATTACATTCTGGATTAGTGATGGGTTTTCCAAATCTGGATACTCCGTTTAAAGGTAAACGGTTACATCTAAGTAAACATATTGCCCGCCTGAGTTCACAAGAGTTCAGCTGCCCTATGTAACTGGCTCTAAGTATTTCTGGGTGGTAATGGCAGTATTCTGTGTTTGAGGTAAGGGATGCATGCCAGTCCTGTCGGAAACAATCCATCAGCCGATCTTTGAATATCTGAATGAACAGAGGAGTGTTTCCAACTGACTGCATTTCTCATACATACCCAAACCCGTGCATACACAATAGAGTCTTTATTTGAGTAGCCCACTTCGATCTACCCGAAGCATCATGCATATATAACATCGTGTAACACTGTCTTGGGTATCTGTTTTCTGACATGGTAAGAAGTCTGCACCAGTACTTCACCATTCGAACATAGGCATCAATATACATAGGGAATCTTCCACACTCACCCAGCGCAATATTGTTTTTTACATCTCTTCCAACACCAAGGACCATTTTACAAACCTTTATATGAACCTGCTCAATTACATCATGTCTCTGGAAACCCCAGACCTCTGACCCGTATAGCACAATGGGTTTAATCTTGACATCAAAAATGTGAAAAACAGTGTCAGCTGGCAAGTTTTGTAATTTGAAGTATAGTCTTTTGATGCCTGCAACTGCTCTCCTGGCTTTTCCAGCTAAGTTTTCTACACATCTAGCCCAGTTCAGAGTAGAGGAAAATATCACACCAAGGTAAGTATAACTGGACTCGACTTGAATCTGCTTGTCAGCATAAAACCATTTTTCACAATTTTTCACAAAACCTCCATTTTTGAAGACCACCACTTTTGTCTTGTCCATGTTCACAGTGAGACCCCATTTTTTACAGTATTTTTCTAAACAGTTAATTTTCTTTTGGAGATCTGCTACAGAGTCAGAGACAATGGCTATATCATCAGCATACATAAGAAGGAAAATACCCAGTGGGTCTGCAAAAATATCAATGCCACGTGCACCGCACGATGATATTTCTGTCTCAAATTCTGAAAGAAAGATAGAAAACAGCAGTGGGCTCAACACACAACCTTGTCGCACCCCTGACATGCAATCAAAGTAGTCGGTAACTTTGGTTCCAACCCTTACAGCAGCTTTTACATGTTTGTACATACTCTCAAGTGTCTGAAGCAACTTTCCATGAACTCCTTTACGTAGCAAGAGATACAACAGTTTTGTCCTGTGCACACTGTCGTAAGCTTTAGAAAAATCTACGTACATGGTGTAAAAACGGCCACCCTGCTTGCTAAGATACTTTTGCACTAGTGCCTGTAAGCAAAAAATGTTGTCTATAGTACTGTATCCTTTACGGAAGCCAGCTTGGGCCTCAGGAATACAATCGTTCTCTTCACAAAAACGAACCAACCTGTTGTTAATGACAAAACTGTACAACTTACTGATAACGTTCAGAAGAGAAATTCCTCTGTAGTTGTCAACATTTCTAGGGTTACCCTTTTTGTGTAGTGGAAATATCACAGCCATGGTCCAGCTTTCAGGGTATTCCGCACTTTGAAACACACGATTAAACAAAGGATGCAGAAATTTCACAAGGATCTCACCTGCATGATGAAAAAGGTCAGTGGGCAAGCCATCAGGGCCTGATGCTTTCCCTTTCTTCATGTTATTAATAGCACTGCGAATTTCATCCTGCGTGATTTCCTCGTCAAATTTTGCATTATGACAACCATCACAATCTTCAGATATATGGTCATTCAAAACACCCTCGGCCTGTCTGCTGAAACCTGAATCATCAACATTCTGATCCACATTTAGCAAATTACGAAAATAATCATACCACACGCGTGGTGAAACGACATGAGAACACAACTTTTTAACGCCAGTCAGAGACTTTATTTTTTGCCAAAATGTTCTTGAGTTTGCATCATTACATGCATCGTTGAGCTCATTCAAAACCCGTGCGTTGTACTCTACTTGTTTTGTTTTACACAACTTCTTAAATTCTTTCTTCATGTCAAGATACTTCCCTAAGTCGTCATGTGTGTTTGTGTGTCTGAACTGCTTCAACTGTAGGTACTTGTTTTGTTTTGCTAACTCGCAGTCCGAGTCCCACCACGGCGGCTGTGCACGGGATTCACCTATCTTCTTACCTGACCTCATTTTGTCAGCCGCCTTCTGAATGAATGCTACAAAACAGGCCGACCCTTCTTCTACACTCGAGTCAAGCGCTGACGAAAAGTGTTGAAACTGAGTCTCCTGATTATCTTCAATGTATGCCCAAAAGGATTCAGCGTAGTTTTCTTTCCAAACAAATTTAACCCCTTCCTCTAGTATTATATCATCATTTAAATCATCATCATCACATGAATAAACAGACTGAATAGAAGTAAACGTGGTTACAATGGGGAAATGGTCTGACTCGCACCTGTCTGCAACAAACATATCGGTCACTAGGTCAAACACGGATTTAGAGCAAATACAGTAGTCCACCACACTTTTGCCTCTGTTGGCCACGCACGTAATTTCTCCCTCACTGTCACCTTTCGTTCTGCCATTGACAATAAACAAACAGTACTCTTGACATAGTTCTATCAGTTTCCGACCAAAACTGTTTACGCCAATATCTTTTGACCTCCGTGGACTTTGTGGTACATCCTCTAGCAGATCTGTTAATTCCTGTAGAGGCTGCACGTGTGAATTGCCATCAATAAAATCAGTATCAGACAGCCCGGCAGTGCGGGCGTTAAAATCGCCACATAATAGCCAAGGCAGCTCAGGGTGAGCACGTAAAACTTGAGACATGTAGTTTTCTAACACTTCAAAACCATCAACGTTATCTTCACCATATACAACAGAACGCTCTGGAGCCACATACACAAATGCTGCCAGAACATCAGATGCAGAGTTCAAAACAGACTTACCGATCTTTAGAAACACAATATCCTCAGCTGCCTGCATTAAACGCAACACATGACAGGCTATAGATTTATGTACACACACGGCCACGCCCCCTTTTAACTTTTGTGTACGTGGTGAAAAAAACACCTGATACTCTGGAAAGGTATCCTCTATAACATTTTGCTTACACGACCAGATCTCTGAAAATGCAAAAATTTGACACTTTTCACAGAACTGCCTAAAAGAAACACTTTTCAGCTTATTTACAAGACCTTGGATATTCCATGCCATGATGCGAAACACAGAGCTACCACTTTCATCACTACCACTTTCATCAACACAGTGTGCGGGTGTGGGTTTGAGTATGGGCACTTGAGTGTGTGTGTGTGCAGGTAAGTCGTCCTTTGAAGACACATGGTGGGGGCCCTGGGGGTCTGAATGAGGGACGGGCTGTCTTCTCCTGGTTGCTGGGTCAACATGCCGGCCTGCCCCTCATTTCTGCCCCCTGCGCTCCACTGGCCTCTGGGTAGCAGCGTCGTATGCGTGGGTCTTTCCCTCAACAACGAGGGAGTCGAAGCGGAGGAAGGCCTTCTTCCCCGCCTGCTTGGCCTCCTTGAGGAAGGGTAGTAGCTTGCGGCGCACGTCCCTCACCCGAGGGGTGAAGTCCTCAGAGATGTAGACCCGGGACCTGTTCTCCTTCAGCGTTCTTCGCTCAAACAGGATCCGCTCCTTGTCTTTGTACTTGTTGAAGCACACGATGATGGGGTGGGGCGCCTTGCCCCCCTTCAGACGATGGGCACGCTCCACCTCGATCTCCTCCTCTATGCCCATCTCGTCCTTCAACATTGACTTGACAGCTTTTTCACAGTCCGCCCAAGTCTCTGAGCGCCCCTGGGGGTGGGGGATTCCGTGAAAGATCAGATTATTGCGTCTGCTCCGCCCCTCCAAATCATCCAGCTTATCCTCCAGCTGCGTAACTTTCTCCTTCAACTCTCTGTTTTCTTTCATCACCGCAGTAAAGTCACTCTGAATTTTGTCCATCTGCTCCTGCATTGTAGCTTTCATACTGTCCATCTTTTTGTCCATCACATTCAACATTTTAAACACATCAGCAATGGTCGGCTCAGACACTGCGTTTGCCTCACCCCCGGGCGACTGGTTGTCTTGGTTCCCCTGGCATGTCAAAAGAGTCTGTCGTTTCGGTGGCCCTGGGTTCGCTTCGACATCGCCACACCGGAGCAGAAAGCCGACCAAAAACACGAGAATGACTGCCACCGGTCCGCTGACACTGACAGTGCGGTAACGTAGGGCTGCCTTCCTCTGTGCTTTGCGAGCCATGAAGTTTTGAAAAGTCCAGTAAAAGGTACCGCAAATGGCACGAAAAGATACCGAACTGCTTGGCATGATGAGCTGAATCACCCTGTCGTTGTTCTAAAGTCACTAATTAAGTAATTATGTTGCAAAATGCTAAAAATGTGCGGAGCCGCTCTTCAACTGTGTGACGTCGATCGTGAGCACAACTCACCCTCCTTGCTGGCTAATATGGATGGGTGTGGGAAAAATTAGGCGTGCATCCATTCCTGTGGGTCTGCAAATCTTTTAACCTTTTTATCTTCATGGCCGCAGATGCGAAATGACATGGTATCTGTCTTTGCCAGAATACTCGCGAACGTCCACGCTATAGAAGCCCGCCAATATCGCCCACATTTGGGTCACATACCCCAGTAGCAAAACGTCTCCGGCCCACGCCGGCCGCAGTGGGCCCGGATACGCTTTGCTTACTGGGTACATAGAGTTTTAGGACGTTGATCGTCGCCCACAACTCTATTAACCTCTGTTTTTCGTGCTATGCTGGCAGTTTCAACCGAAAGGCTGCTTTTCTCCTCGAAAAGAAAAGAAAAAAAGATGTATAGTGTACAGTGCTAATTTTTCTTGTGCTCCTTTGATGATACTGGGTTGCGCGCCGAGCTGGGATAGAAAAATGATGTTTGTCAATTTACTTTTTTTTTTCTTCTAGTGTTCACTGTAAAAAAAAACTTCTTTCCCGAGGAACAGAAGAAATAAAAAGTACACTGCTCATTGAAAAAGAGAAAAACCCGGCGAAAAAAAAAACACGCTTAGAAAAGACAGTTACGACACGATTTGCTTTGGACAGTTACAACAGTTTATTAACCCATTCAGCCCTGACGCACTACAGCAGGAGATTGGTCGACCATGCTAATTCAAGGGTAGTGCCAGATTAGCTTGGCGCCTGTCGGCGCCAAGCTAATCTGGCACTGCCGTTGAATTATCATGGTCGATGTTACGTGGTGGAGTTGTAGTCGTAGTATGATAAACACACCAGACGCACGCACGTAAGGTTCTTTTAAATAAACTTCATTCAGCTGCAATCTGTCACACGTGGCTTAAAGATGTAGACAATACTGGAGTAACAGTTCCAACAATATTTTAATTCAGCGATGCGATCTCCACACAATGCAGTTCCAAATGCACCAACACTGATACAAAGTCTCTTCTGCAAATATCCACACTGTCGACACAAAGTTCCTCACACAACGTACACCAAACTGTTACGCTGTATCTCTCACAATGTACACCCTATACGGGCCACGTACCTAAGATAACTGTGTGTCTCTACAGCTGACAATGCAAGACAATGTATATTCGCGCTCTCCTAGCACCAACGTTATATAGTAAGACACTTTCTAGAATAATCAAAAAAAATCATTCAACGCAACCAATCAAAATAATATACATAACCGGAACTCAAAAATATTAATAAAAAACGAACTTTCTAGAAAACTACACTATGCTACACAAATTTGGCTGCTCACTTCAGCTCCAAATCCTTGGTAAAATGACATCTCACAAAAGTATGGCAGGCAGTTCACAAACTAGTCGGAAACTTCGAGAACTACCACGATCCTTCATAACATACAAGAAAACGGCTGACGGCTTCACGCGCACAGTAAACAACTTGTTGCTAAATGTCGCCAATTTACCGACGTCACACATACGAGGTCACTAGACAGTGCGACCTTTCTAGAACGTTCTGGACTAAACTAAGCGTATCATAACAAAGTGAATTCCGCTTTGCGCGAGCGAAAGAAAATGTTTTTTAAAAAGGTACGTGAATCATAACCATGATAGCTTAAATGAATATCGGATCGTTTCCTACGATTAACACATGTATACTCTCACAGGACAACACAACAACACAACCACAATCGTAACAGTCGATCTATCTCCTGCAACTGTGCATAGTCATTAAATGACCCCTCCAAAATTTGAGAAATACGGCCGTCGGGCTGAATGAGTTAATAATTCGAAATCGATACACCATCAAGTATCAATTTTAGCTTACCTTGTCAGTGTGAAGAATCTAACTGGCAACTAACGGGTGTGACGCGAAGCAAACATCGAAGAGCAAAAGTGCGTGATAAAGGAAGTAACACAAAAGACATTTTTGGTCTGGATTTCATGTTCATTTATAAACGTCTTGAAAACGTATTTTTCTACCCCAGCCTGTGGGTGTAGCCCTGAGGAATGCGATTTTCGGATGAGTAGTCCTGCAAAGCGTTTAAATTTAAATCGAATTCATAAAGTAAAGCTTAGTCAAATCAGATTAAATCAAATCAATCAGGATGGCGAGCGTCTGCTTTTATTCCATTAAGCTCTTTCCTTCCTGACACCAACTGAAGGAGATTGATCGACCGAAATGCAATTGGCTCTCGAGTAATGCCTGGTGAGTTTGGCGCTTCAAATGCCAAGCTCATCGGGCACTACCCCTGAGTTACAGGTACAGGCGTAACGATCACTCTTTTAATTTTTTTCCATTTTTTATTTATTTTATGTATTTTATATCTCTTTTTCTATTTTATTAATATTATTTATTTTATTTCTTTATTTTTTGTTTGTTTGTTTGTTTGTTTGTTTGTTTGTTTGTTTGTTTATTTATTTATATAGTGACTTTAACAATGAGGGCTAAACACGCACACGGGCAACACCCTGGCGACATATTGCCCCATGGTGTATTGTGAACACGTGATGCGGCATGTCGCCGCTGGTTGGCTGCAGTACGATGCCGTAATCAAGTCCTAGTAGGTGGCCTTGCAACTTTCTTACATTTCGCCTATGAAAAAAATCCCTGCTTGTGCTAGCTTTTCAGCAGGCTGTTCTTAACACGATAAAGTCGTGCGACACGTCTCGAATGAGTTAAAAAAAAATCCTAAGAGCCATTGGCAGTAAAGTTGAAAGAGATCGGGAGATTCACTGAAGTTTAACGCCATGGATGCCAGTGGACACAGATTGTGTTGTGGACATCATCGTGAATTCAACGTCACATTTCCCCAGCCGCCATGAGAACATGGATACAAACTGGTTTCAGCAAGAGGCATAGATCCTCATGAGCCCCTTCGATTGCGGGGGCTCATAAGGATCTATACCTCCTGCAGTTGGGTGGTGTTAAATTTTCCTCGGCAGTGAACGGGTTTTAAAACTGTTTTGATCGAAACTTTCTCACGGCATAGCGATAAGGAAAGTTTTTTAACCGCCTGAATCAAGACGAATCTGGTTTCTTCTAGATCGGAGATCAATGCCCTTTCGTCTGTTTGCTCTTGATCATTAAAGGCACAGGCAAAAGGAAATACATTACAAAAAATAATAAAAGAAAAAATACTCAAGTGTTTGGTAATGCCGTTCCAGACTTAAGAGGCAGTTTGGCCAAAAACATTTCAACTTCGTCTTAGAGCGTCTGGGTCAAAAGAGAAGGAATCAAATGGCGTTTTGCTTGTAGAGTGCTTTTGAAGATACACTCCAGCACTCGGGTATAAAAACTCAAGATGCATGCTTCATAAAGCAATTTTTCAGAAGCATTAAGGAAGGCACAATGCGTCTCTAAAGGATTAAAGTGTCCCCTCGGCACTCCTTAATTTCAAAAGAAGCCATGAAACATAATGCGTCTTGAAGGATGTATAGATTTACAATTGTGTCTGTTCAGAAAGTATAATACCTGTGCATGTAAAAGATGAAAAAGCACGAATCCACATAGCAATCTCCTTTTAAAAAAGATACTAAATAAGTGTATTTGAAGAATTTACATCTCACAGCAACTTTTTTGTTCGTTTGACAGAGGAAATGGACTGTGCCCTTTCTTTAACTCATTTGAGGCTTGCCGCATACGGGTATGGATACGCGGCTATTTGCCGCGTATCCAGATACTGCACGTCTCGGTTGAGCTATCCTATTTTGATCACTACCACGTTTTCTTCTCTGCTACTGTCATGGCTAACTAACAGTAAATACATGTACCCACAAATCTAACAGGGGAGGGAAACGCTGGTAGTTACAGTACACATATCAAGGGAAATCACGCAGCGCTAGACAAACAATCAGTTATGTCCCCTGCTCCCTCCTTATGACACCCAATCGCCAGCCCACGGGCTGGCGATTGGGTGTCATAACGAGGGGGCAGTGGATCTAATTCTTTGTTTGCATAACTCTGAATGATTTCCCTTGGTATGTGTTACTGTAAATACATCCACACATTCACGGTATCCTTTTTTCCAGCAGTAAGTTTGCAATAAAAAACGGATTTCTTTAATCAAACATTCTCAAAGGGCAAAAGTGTTCTCTAAACCGAAATGTTATCCCTTAAGTTAACGTGTCGGTAGCGGTTTTTGTCGCGATGATTCCTGTAGCCGGAATCGTCGCGACAAAACCCGCTACCGACACGCAACGGGTTAAATCCACTTCTATGGATTTTTATACACGCCTTTATGTGTATTTTCTTTCGCCCATGCTTGAACCTCCCCTCCCTCCATCCCACAAAAAGAAAGAAACAGCGTACAAACAACTCCGTAGAAACACTCACAAACCAGATAGGTGAGGCCAGCGCTGGTAGAACTGTACACATACCAAGGGGAATTACTCAGAGCTGGACAGATAAACAGTTAGATCCCCTGCCCCGCCTATCAGGCACCGAATCGCCAGCCCACAGAAAAATACGCTGGTATCCCCTTGGTATGTGTACATTTCTTAGAAACAGTTTTTTTTAATTTTATTTTTTATTTTTTATTTTTTTTTAATATCTCGTCGTCGCAAACTCTCAGTTTGTCTGCGTAAATATTTGACGATCTTCCCTGCCCCAAAAGCCCTCACAGCCTGGCCGACAACTAGACAACCGTTTGCTTAAGTTGAAAAAAGATTGATTCTCGAAATACTGAGCGGGGGGTATTTCCTATAATCGTGATGTATGCTTGTTGTTTTTTTTTTGGTTTTTTTTTTTTGTTGCGTAAGGGGGGGGGGGAGGGGGGAAGGGGGAGGGCGGGAGGAGGGAGGGGGGGAGGGGGGGGGGGGTTGTGGTTCGTGATTCTTGATTACGGTGATGCGCGAAAATATACTAATGGTGAAACGTGTATAAAATAAGATCTTGGTGATTCGTGAAAATGTCCTTATTATTTGGTGAAACGTGAAAAGCCTAAAGAAAATCGCCCAGTCATTCCTGTCAATACACGTTACCCAATTCGTCCCTGGCCCCCTTAAAAACCGCTTTATTCTGTGAGTATCTCAAAAGGGCAGCTTCTAAAATCGCAGACGTAGCAGGCCTTCTATTTGCAGACTTTCCCCCGGGTGCCTTTTTAGTAATTTCTTGCAGCTTAATGTAATTATTTTGTATATCTTAAACAACCGGCAGATGTACGTTACAAATCCCTTCCAGTCCCGCATCTCTTATGCTTTTGCACGCTCACACAGGGAAGATGCATCGGCGATGCTAGTTCAAATACGGTGCCAGATTAGTGTGTGGCCTATAAGAAGCAGCCCGCAAGCTCCGCCCTAGGAAGACAAAAGACAGTGAGTTCACTTTTGTGAACAACGAGATACTCCGCTGGTCTCATTACAGCTTGCGGATGAATCTACTACTCTTTAGATATCCTTTAAGGTCTACATCACTGATATGAAGACAGATCGATCGTGATAGTTGAAAGTTGATGTCCGAATAGTTCAAGGGTGGTGTCGGACTAGCTTGGCGCCTATGGGCGCCAAGCTGGTCTGACACCACCCTTGAACTATCACAGTCGATCCACATCCTGCCGTGGCGTGTCAGGGCTCAGTGGCTTAAAAAAACAACAAACAACCAGGGTCGGATACAAGAAAAGCTAGAGTTTCAGTGGTCCCAACCTCCATTTTTTCTACGTAAATTACTTAGCAAGAAAGGTTGGCGATTTGTCATATCCAAAGTTTAAAGACAATGAAAATGTCTGTTTCAAAAAAAAAAATAAAAAAAAAAATAAACATACTGTCTGTGGCTTTTCACGCGGCAGCATGTAATAATAATACAATGAAAATCCAGCTTTTCACCAAAACAGTGGAATTGCTGTCTTTTGCCTTCCTTTGAGCTGTCATTGTCGATCCGTCTACTGAAATGGGAGGTAGCCATCGGAGGAAAAACTCCAAAACTTGGGAGTTTTCGACCTCCAGTGATCACTGAGTTAACTCCGGGACTGCCGGGAAAAGTAACACCATCCAACTTCAAAGGACACAGATCCTCATGAGCCCCCGCAGTCGCGGGGGCTCATGAGGATCTATTTCTCTTACTGACACGACTCTGTATGCATGTTCCTGGGACATTTGGGGCTCTTTGGCGTACATAACATAGTCTGCCTCCACTGGCGGTACTAAAGGAGTTAGTGCTCTACAGCGGGAGCTGGGGCGGCCATGATAATTCAAGGATAGTAACAGACTAACCTGGCACCTTTCTGGGCACCAAACTAATTTGGCACAACCTTCGAACTGTCTTTCTCGTTCCATCGGCCAAAGCTGGTACTGAGTCTCTTAAAGGTGCCAAACTAGTCTGGTTCTCACCTTTTTTTTTTGTCGTGGCCTCCGTCTGCCTCAGATGGCGCAAGTCTTTTTGACGTTTCCTAAATTTTCGAGGTCGTCACACGTATTAGGTTTGAATGAAATAACCACTTTACTGACGATGAAAAATGATTGAACACCACCCAGCTACAAGAGGTATAGAGCGGCTATTGGTAAGGAAAGGCTTAAACCCTACAGGCTGCTTCTGGGTCTTGTATTTGGTAGTTTCTTCCTGTGCATTTTACGGTTCTACTGAGCAAACAAAATATGCAGTATCTCCGAAACAAACGCAACGACAAGCACAATTCCAACATAACAATCGGACATTTGATCATGTTTCGGTGTGTTGATCATGTTTTTTTTCGGTGAGTAATTCTCTCATGGTGTGTTTTTTCAAAGTGTTTGGTTGACCAAAAGAAAAACTGTGCACACAGCGCATTTTAACTCATTCGCTCACTAACTCACTCAAAGTCTACGCGCCCTAGCGCACGTGTGATGACTAACCCGTAATTGTGTGCTCTAGTCATGAGTTATGCCCCACTAGCAAGTCGCCATTTTTTTTTTTTTTTTTTTTTTTTGCGTCTGTGGCACGGTAGGTTAAAAAACAAAACAAAACACAGTTGCGGGGGCTCATGAGGATCTATGCCTCTTGCTCAAACAGGTAAGGATTCTTCTTTTTCTTTTCTTTTTTCTTTTTCGCCTGGAGATCTTTGATGTTGAATTTACATTGATACAAAACAACACAATCTGCGTCCATTGACAGTGAATAGCTTGAGTCACGTGCAATAGTGTCCTCTTTTCTTTCTTGCATTCTTTCCCCCTCACCTCCTCCCACAAACAAACAAACAAACAAACAACCAACCAACAAACTACCAACCAACCAACAAACCCAACCCAACATACCAACCCACCAACCAAACAATCAACGAAAGAAATAAAGGAAGGAAAAAATGAAGGCTTGTTTGGTCTGGGGAACTTCGCTATTTGTAATGTATTATTAGCGCAAATAGAAGTTCGGCTGCGTCTGCGATTTTAGAGGCTGCCCTTTTGAAATACTCCAGGAATAAACTATTTAAACCGAAAAAGGGAACAAACAAACAAACAACAAGCAAACATCGAAAGAAAGAAAAAAAGAAAGAAAGAAACATACACAAACAAACAAACAAACAAACAAGCAAGCAAACAAACAGTACTCTTGAGCTGTCATGGCTGATTCATCTGCTATACGGCTTACGCGCATGCAGCCTCATGACGCTTCCAACAGTTTACAAAGTAAGTATACATGAAACTACCAAGTGAGTAGGAAAAAGCACTGTCAAGGGAGAGAAGTGTGCATGTGCTTTTTCCTACTCACTTGGTAGTTTCTTCTAAATTACAAGCACTGGCAGTCAACCCTTTCGGTCTAAGTATACATGAACTTAGCGACATGCAAAGCCAAGTTCAGCACCACAACTCTCTACTACTTTCCCCCCAGTGCGGGAAACGTCCTCGGGCCTACGCCGGCCGCAGCTGACCCGACACGGCTGTGCGCGGGCCGGCGGTCGATGTCGGCCCACTGACCGTTGGCTCACTGCTTTCTCTCCCCGCCCTCCTCCCCCCCCCCCCCCCACACACACACTTTTCCTCCCTTATCCATTCTCCAGTAATCGTGACGGCGACTGATACAGCTGGAAATTAAACTTTTTCTCCTGGACAGTAATTTGGGCGCGGATGTTATTAAGGTCTTTGAATACCCATTGCCGCGTGCTCCCCGAGGTCTCGTTAGGCGCGAGATGATGAGTGTGAAGTGACGAGAATACGAAATGTGGGACATTAAAAAGGGTGAAACCAGTTTGGGCAAACCCGTTGGAAAACGTTGCCTCCGTGTTTGCCAGCCGCATAGATCCGGCCACAGAAGGAAGGGCTAACGCATATTACTCAATGGAACACGGACCCAAAAGTTGACTGCCAACCGTGCAAAATGCAAATGAATTTCCAGCAAGGAGAGAAACGCGCTCAAAAGAGACAAACAAAACACATTTGTTTTGTACATCATAATTGTGCTTGTCTTTTCTGAGCGTGTGTTTTTTCTTCTTCTCCATATTACTCATGCATTAACCGTTTCTCGTTAGGCTAAATTTCGGCAGCGCATTTGCAAAATGGGGCACAGATCCTTCTGAGCAAAGTCAAAGCAAGTTCACTCAGGACTGCCTAGCATGCCGAGCCTATTTCACATACGCCTTAGATTGTATGAGCAAATTAACTCATTCGAGACGTGCCGCGTATCCGTAGGCGGCACGTCTCAAATGAGTTAATGCCATAATAAGTTTACTAACTGGGGCACGAGTCTACTCCTGCATTTTGTATACGTACCAGAGATTCCCAAGAGCTACTCTGACTTGACTAAAGGCTGAAAATAGAAAGTACGTGTGGTTGAATCGCACGATTTTCATTGTGTCATGTGTGTGCTTTGCATTTCACCTCATGCTCATTAACCCATTCACTGGCGAGAAAAAGTGAACACGATCCAACCGCAAGAGACACAGATCCTCGTGAATCCTATTTGCGGGGACTCGCTAGGATCTATGCCTCTTGCAGACATCACTGTGTGTCCATGTTTCTTCAACAGCTGGGATCTTTTGTTGGAATAATAATAATAATAATAATAATAATAATAATAATAATAATAATAATAATAATAATAATAATAATAATAATAATAATAATTTTTCTATGGCGCCTAACCTCAGGTAGAGAGCTCTAGGCGCCTTACAAATTTCAAAAATACAATTATAAAAACTATACACAGTATCACACACACACATACACACACACACACACACACACACAAACACACACACAAACACACACATATATATATATATATATATATATATATATATATATATATATATATATATATATATATATATATATATATATATATATATATATATATATATATATATATATATATATATATATATATATATATATATATATTCCAATATATATTCCAGGCACCACAGCAAAGCTAAAACAGAATCCTCAGCAGTCAATGTCGGTGGGATAATGGAGTTGGAAAAAGATTTTAAAACATCTTTTGAAACAGATGAATAGCAAATGTTTCAGAAACACGGCCCGCGGCCATTGGTAAGGAAAGGCTTAAACCCTACAGGCTGCTTCTGGGTCTTGTGTTTGGTAGTTTCTTCCTGCGCATTTTACGGTTCTACTGAGCAAACAAAATATGCAGTATCTCCGAAACAAACGCAACGACAAGCACAATTCCAACATAACAAACGGACATTTGATCATGTTTCGGTGTGTTGATCATGTTTTTTTTCGGTGAGTAATTCTCTCATGGTGTGTTTTTCAAAGTGTTTGGTTGACCAAAAGAAAAACTGTGCAGACAGCGCATTTTAACTCATTCGCGGACAGCCGCATCCGGATGCGCGGTTTATGACGCGCGGCATCCGGATGCGGCTGGCCGCGAATGAGTTAATGTAGCGCACGTGTGATGACTAACCCGTAATTGTGTGCTCTAGTCATGAGTTATGCCCCACTAGCAAGTCGCCATTTTTTTTTTTTTTTTTTTTGGTCTGTGGCACGGTAGGTTAAAAAACAAAACAAAACAAAAACACCATATGAAAGCTTCAGAAAAAAGAGCCATTACAAATTAATGCCGTCAGCATGCGCCAACAATACCACTACTCTATCGATTTACGTGTGCTGGTCTGTGATGTTGGAACTTCCGGCTGTATACCTTCACTAGAAAGAGCTGTACGACGAGTTTTAGTAGACTTTACCAGCAAAACAACGTGTTTCTCTCAGAGTGGGATAGGACATGCTCGGTGCAGGAAGTAAGAGGGGGAAAAAGACTCCCGAGGGACGGCAGGTCTGATTGGTTGGTTGCCGTCGGAAATGAAACAGAAATAGATCGTGAGTCAATTTAAATTAGCTGTCTATCGATAAGTATCAGTGCTTCCTCCAGACAAGAGACATAGATTCACAGGAGCCAATGCAGTCTCACGGGGTTCATGAGAATCTCAGTGTCACTGGTTATCAGGATAGGATCAGGTAAGGTCTTCTAAGATCGGATATATTAACTATTAAAGTCCCAGAACTAAATGACTCCCATTCTATAGAACGGAAGGCATTTAGTTCTGGAAGTTTAAGAGTTAAAGCGTATGTTCTTAAAATGAGAAAGGTTTCTCCAAACAGTGGCTTTGGAACCGAGATGGGGTGGGATGGTGTGGGGGGAGGGGAGGGGGTTCTACCCCACACAAAATATAGTAGGAGTGGCCAGAATATCCCCCGACCTCCCACCCCACACACACTCACGCACGCACACACGCACACACGCACACACGCACGCACACACACACACACGCACGCACGCACGCAAGCACGCACGCACGCAAGCACGCACGCACGCAGGCACGCACACACACCTTATTTGGGGAGAAAAAAAAGGATTGCGAGTTTATGTTTGATTTTTGGTGGCTAGCAAACTGACGCCTTCCCCTACCCATTTCAGTGAAGAATATCTTCCTACGCAGTGTTATAGACAAAAAGACCCAAAGAGTGACTTTATTTGTTCCTCATATTGAGTGTGTTGCTGTGATGTAAGTATACAGTTCCAAGCAGGCCTATAGGCTACGTTGGTGCATCATTGTCAAATATTAGATTGCTTTTTTGTCATTTTTTCAGGATGCTTTTGACGCAATGATATATTGAATAGGTATTGGATGTACTAAACACAGGTCCTGACAGTCCCTCTCAAAGGGATGTTACCATTCATGTTTAATTTATTTAGCTCATTCTACCCCAACACCGAAATCCCCAAATTTTGCCGTTGTCCTCTGCAGACTGCACTCTAGTGCAAGACACAGATCGACCATGACAGTTCAAGGGTGGTGTCAGAATAGCTTGGCGCCCATAGGCGCCAAGCTATTCTGGCATCACCCTTGAACTATCATGGTCGATCCTTATTTTGCTGTGGTGTGTCTGGGGTAGAATGAGTTAAGATGTGCTGAATCTAGATACTTTATATATCAATACACCAATTAACACAATTAACACATTCGAGACGTGCTGCATCCGGATACGCGGCTTTAGCCGCGTATCAGGATGCAGCACGTCTCGAATGTGTAAAGAAGTATATTACAGTTGGCCCATTTTATTGACGTCATGTTATGATAATCTTCTCTGTTCTGCTCTGTGACTCTTCCATCATTGCCCATATGTGTGTTAGCACCAGGCAGTGCGGGCCTAAATTACAGACAGTACAACCATGACAGTAGACCTTTCTGCAGAGAAGGCCATACGAGAGATTTGTAACCCCTTCTCTGTCAGTAATCACGAATTGCGCGTCTGAAACCATTGCACACTGACCTATATTTACGTGGAGAACACAGGACGTCTCTTGGCCCAAAAAGGGCATCACAGACTGTCAGTAATCACGAATTGCGCGTCTGAAACCATTGCACACTGACCTATATTTACGTGGAGAACACAGGACGTCTCTTGACCAAAAAGGGCATCACAGACTGTCAGTAATCACGAATTGCGCGTCTGAAACCATTGCACACTGACCTATATTTACGTGGAGAACACAGGACGTCTCTTGACCAAAAAGGGCATCACAGACTGTCAGTAATCACGAATTGCGCGTCTGAAACCATTGCACACTGACCTATATTTACGTGGAGAACACAGGACGTCTCTTGACCAAAAAGGGCATCACAGACTGTCAGTAATCACGAATTGCGCGTCTGAAACCATTGCACACTGACCTATATTTACGTGGAGAACACCGGACGTCTCTTGACCAAAAAGGGCATCACAGACTGTCAGTAATCACGAATTGCGCGTCTGAAACCATTGCACACTGACCTATATTTACGTGGAGAACACAGGACGTCTCTTGACCAAAAAGGGCATCACAGACTGTCAGTAATCACGAATTGCGCGTCTGAAACCATTGCACACTGACCTATATTTACGTGGAGAACACAGGACGTCTCTTGACCAAAAAGGGCATCACAGACTGTCAGTAATCACGAATTGCGCGTCTGAAACCATTGCACACTGACCTATATTTACGTGGAGAACACAGGACGTCTCTTGACCAAAAAGGGCATCACAGACTGTCAGTAATCACGAATTGCGCGTCTGAAACCATTGCACACTGACCTATATTTACGTGGAGAACACAGGACGTCTCTTGACCAAAAAGGGCATCACAGACTGTCAGTAATCACGAATTGCGCGTCTGAAACCATTGCACACTGACCTATATTTACGTGGAGAACACAGGACGTCTCTTGACCAAAAAGGGCATCACATACAGAGGACTTACAAGAGACATAAATCACCATGAGACCCCGCAGTCAGGACGGCTCATGAGGGTTTATGTCTTTTGCAGCTGTGTGGAGTTCGCCTGTCTCGGCTGTTAAGGGGTCAAGCTAACTTAACCATCAAAACTTCATGAGAGTGGACCAGAGCATGCCTGATGCAGGAAGTAAGAAAAAATAACAGATGACTCCCACGAGACGGCAAGTCTGATTGGTTGGTTGGCTTCGGAAATGAAAAAAAAAACAAGAAAACAAACCCGCACTTCTGTATGGAGAACGCATCTCAAACGAGTTTAAAACAGTTAGTGAAGAACGTCAAAACGTCTTGTAAATTTATTCTTGTGGATAATTCCCCCCTCCCCCTCCCCCCTCCCCTCGGAACACCCCCTCCCCCCCCCCCAAGAAAAAAATAATAAATAAATAAATAAATAAATAAGTGTGTGCTGAGAAACTTTACTTCTATCGTGCTGTTTTTCTGTGAATTTTATGGCTTATAGTCAATGATCGACCCACAAGATTAACCGCTCTTGACACCCGAAGGGTTAACCTTGTGGGTCGATCATTGACTATAAGGAATCATCGCGACTAAAACCGCTCTTGACACCTAAGTTAAGATATTCTGGTTTGTATGCGGGCCGTGCTAGCGGAAGAAAGAAAATTGATGTTTCAGACGTCTCCAGCTGAGGCCTGGTCGACTGAGTCAGACCGTACGCTGTGATGGCGATGAGATTTTGACAAGCATAAATTATTATGTTTCGAAAAAAATCTGTGTTGTTCTATTGTTGCTTATATATTCTTCTTACAGCCATGTGTAGGTCTGTGATTTTGGATCTTACCGCTGTATTGTGTGTTGGTTTGTGAATTTGACATTACTGCTGGACAGACGTAAGATCAAAATCACAGACCAGCACACACTATTTTTGGTGCAGTCTCTTCCCCCCCCCCCCCCAACCCCTCCCACCTACCGTCCCCCGCCTTTCGCCACACACGCACGCACACACACACACACACACACACACACACACACACACACACACACACACACACACGCAAGCACGCACACACGCAAGCACGCACACACATACTCTACGGCTACTACCGATTCTTAACTCATGGGAGACGTGCCGCATCCGCATACGCGAGATAAAGCCGTGTATCCGAATACAGCACGTCTCCTGTGTGTTAACTCATTCGAGAAGTGCCGTCTCCGGATACACGACTTATGCCTTATGTCTCGAATGAGTTAAGGTCTTCCTGCCTACGGGCTGATAGCGTATGCGTATGGTAGATAACGTATTCCAACCAGCAGCCAAAGGCCATCGGGCCGATTTCAGCCCGGTGACCTCTTGCAGACTGGGATTTTGATGTTGCTGCTACTGCTGCTGGTGCTGATCTCTTTCTGAGTGAGAGATAGAGAGAGACTGAGAGAGAGAGAGAGAGAGAGAGAGAGAGAGAGAGAGAGAGAGAGAGAGAGAGAGAGAGAGAGAGAGATTGCTTGGCATGTTAGAAGCATGGAAGCCATTACCACTGATCACCCCCGCAAACCGCGGAGTAATTAGTCCCCATTTTCCCCTTTGGCCATCAAACTTTGACCTGATGTCCCCCGGGGCTACTTTCATAAAAGCGCCGGTGATGAGACATTGTGCGAGAAACGCAGACGCAAATGAAACTAGATGGCAATCCAGGTGAAAGGTCCCCTGACTACGGGTGCCCTGTGGAAAGCTGTTGCATAAAGGCGTCTATCACACAAAAGAACGTCCGTGAAGGTATTTTTTTCCTAATCGTGTGCTTTATTAATTATTATTTTATTTTCCCCAGAAAACTTATTGTCAAGAAACTCTTTTCATATTGTCACACAGCAAAAAAAAAAAAACAAAAAAAAAACAAAAAAAAAACAATCACTCTCATGATACTTTCTCTCGTGCAGTTAACCCTTTGACTCCAGAGCTAAATGACTTCTATTCTGTAGAATGGAAGTCATTTAGTTCTGGGAGTCAAAGGGTTAACAATTAAATGGTAAATATTTCCCACGGAAGAGTTGCCGTCAGAGGACTTCATTCTTCCAGTTACTATTTGGTAAAACTATTTACCACAGACGAGCCGCTTTGAGGGCACCTTGTTGTCTAGGATTCCTGGACCTCTGGACAGCGTCTGGTCTGCGGGAGACCAAAAAGAAAACCTCATTGGTCCCAGCAACCTGCAGGGATCCGTGAGATTCGTGTCTTCTTTTATTTTACAGACAAACACGACTTCGCTGTTGATTTGAAGATGGAGCTAAGGGTCAGAATCGGTGATGCAGAACTGTCTCAGAAAGGTATAAATGGAGCTGATTCGGGCCGGCCAGACATAGAATCTCATGAGCGCCTGTATCCTGCAGGTACTTATGAGAGTCTGTGTCACGCTCTTTTGAGTAAGAAATAAAACTATGAACAGCTGAGAATCGACAGTAGGTTTTTGCCTAGTGTTGGCGGCTCCAGCCGCGACACAACCTCCCGTAGCACACTGTCGGCGGCGAGATCCGTCCAGGCAAGGTTCGCTCGCAGTGCTCATGCTTGTCTATTGTTAGTGCTGAATGTGTCGTTACAAGCCGTTACTTGACAAGCGCACGTGTTAACAGAACTATTTGTGGCAGAGTATAAAATACAGAAATAGTATAGGCAACGAGTTAAGCGTATTGCTGCTCTCCACATCTATGTAAACTAGTAGGCCAGCAAGAGACACATATATCTTCCTGATCTACTTAAACCTGCAAGGACTCATCAAGATCTTGCGTCAGTGATTGCTTAACACATTTTGCCCCACGACCGAAATCCCCAAATTTTGAAGTTGCCCTCTGAGAGACTGTAGAGACATATCGAGCATGAAAGTTCAAGGGTGGTTCCAGAATAGCTTGGCGCCTATGGGCGCCAAGCAATTCTGGTACCACCCTTGAACTATCATGCTCCATCCATGTCTTGCTGTGGTGTGTAAGGGCTGAATGAATTAAACCTTCGATTGCTACTGACGATACTGTTCGGCGTAAAAGACGCGTAACTATGCGTCTTTTCCGCCGATCAGTATCGCCAGTAAAAATCCAAAGTTTAGACTCTACGTCCCTTCAAGATGATGGGGTTTCGCCCAGTGACTGAAAACGGTGGCTTAGAAGCGGTGATGAAGTATTGTTCCTGCACGGGCACTCTGGGGTAACTGCAGTCAATTGATTGGAACGCTTTAAAAAAACAGGGTCGGTGAGAAGACCCGAGGGTTGGGGTGGGATGTGGGGGTTGAGGTGATTAGGGATTTTGTATTGATGCAGGATTCACGGCGCAAGAAAAAATCCCACATTATGGTACTAACGCTTAAGCCACGCATAATGAAAATCTTCAACGGTTTCTGTTTTTGAAGATTCTTTCGTGATAACTATACGCGACACGCGCGTAAGTACAGGTCTGCATCGTGTTTACGTGCTTCGGAATACCCGTGTATCGCTGGCTCCCATGGATGCGCAAAACTAGAAAGACTATCTTCGTCCACTGGCAGTGAAGGGGTTACCTGTTAGAGACGACAGAGCGCGTGAAAAGCCACAAACGATTTTCTGTTTATATTTTTTGTTATTTAAACGTAGGATGACGTTTCCTTCGTCATAGTTATTGAGCTGACGCTGGAAGGAAATGGGGCAAAACCAAAGTAAGGGCCACAATTCGTTTAGTCCGAATTATCGGATGAGTGCAGTATATGACATATTGAAGATAAATCGCCTGTGGCTGGGACTGCATTATAAAGTTCCTAGGCCTAGTCCCTGTCATCTGCAAGAGGCATAGATTCTCATGAGCCCCTGCGCCTGCAGGCGCTGGGGCGCATGATAACCTATGACTCTTGCGGTTCGCATTGGGCCTATCTGTTCCTCAGATTTAAGGTTCTGGCCATCTGCATTGAAGAGCACGACTTTTCTAGAGCGCCATCAAAATGGCAGCCACTCTAGACTGTACTTGACATTTCCATTTAGATTTGCATTGGAATGTCCCGTCGACCTCCTGAGACAGACTTTGTCACTCGTTCGACGTTAATTCCAAGCAATCAATCGTATACTGACAAACAAAGGAAATGCGACATTCATCGGAAACACTAAAGTCCGATGATTCCTCAAAATGTTGCATTTCTTTTGCTCGTCAGTGTAGAATCCTGTTTGACGCATTATCATCTTTTAAAACTGAAGCTTTTGAAACTGGGACCAAAGGTGAACATTAGCTAAAGCATAAAGAGTTTCACGGAAACTTTTCTTGACCGAGCGGTCCAGACCTTTCCTTTAGAATCCTGTACACATATCACTCGATCAGCGTCAGGCCGCGAACTCAGATTGTCTTTTTTAAAGCCATGCAAATTCAAAGCGAAGAATCCCCATCTGTACGAGGATCACGGATATAAAACGGAGCCAGCTAAAGGCAAAAAAGCATGTCTGCTTCGTTCAATTAATGGTCTTTGCTTTTCCCTGGCAGTGAAGGGGTTAACTCTGTTTGTGATGTCTCTGTGTTGTTCTGTGTTCGGGCAGTGAAGGGGTTAACTCTGTTTGTGATGTCTCTGTGTTGTTCTGTGTTCTGGCAGTGATGGGGTTTACAGTCACTACCCTTGAAATATGGACAATCCATCTTGTTCCCCTTGAGCATAGTCTAAAGCAGTGGCTTTTTCATTGTCTTGGACCGCTGGCAGGTAAGGCGATTACCACGATGTTTATCGATCTACAGTTCAGATCAGTTCAGTTCGGTCAAGATGTGATCTCTGCGCTCGGAAAGACCCATACGCGCTCCACCCAACCCATCAGACGTCATCCCAGATTTCCTTTCGATATCGTGCCAATATCGGTCTGGTTTACTGTGGATCTATGTCTTTTCAAGTCTTCCCAACGTTATCTGCCTTTCAAAACACCCCCAGAGGCGATTTATGTACCAGTAGCAATGTGTGGTTCACTATTGACAGTTATGATAGTTGTTGGTTGGTTATACCTTGCTTAACGTCCTAACAGCAACTTTGCTTTCTCAGTACGTGCTTGCACTGCTTTTGAAAAAATAAAAAATAAAATAAAAAATAAACAGAATTTTGAATAAATGTCGCCAACCGGTCTAACTTGCTAAATAAACATTAGACCCATTAGTGACGCTGCACCTTCATGTTCACTTATCGTACCCTAGTTGCTGGGTTTTTTTTTTTAAACAGTAGAAAATCACTACAATTATGAAATTACGTGGAGATGCTATATTTCTATTTTTTTAAATGCATTAATCGTAAACACATCACTTATCATCTCTTAGATGCAGCAGACTATTTAGCAACATGCATCCAGTATCAAGGATTACAGGCAGCGTAGACAGTAGTTAGAGTTTTATAAAGAAAAGTACAGTTGAATGGACCAAGGGCAGACACAAACGTAGGCCGCAGAAAAAGGAGAAAACCCCACCCTGTGGGGCTGACCATAGAGACCCTGGGAATTAAAAATTGTTAACCCCACCAAAGTCCCCCAGGGCAAACTCAGGTATGATAGTGGAACAATAGAAGATAGAACCCATTTAGCCACAAAGCCCTGACAGAAGAAGGTGGATCGACCATGATAATTCAATGGTAGTGTCAGATTAGCTTAGCGCCTGAAGGCGCCAAGCTAATCTGGCACTACCGTTGAATTATCATGGTTGATCCATCTACTGCAACAGGTACATAATCGTTAAGTGACACCTCCAGACTGTAGGAAATGTGGCCTTGGGGCTAACTGGGTTAATTAAAACACGCTGTGAATAACTCGTCTATCAGGTGTTACGTGGTGGTTGTAGTCGTAGTATGATACAATCACACCAGACGCACGCACGTAGAGTTCTTGTACAAAAAAACCTTCACCCAGCTACAACTCGTCACACGTGGCATAAGGTTGTGGACCACACTAGAGTAACAGTTCCAAACAATACTTTATTGCAGCGATGCAATTTCCGCACAATGCATCCACAAATGCACCGACACTGATACACTGTCTCCTCTACAATGCATCAACACTTTTGACACATTGCGTCTCTCATACAATGTACGTACATATTTCCTAACACGGTTTTTTTTTTATACTATTACAGATTTCCAGAACAATCCAGCAAATTCACACAACACAACCAATCAGAGAAGAAAACGTAACCAAAACTTATTAATATTCATGAAAAAGAATACTCTAGATCCGACTACAAATTTCCACTACCGTCTAGGCGCATTCGTTAAAACGTTGCGAAATGTAGCCAACAATTTTGACGTCATATTTGAGGTCACTAGAATAATCGCGCCTTTTCCAGAACGTTCTAGGTCAAACGACGTCGGACTACGGCAACAATGTAACGAAAAGACGCGTCATTTTAGCTACACAACAGAAGTCAGTCGCAATTCTCCAAGCAAAAGAAAATGAATCCTACTAAAAAGGTACGTAATTCTTATCCAAAATAACTGAAATGAAAATCGCATATTTTCTATGATCAACACACACATGCTCTCAAAAGAATAACACAACCACAAACGTAACACAGGCTAGGCCTGTAGTCATGCTGATTAGCACGTGAGGATTTTAGTTTGCGAGATCATAATATTATTTCATCATGTGTGAACGAACTCTGTTCAGTAATAAATTACTTCTGAACATTCTTGCCGTTCATTATGTGAACACTGTAAAAGAGTCACTGACACCTGCTTTGGCTCGTAACCATAGCGTCAAGAGCCAATTTACGATTGTGAACATGCAGCTTTTACAAAAGCAAATGTGTGAGTGCATGGTACTGTCACGACACGCCTGACGGAGTCAGGGCGCCGTGGACAATATGAGTGCAGACACTCGAGAAAACCCACCCACTCTAAATAAATAACACAACGCCAGCGATAAACAACAAACAAATCCTTTATTACCTACTCTAACCCCCACCCCAACCCACTAACGCCCCACACACTCACACATACCCACACATGCACTCATAACGTATTAACACTTAAAAAAGATTAACATATAAAAAAATGACTAACAAGTGAATATGACTAACAGACGAAAATGACTAACAGGTGAATATGACTAACAGGTGAATATGACTAACAGGTGATAATGACTAATATGGCCAACGGCTATACAAGGCGGGTAACTTTGTCTCTGTACAGTGTCCTCTGTCCCACACTAGACAGGGTGGCTCGTAAAGTAAGAGTACTACCCCTACACCACAGAGCACCGTAGCCGCGCTTGCCCACGCACGCCTGTGACCGACGCTCAGAACGTAGAATCAGCCTGCTGTAGCCCAACGCACTTGTCCAACAGGACCGGCTAGCGAAGGCGTTCCGACTCCCGATGATGCGTCACCGTTGGTCATGGAAGATGAAGAGATCGAAGGACGAAATCTTCGAAGCCAGTGCACTGGAAAAGGGCGCATTGTCAGTCAAAGTGCCAACACAGTTAATTCTGGCCTATTTGACACGCACCTACTCACAAACCACGTGAGTTGTGTCTCGTCTCACCCTAATACCCGCCTCGGCCATATTAAATATACAATCACGGATATGAAAGATTCCTATGTACATTCAACATTCGCTAGGTCTGCACTATTCCATTACACTAACATTAAGCTAGCACAACCACTTTTGTATAATAACATTGCCACTGCTAAAACCAACATTATCAAAATATCCCGATGTACATACAAAGATATGAAATAATCACCAGCAACCACCCAACGTGACAATCTTATTACATCACGTCTAGGACTTAATACAGATATATTTGAAAGGATACCCACCTTAATTCAATTTAACAACATGGCCCTTTAAATATACTGATACTCGGCGACAGCCGAACATAAACAACTAAATCCGACACCCACCACATTACAACCCAACCTAAAAAACATGGTTAAAGACTTGATTAAAACATCACTAAAAAACTAGACGAACATACCCTTCCGAACCTATGTACACATTCAAACACCCGAGAGCACAGCAGCTAACTGAGGAAAATGGCATGAGTAAATACCTGTCACTGGTGAGTCCTCCGGCAGGACGAGACAAACAAGACGAAGACGAACCGGAGGGGTCTTCTGGTGAGTAGCAGCCGTGGTCACAAGTCTCTCGGGACACCCACACCCAGGAACACTGGCCGTGGTCTTGCAGGGAGGGTAAAACAACCCTCACACAGCTTGTCAAGGGCTCCAAACGAGGCCGCACCCTGACCCAGACTCTCACTTCGCTGGCTAACTCCGCTGACTGTAATATCCTTCTGCTACCTTGCAGTTTAACTTTACTTCTGAACACTGTTCGGTTAAAGCTACTTGGCTAAAGCGTGCAACCGCTGTACTCGCTCACTGTTAAGCTCGCTGCACGGGCTTTACGATTACGCTCACACTACATTTATTAACTTCCCTAAACTAAGGCTATTTACAGAATTCGGCGATCTACATTTATTAACCAAAAAACGACTTGGCGAAAAAATAAAACATGTCACATCCGTTACGTGACATACCCCCCTCCCAGATCAAACACCCGGGTTTGATTACTATATGACTGTCCCAATACTGCTTCCACATTTACGGTTTCTACCACCCTGTTCTACTCAAAAAGTCAGCAGGTACATTTACTTTACCGGCTATGCTTTCCACTCTAATGGAAAATGGCTGCAACTGCAAAGCCCACCTCATCAGTCGACTGTTTGTGGATTTAGCTTGTTGCAAGTACTGCAATGGTCTATGGTCGGTCTGTACGACGAATGTCCTACCATACAGATACTGACGGAATTTTTGAATTCCCCACACGATTGCAAGACACTCCTTTTCGACGGTGGAGTAGTTACGCTCTGCTTTGGATAGTTTCTTGCTCGCGCATGCAACAGGCTGTAAACCGTTACCATGGTCCTGACATAATACGGCCCCTACCCCCCCTTCGGACGCATCTGTCTGCAACACGAAGAGACGATCGAAGTCTGGCAATGAGCACACAGGACCTGAACACAGTCGCGCCTTCAGCGTCTCAAATGCTGTCTCACATGCATCGTTCCAACCGATCTGCCCAGTTTTCCCTCCCTTGGTCAGGTCGGTTAGTGGGGCTGCTATGGCCGCAAAGTTAGGAACGAACCGGCGGTAATAATTTGCCAACCCAAGAAACGATCTGACTTGTTTCTTTGTTTGTGGTCGCGGCGCGTCTTTTATCCGCTGCATCTTGTCTCCCTCTGGTTTTATCTGACCGTTACCCACTGTATGCCCCAGATATTCCAATTGCTTGAACCCCAAGTAACACTTTGTAGGTCTGGCCGCCAACTGGACCTCTCTTAGCCTACCAAAGAGCTGGGCAATACACTGTAAGTGACGTTCTTTAGTGGAGGAAGCAATCATGACGTCGTCCATGAAATTGCTAACTTCCGTCAATCGCAAAGGTTCTAGTAACCTCCTCATCATTCGGGAAAAGATTGCCCCCGCCGTCTTTAACCCGAAAGGCATTACTTTCCACTGAAATTGCCTTGCCGGTGTGGTGAAAGCAGTTTTCGGTTTGTCGCTCTCTAACATGGGTACCTGCCAGTAGCCTTTAGCTAGGTCTAACTTACTCAAGTACTTAGCCTTGGACAGTAAGGAAAATAGGTACTCCACGTCAGGCATTGGCTCAGCATCGAACACGACCTTTTGATTCAGTTTCCTAAAATCTACACAAAACCTAACAGTGCCATCTTTCTTCTTCACCAAGACGATCGGTGAGCTGTATGGGGAATTGGCTCTCTCGATTACTCCCATCTCTAGCATAGCGTCTACTTCGGTTTTCACTACCTCTAGCTGAGAATGAGGTAGAGGATATTGCTTCGTTCTCACCGGCACTTCATCAGTCAAATGGATTTCACATGAGTCTAGTGTCGTCCTCAACGGATAATCTGTCAAAATATCCTTAAACTGGACAGTCAGAGCTTCTATACTAGAATGGATCTCTGGACAGTTAGGATCAAGATGGACGTCGGAGGGTCCTTCAGACACTACCAAAGGAATGGTGGGTACTTCCTTTACCACCACGAATGCCTCTCCCCCCTCATCTTCGTCCTCCTCATCTATCACTACTGTAGCTACTGACACTCGTTCTTGGAACTTTTTCAACAGATTTGCATGGTACAGTTTATTTTTACTGCCCACCCGTACCCTGTAGTCACACTCTCCGACTCTCTCTAGAACTTCGAATGGTCCCTGCCAAGCCATCTCCAGCTTGTTGTGTTTAACTGGAAGTAACAACAAAACCTTGTCTCCTGCACTAAAACTGCGTGGTTTGGCTCTGCGGTCAAAGTGCTGTTTCTGCTTTTTCGAAGCTAGCTTCAAATTCTGTTGCGCTAACCTGCACGTCTCTTCAATGCGATTCCGTAAATCTACCACGTACTGGCTTGCATCTCTCACCTCTTCTCCCATCTGCTCTTTCGTCCACAGATCCCGTAGAACTGACATGGGCCCCCTTAGTCTTGCCGTACAATAACTCGAACGGCGCGAACCCCGTCGATTCCTGAGGAACCTCCCTGTACGCAAACAGCAATGAGGGAATGTATCTGTCCCAACATCGAGGTTGCTCGCTAGCTAACTTCTTCAACATGGACACCAAGGTACCGTTGAAACGTTCGACTAGGCCATTTGCCTGCGGATGGTAAGGAGTAGTACACTTGCCTTGTATGCACAGCAAACGGTTGACTTCAGACATCACTTGTGAGGTGAACTGGGACCCTTGGTCGGTGAGTACCTCCCTCGGAATCCCCACCCTAGACCAGATTTCTAACAATGCCTCAGCGACCCTTTCTGCTTCGATCCCCTTTAAAGGTACTGCCTCGGGGTATCGAGTGGCGTAATCGACGGTCACGAGAATGAACCGGTTTCCTCTGTCGGAAGCTGGAGCAATAGGCCCCACAATGTCTACCGCTACTCTCTGAAATGGTTCTTCTACTAGCGGAAGCTGTTGCATAGGAACCCGTGGTACTCTCCCTCTTGGTACTACTTTCGGACATTGTTCGCACGACTCACAGTACCTGCGAACTTGAGCACACAGCCCCGGCCAATAGAAAGTACCCCAAATGCGTTCCCGGGTTCTCTTGCCTCCCAAATGCCCCCCCCCCCCCCCCCCCATCGGTGGGTCATGCGCTAAACGCATTACAGTCTCCCTCAAGGGCTTCGGGACGACTAACTGGGACGTTTGGCTGCCTCCTTTGCTATAGACCCGATACAGAATTCCCTTCCTCCTGCAAAATTCTATCAGACTTTTCCCTGACGGAATTGCTCGGCCCTCTTCGGCCAACTTCCTAGCGCGAGCTAGAGTTTCGTCCTGGTTCTGCCACTCTATCAGTTGGGCAGGAGTCACACTGAGATCGGCCTGCTTAACGACTTTAAGCGCGCTCTCTCCCTCCTTTTCTCTCTGAATCTGAGCTCGAGTTTGGACTGCTGCTGCCATAGCACACTCACTGGCATCAATGGATACGGGACTACGTTTCCCATCTGAAAAAGTCACCCAGTTCCCTAGGATTACGTCCGGTCCCATGCGCTCCATTACGATAAGTTCGATCGTCCCTCGCACGAATGGGGAATCGATTTCAACCCATGCAGTCGGATACTTATCGGACTTAGTATGGTCGACGGGATTGACGTCTATGAACCGACCTGTAAAATCCCTGGGTTCTATCCACTTGGCGGCGATCGCACTCATATCCGCGCCGGTATCACGCATGATACGAACTTCCTTTCCCTTGGCTAATCCCTTACTCCACGGGTCGTAGGGCCGGATCGTCCGCATCCCTACGGTTACGGGCTCTGTCATTACGGCTACTGTCTCAGAGGCAATGGTGACTTGGTTAACTGACGCCTTACTCTGACAGTTCCTTGCTACGTGCCCTGGTTTGTTGCACTTAAAACACAGCCGTTCACCAGTCCCTCTGCCTGAACTAGCTGGTGCTGTCCTGTGTTCTGCTTTGGTCTCAGGGGGTTTATTCGACCCTTTGTCCTTCTTGAACGGCGGACGAATCGGCCCCCCACCCAATGGACGCGAGACTGCCCGTTTGGTGTCGATATGGAGCTGCGCTAGCTCCGCGGCCTCTTCACCATTCCTAGGACGTTTTTCCCTAACGAACATTTCAAGGTCTGCATTCATAATAGCATAAAGTTGCTCAGACAGAAACATGTCTAGCACTTGTTCTACGTCCTCTATGTTCTTATGGGCTAAAGTGAACCAACGCTTGACTGAGGTCTTTAACCTAACGAACAACTGGGGAAACGTTTCGAGACTCTCCTTTTTGGCTTCGCGAAACTGGCGCCTGTAATATTCAGCGTCACGCCTGAATCTTCTCAATAAGGTCTCCCTCACCACCTCAAAATCTTTCCCTTGCTCTACCGTCAGCCTAAGGTATGCATCACGGGCCTCCCCCTGCAATAGAGGTGTTAACCTGATCCCCCATACCTCTTTCGGCCACCCCTGGGTTTCGGCTACTCTCTCAAAGAGCTGAAGGTAAGATTCCACATCTTCCTTATCCTCTAACGGACGCATCTTGAGCGAGTAATGCTGACTAGACTCCGTAACTGACTTCTTTTCCGATGCTGCTAACTGTAATCTAAGCCGCGTTTCGGCCGCGACGAGCTCTTCTTTCCGTGCTTGTTCCGCGGCAGCTAGCTCCTCTCTCCGTGCTTGTTCCGCGGCAGCTAGCTTACGTTCGGTCAATGCTAAGTCATCCCGCCTAGCTTGCTCTGCTGCCTCACGGTCCATCTGGAGCCGTCTCTCGGCTGCCTCGCGGTCCATCTGACGCTGCTTCTCTACTGCCTCGCGGTCCATCTGGAGCCGTCTCTCTACCGCCTCACGGTCCATCTGGAGCTGCCTCTCTAACGCCCTACGCTCTAGGTCACGTTCCCGTTTTTCTTCCTCTCTCCTAACTTCGGACAGGATGAACTGGGTTAGGGCTCCCCCACTAAGTCCTAGGCCCTCTCCTAGCACTTTATACTGCTCATATGGGTTTACCATCACCCCTAACCCCTCTTTACTTTCCTGATCCCTACTGGGTGTCAGTCCTGCTGCAGTGAGAGTACGGGTAAGGGTACTCACCACCGTTTCCTTCCGAGAGGGAGTGGCCAAAGTGGCTCCTCTCTCTCCTGGACCCTCAACCCCTGCACCACCACCCTCGGACTCAGGGTCGTGCCCCGACGTGGCACGAGTGGCCCTGGTATCCCGTTTAGGGGGCATCCTGGTGTGGGTGTCACGGAGGCAGCGACGACAACTGCTCCCCAGCAGGACCCCTGACAAAGAAAAAACAAAACAAATAAATACACAGAATACAAACAACGAATAAGGACTAGACAGTGACAAGAGCCGAAGGGTCCTCACCACTCGGTACCTGAGTAATGAGAGGCAACCACTCAAGCCACCCCTCGTTTATGCGCACTGCACTCTCTGGCCGTGGCCCCTGGCGCAATACGCCCCCACTCCCGCCAACCGCCCGCTAAATCTTACTCGTACCACAACACGAACAAACGATCACTGGCGCGCAAAAATAGCGATAAACAACAAACAAATCCTTTATTACCTACTCTAACCCCCACCCCAACCCACTAACGCCCCACACACTCACACATACCCACACATGCACTCATAACGTATTAACACTTAAAAAAGATTAACATATAAAAAAAAATGACTAACAAGTGAATATGACTAACAGACGAAAATGACTAACAGGTGAATATGACTAACAGGTGAATATGACTAACAGGTGATAATGACTAATATGGCCAACGGCTATACAAGGCGGGTAACTTTGTCTCTGTACAGTGTCCTCTGTCCCACACTAGACAGGGTGGCTCGTAAAGTAAGAGTACTACCCCTACACCACAGAGCACCGTAGCCGCGCTTGCCCACGCACGCCTGTGACCGACGCTCAGAACGTAGAATCAGCCTGCTGTAGCCCAACGCACTTGTCCAACAGGACCGGCTAGCGAAGGCGTTCCGACTCCCGATGATGCGTCACCGTTGGTCATGGAAGATGAAGAGATCGAAGGACGAAATCTTCGAAGCCAGTGCACTGGAAAAGGGCGCATTGTCAGTCAAAGTGCCAACACAGTTAATTCTGGCCTATTTGACACGCACCTACTCACAAACCACGTGAGTTGTGTCTCGTCTCACCCTAATACCCGCCTCGGCCATATTAAATATACAATCACGGATATGAAAGATTCCTATGTACATTCAACATTCGCTAGGTCTGCACTATTCCATTACACTAACATTAAGCTAGCACAACCACTTTTGTATAATAACATTGCCACTGCTAAAACCAACATTATCAAAATATCCCGATGTACATACAAAGATATGAAATAATCACCAGCAACCACCCAACGTGACAATCTTATTACATCACGTCTAGGACTTAATACAGATATATTTGAAAGGATACCCACCTTAATTCAATTTAACAACATGGCCCTTTAAATATACTGATACTCGGCGACAGCCGAACATAAACAACTAAATCCGACACCCACCACATTACAACCCAACCTAAAAAAACATGGTTAAAGACTTGATTAAAACATCACTAAAAAACTAGACGAACATACCCTTCCGAACCTATGTACACATTCAAACACCCGAGAGCACAGCAGCTAACTGAGGAAAATGGCATGAGTAAATACCTGTCACTGGTGAGTCCTCCGGCAGGACGAGACAAACAAGACGAAGACGAACCGGAGGGGTCTTCTGGTGAGTAGCAGCCGTGGTCACAAGTCTCTCGGGACACCCACACCCAGGAACACTGGCCGTGGTCTTGCAGGGAGGGTAAAACAACCCTCACACAGCTTGTCAAGGGCTCCAAACGAGGCCGCACCCTGACCCAGACTCTCACTTCGCTGGCTAACTCCGCTGACTGACTGTAATATCCTTCTGCTACCTTGCAGTTTAACTTTACTTCTGAACACTGTTCGGTTAAAGCTACTTGGCTAAAGCGTGCAACCGCTGTACTCGCTCACTGTTAAGCTCGCTGCACGGGCTTTACGATTACGCTCACACTACATTTATTAACTTCCCTAAACTAAGGCTATTTACAGAATTCGGCGATCTACATTTATTAACAAAAAAAACGACTTGGCGAAAAAATAAAACAACATGTCACATCCGTTACGTGACAGGTACGTAAGTTTGGACCTTACGGTGTTACGTGTGGACAAATCTGCGCAAAACGTAGTATTTCCGAACATGTTTATACCGTTAACCCCTTCACTGTCAGTGGACGCAAATCGTGTTTCTAAAAATCTTTGTTAATTCAACAATAAAAAAAAAGCCCAGCCGTGAAATAAACCTGGATACAGACTGGTGTTGGCAAGAGGCATAGATCCACATGAGCCCCCGCAACTGCGGGGGCTCATGAGGGTCTGTGCCTCTCGCAGCTGGATTGTGTTCACCTTTTCTTGGCAATCAAGGGGTTAAATACATGTGCGTTGTAAAAGAGCCCACGACCCTTGCTTGACGTTTTATATTCGTGTGAAGAGCTAATTCGTTTTTGTGTGAACAACTTTTACAAAATAGTGCATTTTGTGGACAAGGCCTGCACGTGGTCTAATCTGCGGTTGCTTTGCAGCCGTGTGGACAATAGCGTCTGGCTTTAGAAGTGAGAAGTTGCACCATGCTGTCAGCTACATCCATTAAGTTTTGTTTAACCCCTCCGCTACCGGAAAAAATGCGAGCACCACTCCACAGCAAGAGGCAAAGAAACTCATGAGCCCCTGCAGATACGTGGGCTCCCGAAGACTTGTGGCCTTTGCTGACACCACTTTGTAGCAATGTTACTCTGACGGCTTTGGATATTTGACGCTGCCATTGACAATGACTTCGGCAACACAATTTGTACACACTGGTACACTGGTAGTGAAAGGGTTAAAGTTTTACATAAGGTACTTAGCATGTGTACAGGTACTCAACGGTGAATTGAGTGTCAGTGGTCATACCTCACGCATACAAACTTCACAGTATCATTTTCTCGGTTACATCTTGAGGATGTTCTTTTGAAAGTTGCTTGTAATTATTGTCCTATGAAGGCTACATTAAAGATTATGAGATAGATCCACCATTTTAGATCAAGGATGGTGTCAGAATAGCTTGGCGCTATTCTGGCACCACCCTTGAACTATCATAGTCAAATTAATTTGAAGCAGTTGTGTATCAGGATGAAAAGGGTTAATGGGGGGGGGGGAGAGGTAGGGGGCGTGCGAGGTCACTAGCTGTTGAGTTGTCACACACCGAGCTTGTACCGTGAAAACCCCACTAACATTCCCTTGATGGAGGAAATGACATTGGGGTTTTTAACGGTGCGAGGTGAGACCACTCAAACTCGATTCACCGTCTAAGGCATTAAACCTATAAGCTGACGATTTCAGTCACATTTTAGTACTTTACTGCTGCTGCTGCTGCTGCTGCTGCTGAAAGCTGAATGCTGGCACGTATGTATTTACTATGACATTGTCAGGTATCATGTTTAAGCTGCTCAGCATCACTTTCAATTAGTAAAGTCAGCGCCAGGACCATGGAGCTAACGTTTGGCTTGTATATTTTGTTACTATTTCTGTTGCGAGATGTTCACTATTTTGGCAAGTGCACACCTTTACAAGTGTCCATTTCGAAAAAAAAATACTGAGTTCGTGCTGCTTGTTGGCAGATGTTTGCAAAATTTTCACTCATTCGAGACGTGCCGTATACGGATGCGCGGCAATTTGACTCAAAAAGTCACTGTCACGAAATTCTGTAAAGTCGGCAAGTTAAAATAACTCCTTAGAGTTAAAATTGAAGTTTAATGGCGAAAAGAGACAGACAGACAGACAGACTATACAAAATAACTAAATTCTGTAAATTCAGCAATTTTAGATAATCCTTGAGTTAGAATTGAAGTTTAACGGCGACAAGAGACAGACAGACTAAAAAAAGAAATCACTAAATTCTGTAATGTCATCGAGTTTAGATAACTCGTTAGAGTTAGCATTGAAATTTAATGGCAAAAATGCTGAGATATCGATGTGACGATAACGACACTTTATGTTCCAAGGATACATAGTCCTTTTTTCAAACATGTCCGATATATATATATATATATATATATATATATATATATATATATATATATATATATATATATATATATATATATATATATATATTATATATATATATATATATATATATATATATATATATATATATATATATGTGTGTGTGTGTGTGTGTGTGTGTGTAGAGAGAGAGAGAGAGAGTCAAGAACATTGCTAAGTTGTTGTTGTTGTTTTTTTAAGCCACCAAGTTCAGAACTCGTTAGAGTTAGAATTGAAGTTTAATGCCGTAAAGACCGCTTAGGCCATCTCCTGGCGCCGCGGGAAGGGTAAACGTCTGTCCAGACAGATTGAAAAGAGTGGTTTTTGCCCCATGGCTATCTCCGGGGTCAAAACACGGTGTATATCAACGGCTAATTGGTATATACCGCTATAAATAATCACTACATTGGTTTAAAGGAGGGAGAAAGAGAGAGTGAATTGGGGTAGGGGTGGGATGGGGGATGGGAGGCTGGGAGAGGGGGGGATCCGCGGTTAACTTTACAACTTGGCAAAGTGTGTGTGTTTGGGAGGGGGGAGGGGAGAGGGGGGATCCGCGGTTAACTTTACAACTTGGCAAAGTTTGACCGCGTGGCTTACGACAGGATGTGGATCGATCATGATAGTTCAAGGGTGGTGTCGAAAAATAGCTTGGCGCCTACAGGCGCCAAGCTATTCCGACACCACCCTTGAACTATCATGGTCGATCCGTCTGTTGTAACTGCGATGTGGACCTCGAAGGATACTTATAAAACAAAATCAAAATCAGAATGTAATGAGCTAACTAGTAGTTCAAAACACTCTACCCAGTACGCAAGAGATCATCGGGCCCACTGAGACCAACGTCGGCCCGATGTCCTTTGCTTACTGGGCGTCGACTGTTAATAAAATTGGTATCTCCCCTTGCTTAACCCCATTACTTCCAGAGTCCATGATTTGTGTCCCGGACTGAAACGACTATTTAGTCTGTGACAACCGATTCTGCGTGAGGAACATAGATACAGATGAGACCAGCAAAGGGGCATAGATCACTGACAACGAGCCCTTTGCCCCCCCCCCCCCCCCCCCCACCGAGGGAGGTCGCTCATCGATTTGGATGTACGCCTCTTGCATTTGGTCAAAGTTGGTTGTACCTTCCTAGAATCAAGAGCTTAATCACTGCATCGATCTGGGGTCGTATGTGCGTGTGTGTGTGTATGTGTGTGTGTGTGTGTGTGTGTGTGTGTGTGTGTTTGTGTGTACTTTGTGTATGTGTGTGTACTTTGTGTGTGTGTGTGGGGGGGGGGGAGAGAGAGAGAGAGTGGGGGAGGGGGGAGAGAGTCGTCTAGGACTGGGTTCGTCAGTCTTGGTCTGGATCCAACGGCCCCTGGGTCAGCCCAAGCCCAGGACGTCTCCGGACCGGTCAAGGAAAAACAATTTGGAAGAGTTTCCCGCGCACGCGAAATCCTGGCTAGGCTCACGTGGCAAACCTTTGAATCCATCGGCAAGAGGCATAGATTCTCATGAGCCCCGGCAGTCGCAGGGGCTCATGAGAATCTTTGCCGCTTACTGTCCGACGTCGGGTTCAGCTGTGCCTCGAACGAAAAATGTTATTGAAGTTCAGCGTACGAAACGAACAAATTGCCAGCTTCGCTTGAACTGAAAATAACTATCGGACTTTTATTCAACAGCCAACATGGCCCCAAGTTAAGGACGGTATGCCAAGCAATGCATAAAAGTCGCTTGAAACGAATCGACATTGGTAGTTCCAGGTTAGTCATTAATTAGGTTTGCGCCTGACTCGAAAATGCGTTGATTGATGAGGTCGATTTTCTTGGTGTCGGAAACTGTTACCATGTGACTGCCTCCGCCATTGACTGCCTTAGACGGTAAATCAAATAGCTGCAATCGATTGTTTAAAAATTCACGATTGTTTGTGCGTCTTGGATAAAGAAATGTTTTAATAATCTGTTTTGCCCCTGGTCACAGCGTGTCTCTTTCTTTGTTGTTCTTGCCGCATTGTACGCGTTTGGCAGTCACATATTTTGCCTTTCAGAGTCTGAAATAGCGCAGGCGGTTAAACGTCGGAGCAGGAGAGCGAAGGGAATCGCCAGGTCGTGGGTTCAAATCCCGTCCCGGCCCCGGTAGCTGGACTCACAATCCAGAGGGAAAAAACGGATTTGTTCAGTAGCATGTCCGTTGAAAGGTCCTGGTAAATCAAAGTGGCACAGTTGGAGTGCGCCTGAGTTGATCAGTTTTTAGGTCGTAATCCATAGGCAATAGATTTCCCTGTCCCCATAACCCGCCCGTCAGGGCCGTCCGTGATCACCTCGGTGCTGTGGACGTTAAACCCGAACTAACCCAAACCATATTTTGCCTTATCATCTTTTCCTCAACATGTGTAACAAAAACGATTTTTAATAGTCCTTGTTCTGAAATCAGAAGTAGGTCAAAACTGCGCATATTTAGTCGAAATCAGTGGATATGGCGTGTTTGACCGGGTTTTTTATCCACTGTTTTTGTCGAAACAAGCGCAATTTTGACCTGCCTCTCATTTCCGAAAAACGTCTGTTACCCAATGCGCACAAGGTCTTCGGGCCGACGTCGGCCCGATGACCTTGTGCGCAATGGATAGCCTACAAGTTTGAAAACTTCCAAAAGCGGCATACTTCGTGTACAGAGCCTGAAAGTGCAGGGGTAGTGCCTAATCATTTTGTCGCCTGCCCTTGACAGTTGAGGCAACGTCTACAGATTAGATAACCATTTTGATGCGACAGCTGAAGTCACGGTCCTATTTCTCTAAAATTTATTTCTACGCGTTTCCTTTCGGTTTGTGCACAGGGTAGTCTGCTTGTACATTAACCCTGTACGTTTACACCCAGGATGGGGCGATGAATACCAAGTTATCAGAAATGTCAGCCCAGAAGAGGGACTCCTAGAGGTGGGTGAAAACGGCAGCAACTACAGATAAGATAAGATAAGATAACATAACATAACATAACATAACATAACATAACATAAGATGAGGGGGAGATGAGATGAGATGTGATGAGATGAGATGAGATGAGATGAGATGAGATGAGATGAGATGAGATGCGATGCGATGAGATGTGATGTGATGTGATGTGATGTGATGTGATGTGATGTGACGTGACGTGACGTGACGTGACGTGACGCGACGAGACTTGATCAGATCAGAACTGGTGTCAGCAAGAGGCATAGATCCTCATGAGACCCCGGCAACTGCGGGGGTCTCATGATGATTTATTTCTCTTGCAGTGGGGTCGTGTTCACTCAAACTAGAAATACAGCATCCGCATGGGCAGTGCAACCGCAGGGAAAGAGCTCGAGAACGGAAAGGCCGGAAAGGAACACGCCCAGGGGCGCTGTAAGGGATGGAGGTATCGACTTTAATTACTGTTAGTCAAACGAGCGGTTAGTGAGAGCTCGCGGGATCCGTTAGGAGGTCAAGGGGGAGCGCCGCCCCCATTCCGCACCCCCGGGGCTAGCCGACTACAATATCGACCTGTTTGTTGGCGGAGGAGAGGTCCTCCACTCCCTCCCTCCCCGACAACCAATAGGTCCCCGGGCCCGCGTCCGGCCGCAGTTTGCCCGCGCACGACCGTGCGAGGGCAAACTGCGGCCGGACGCGGGCCCGAGGGTCTTTTGCTCATCATTGTGATTTGTTGGACGCTCGTCAAGTACGCAGCATTATTTAGGCAGCATGGGCCCGCCGTGAGGAGACTGTTCTGGCTCGGCTCCACATCGGCCACACGTATGTTGCTCAATCTTATCTATTAAACCCAGAGGAGCGTCCATCGTGTTATGTATTTCGGTGAAGCACTATTTGCTGTCGTGTGCCGATTAAAACACAGCGGATTCTTTAAAGGTTTTATTCCGGGATGTCCCCCCGGACAAAATCTTCAGTTTTGTGAGAGTCCAACATTTTCCGCAAGATGTAAGTATTTGTAGACCATGTGAATTTTACTGTTTTGACATAGTTTTCAAGAGTATGTAGATATATCCCTTAAAGACTTGTACGACATTTCTGCTTTAAATATGTTGTCTTAAAACCCGTTCTTTTAGTCTGGCTGGCCGGAATTTTACCCTTCCCGCCTTAGTCGCCTGCTCGGCATGTTAAACCCACATAACCAACTAGCTAGTTGTGCGCTGGCTAACTGCGGCCGGAGGTCGGCTCGAGGGCTTTTTGCTCACCAGTGTCATTTGTTGGACGTGTGTCGGTGTACGCAGTATTATTTACATTAATTCAGCACGGGCCAACTGTAGCATTCGATGGACGCAAGTCAATGTGTTCATTATTATTTAATTCAATTGCAGAAATTTATTACCCTCTTTTCACTCCTTGCATGGTGATATTAGAGTAAATCATCAAGTCCGAATTATACAATTTTTACGCTGGGCCTTACTGCTCAGAGACATCCCAGAGAATACAAAAATATTAAAGTAATAACAGATGAAATGTAGCTGTCTCTCAAATATGAAATCCAGACCAAAAATGTGACTGCCAAGCGTGTAAAATGCAGAGAATAACCCAACGAAGAAAGAAAAAGACATTACAACACAATTGTGTTTTAGCTGTATTTTCTTCGTTGGGTTATTCGTTGTCTCTCAAGTAGCAATTCACCTTCGCAGCTTTCAAGACGAGAACAAAAGTGGTTCATGTATTCTCGTGTTCACTTGACATTACCTTGAATCAATAGTAGCGTTACGTTTACAATGAAATGTATTTGACATTTAGATTCTTTTAGCAGCTGTGTTGTTAAACAGAGGCTGCTAAATATATACAGTAAACTTAGGACACATCTTATAATTATTTTTCTTCTTGCCATGTCTGCAGTTTCATCTGAGCGAAATAATTTACATAGCAAGAGTGTTATCGGCAACTATGAACAAGATGAGGATTTTATTTCAAAGTCGACCGTACTGTTTGGAGATCGGATGCGTTTGTCTTTCAGGAACATTCAGGGCTGTTCATATTTTTAAGCGTATTATGCTGATCCATTTCCTTCTCTCTAAGCCAGCCCCTGATCAACACACACGTCGGCGCACACAAATAAAGACGGACACATCTGTGGGCTCGTGTAGCGACAGGAATCCATCTCCTTCTACTCTAACCCACCCTCTGATCGACACACAGTGGCACACAGAAATAAATACGGACACACGGCGATTCCCGCCATTCGTAAGCTCCGTGGTCTGGCGAAGCATAGCTATTCTGAAGAAGGATAGCACGAACAGCCAAATGACGTCACTTCAAGCACACGTCATGGCATCATTAGTCCCAAGTGATGACTCGATGTTATACGTCACTCATCGCAGTACTAACATTTGACGTATCAGAGAATCAACTTTGCAATTTTCTTGCTGACTTTCACGCCTAGGGCTTACACGTCACAATTGGACCGAATCCTACCCCGGGGCCGGGACAAACAGCAGTCTTATGCAAACACTGTTTATGAAAAATCATGCGGTATTTAAGGGAAGATAGTTTTTTTCGTAAAATAAAAATTAAAGTTATGGTAGCTGTTTTACAAATGACTCCTAAAAAGTGGTGCAGAACATTGCCTGATTTTCACACCTAGGGCATACAGGTCACAATTGACCTAATCGTACCCGACAGCCCAGACAAACTGTAGGCTTATGTAAATACCGTATACGAAAAATCATGCGATTATTAATGAGAAGATTTTGTGTGTGTGTGTGTGTAAAAAAGATTCAATTGTTTTAAGATTAACCCATAAAATTCTTGAAATTAATTCCAAAAACGTGAAAATATATTTTCACAAAAAATATTTAATTATCACTCAAAAGGTTCTAGAGGTACAATGCTAGTTCACTCTTTCGAGACGTGGCACGTCTCGAAAGAGTTAACAAAAGTATTCAATATCTCCCTTTTATCTAGCTATACGCAAACTATTTAGATTAAATAAGAACAATTACGGACTCCAGTGTGGATCAACCGGATTTTGTGAAGCGGCAATTTTCTCGTCAATGAGCATCTTAATCAAAGAGTTTATTAAAAGGTCCCGAGATAATTCTTTTATAGAAAATATCCTACAATTTCAGGCTCGTCCGTGGGCTCTAGTCGCTGTCACACACACACACACACACACACACATACACACACACACACACACACACACACACACACACACACACACACACACACAAGCACACACACACACACACACATACGGCGCTTTGGCGGCAAAAAAGACGTTCTATAGCAAGGTTTGCGTAGCTAGACGTGACGTCATTTTTATCTTGTTACTTCTTTGACAGAATTGTTGCGCCGCACGCCAAAATCGTCACGTGCATGCTCTGGAATGTGCTCCGACCAGCCCCATTTCAAAGTCTACCGTATTTTTTAACTACGTTAGACAAGAAGGATGGCAATATTCGACTCATGTTTTATCCGACTTTGTTAACTCATTGTGCCCGCGACACACCACAGCAAGATATGGTTCGACCATGATAGTTCAAGGGTTGTGGCAGAATAGCTTGGCGCCTACAGGCGCCAAGCTATTCTGCCACCACCCTTGAACTATCATGGTCGATCTGTCTCCTAAATTGTAATGCAGTCCTCAGAGGATAACTCCAAAATGTGGATATTTCGTACCTCGGGCACAACGAGTTAAGAGTAAAGTAGAATGTAGGTGTTTGTCACTGTCTCTGTCTGACTGTCTCTGTCCATCTGTCTGTCTGTCTGTCCGTCTGTCTGTGTCTCTCTTTGTCTCTGCCTCTGTCTCACTGTCTGCCTGCCTGCCTGCCTGCCTGTCTGTCTGCCTGCCTGCCTGTCTGTCTGTCTGTCTTTCTGTCTCTGTCTCTGTCTCTCTGTCTCTGTCTGTTTGTCTGTCTCTCTCTCTCTCTCTCTCTCTCTCTCTGTCTCTGTCTCTCTCTCTGTCTGTCTGTCTCTCTCTCTCTCTCTCTCTCTCTCTCTCTCTCTCTCTCTCTCTCTCTCTCTCTCTCTCTCTCTGTGTCTCTCTGTGTCTCTGTCTCTGTCTCTCTGTCTCTCTGTCTCTCTGTCTCTCTGTCTCTGTCTCTCTCTCTCTCTCTCTCTCTCTCTCTCTCTAATTAATATTATGATTCTAAACCCGGCAAAAACTGAAAGCATGGTAATTAGCACTCGCCAAAAGCACCAACTCGGCTCTCTCTCACTCAGTCTGTCCCTCCAAGGCAAAACCATCAGCCAAGTTACTAACCATCGCCTGCTAGGATTCACGGTGGACAAACAGCTTAGGTGGCAGCCACACATCAGTAATGTCTGTAAAATGTCTCTAAAAATCTGTACGTTTTTAGCAAAACACTTTACTGATATGGAGACACGTCAACTCTTCTTCAATGCCCATATTTAGATCACTTATAGACTATGCCTCTACTGTGTCGGATGGTTCGAACGATGTCCATTTGAAAACATTGAACTTTCTACATCGGAGAGCTGCCAAACTAATACTCCCTGATCTCAGCTTAACTACTGGCAGCCTTAACAATTCTGCCCCTGAAAGGTCATTAAGTTACAAAAAGGGAATGGTTATGTTCAAGGCATAAAACGAAAAGCTACCCCTATATATCACAACGCTATTTACCGCCCAGTCATCAACATACTCCAGATCAAGAAAATCCCTTATTGTGCCGCGAACTAGAATTAATCTCCATAAAACGAGTTTAACGTTGTCTGGCTCTAGCCTTTGGAATGCCTTGCCTAGAAACGTCACGACATCTGCTACTTTCTCCTCGTTTAAAGTCAGTCTCAACAAGTACTTGTTTTTGTCAGCAGCACCGCCGCGAATGTGTACATATTGAAAAATAATATTCTGATTAGCTCATAAACTGCATGTATCTCAGTTTTCGATCACTCAGTTCTATTCAGTACAGCTTGTGTGTAGCCAACTATTCATATGTCGGACTGACTTTACGTCCAAAGCCGCGCGAGCGCGCGTGTGTGCATGTGTGTGTGTGTGTGTGTGCGTGCGTGCGTGCGTACGTGCGTGCGTGCGTGCGTTCGTGCGTGTGTGCGTGCGTGCGTGCGCGTGCGTGCGTGCGCGTACGTGTGCGTACGTGTATATTAGAGACAGAGAGTGGCGTGCTGAAGCGTGCATGCGTATGTAAGCATATTAGGCTTCGTGTATTCCTATAACATTACTTTAATTAAACCTCACAACATGTGATTATGTCCGACCAGTAAAGCTGGTAATTCCTATGTCACTTCCCGTTACATTTTTCTTCACTATTGGCTTGTGTTTGTCAAGTAATTTTTTTTTTTTTGCTTGTTTGTTTGTTTGTTTGTTGCCTGTTCAGTAGTAGGAAATAATTAAATAATTAGTGCGATAGTAATTAATCAGTAGATTAGCAACGGCAAATTCCAAAAATGGTTGTTACTTCCAAAGCTTTTACCGTTGTCAAAAAAAGGATCATTGTCATTGTCATTTCTCTCTCTCTCTCTCTCTCTCTCTCTCTCTCTCTCTCTCTCTCTCTCTCTCTCTCTCTCTCTCTCTCTCACCTCTCTCTCTCTCTCTCTCTCTCTCTCTCTCTCTCTCTCTCTCTCTCTCTCTCTCTCTCTCTCTCTCTCTCTCTCACCTCTCTCTCTCTCTCTCTCTCAACGGCAAGTTTGTAAAATGACGATTTGTTTCTGTCAAAACTTTTTACCGCTGATAAATAAAATTTCATCATCATCATCATCATCTCTCTCTCTCTCTCTCTCTCTCTCTCTCTCTCTCTCTCTCTCTCTCTCTCTCTCTCTCTCTCTCTCTCTCTCTCTCCCCCCCCCCTCTTTCTCTCACTCTCTCAACGAACCCATTTCACAAACTTTCTGCAAACTTTTTTCATAAATCCATCCATTAAGTTGATGCTGCGTGTCCTTGTGTCAATGTGGCGAGAAGGAACAAAGCGTAATGAGCCTGAATAATGATTGCCTGGCAGACGCGGTGTTTAGACAGGAAAATAACCCCTCGTGCAGTAGGTCCTCAGGGGCATGCGCTGGCCAGCTATACCCCTCGTCCACCAAAAGACCTTTCGTTTACTTGGTAAAAGATAATTAACACATTCTACCCGAGGACCGAAATCCCCAAATATTAAAGTTGCCCCTTGAAGGACTGTATTACAATTCTACAGACAGATCGAGCATGATAGTTCAAGGGTGGTGCCGGAATAGCTTGGCGCCTTTGGGCGCCAAGCTATTCTGGCACCACCCTTGAACTACCATGCTCGATCCATGTCTTGATGTGGTGTGCCGGAGGTGAATGAGTTAATTACTTCCAGAATCCAATTTCTGTCCTTTCGAGAGATCACGATATCTTTAACTTTCACCACTTCACTCCCAGTCGACGCCGCCCGTGTTCCTGAAATGTTTGTTAACTCTTTCGCGGCCGAGAAAAAGTGAACACCTCCCAACTGCAATTGGATAAGATCCTTTGGAATTCCCCGCAGCTGCGGCGGGGGCTCCACAGGATCTATGCCTCGTGCCGAGACCAACTTGCATACATGTTCCTTAAACGGCTGGGGACAAAGATTGCAGAATCAAAACATGCGTCCAGTGGCGGGGAAGGGGTTTAACCCATATCATACAGAGACTAAAAGCTTCAAATTTGTACACTGCCATATATGCAAGCTACATTATAGTACTTACCGATAAGAATATAGACCAACGGCTTCAGTTCAAGGGAAGTGCCAGAATGGCTTGGAGCCTAGAGGCGCCAAGCTATTCTGGAACTACCCTTGCACCATTTTAGTCAAACTTATTTCACAAAACTGGTGTATTCCGAATGATAAGGGTTAACATAACGCCAACGAGGCCCTTGGGTACAAACAGATGTAAGCAACTGCGGAGGCTCATGAAGATCTATGTCTCTTGCAGCTGGATCGTGTTCGCATCATTTTCTCGGTATGGAAGAGGTTAATAGCGTCTATATTTAGAATGGGCCCCCGAAGCACTCAGCTGAGTGAAATGATTGATTGACTGTGGCAGCTCAATGGTTATTATTATCTGTATTTAGAATGGGCATGTAAGGCAGCCAATAGATGTCGTGGAATGATTGTTTCACAGTGGCAGCTCAATGGTTAATATTATCTGTATTTAGAATGGGCATGTAAGGCAGCCAATAGATGTCGTGGAATGATTGTTTCACCGTGGCAGCTCAATGGTTAATATTATCTGTATTTAGAATGGGCATGTAAGGCAGCCAATAGATGTCGTGGAATGATTGTTTCACCGTGGCAGCTCAATGGTTATTATTATCTGTATTTAGAATGGGCATCTAAGGCAGCCAATAGATGTCGTCAGTGGAATGATTGTTTCACCGTGGCAGCTCAATGGTTTATATTTCCTATATTTAGAATGGGCCTTTAAAGCAGCCGGTAGATGTGAAAATATTGTTTCACCATGATAGCTCGGCGTTTCCTCCAAGTATAATATAAGTGCCTCTGAAACCCACGGGAAATGGGTGGGCCTTCATAGCTCAACGTTGGTGCCTATACATGAACGCAATATTTTGACATCATTTTCGTCTGCCAGCCTACAGACACAAGTCCCAGAAAAAAAATGGATCGACAATGATAGTTCAAGGTCAGTGCCAGATTAGCTTTGGCACCTGTACAACTACCATTGTCGACCCAGGCGCCACGGTAATCAGGCACTGCCCTTGAGATAAGACTGCCAGTAAAAATCTTCTGTCGAAGTTGGTGCTGAGTTGAAATAGATACGATTTTTTGTTCTTGCGAACTCTGCAAAATATGCAAGCCTGTAATCATCAACCGGAGGCAAGGCAAGCATGATTACACTGCAAACTTCATGACGCAGATAAAAGTTAATAACAGGGAAATCTTGAACTATATAGATGGCGTTTCAATACAGAAAAATAACTTACCTTAGAATAATAATATAATGAAAAATAAAAGCCGATGTACTCCTAACATAGTGTTGGGGGATAAGCCCAACACCATATTAGGAGTTCGTTGGCTTTACTAGCCCTCTTTAGGCAAAAAGAGGTCTAGTTAAGCCAAAGTACCCATTATGGTGCAGGGTGTTGTTTTCATCATACCTTAGAACAACAATGATTGTTAAGTTGGATCGGTCGGCTTGGGAGTTGAGCCTGTCTGTACAGTAATTTCAATCTTCAATCTTCATCAGTATTCTATTTGTGTGTGTGTGTGTGTGTGTGGTTTATCTGGTTATTTATTCGTTTGTTCTTTGTGGGTGTTTTTATTATTTCTGTCTTTTTTTGTTTGTTGTATTCTTGAAGAAAGAAGTACTCTTAAAAAGGACAAGTACAACACAATGTATTGAATAAATAATTTGGAACTTGGTCGGGGACAAGCGATTTCTAATGGAAAGTATATATATATTATTTTGGCCTCAGCTTTTCACATTTGGAAAGACTTGGATCAAATAGGAGTCCCTTTAAAACCATACAGAACTCTCTCTCTCTCTCTCTCTCTCTCTCTCTCTCTCTCTCTCTCTCTCTCTCTCTCTCTCTCTCTCTCTCTCTCTCTCTCTCTCTCTCTCACACACACACACACACACACACCCAAACCCCCCACCCCTCAACGTACACACACACACACACACACACACACACACACACACACACACACACACACACACACACACGCATTCCCATCGCCAACCCTAACCTATCCCGCGCCCCTCATAGTCCCAACCCTTACAAGAAGAACACCCTCAACGTCTCGGCGTCACTGTACACTCCACAGACCGTCTAGGGAGATAATGTGGCGTTGGCCGAACGATCGTGATGTGGGACTGTAATTCCTCTCAGGTCTCTTTTATCGCATTATACGGACATAAACACGCACACATACACACACACCAATGCCAACCGATTACCAAAGCTGGAGTTACGGCGGGCATCGCTCGCCGACGTCATCCTTTGTTGGCCTGCGCATTATCGTGCGCGGGCCAGCGAAGACTTCCGTCGGCCGGATAATTATAGGAAACGTGGACGCCTGGTTCATAGTTTGGGATCATCTGCCGCTATGGCCACATCAGCAACTGCCGTGAAAATGGACTGGGTGGTCTTGCTGTGGCACACCGACCCAGTAAAAGGCGTCATTTCGCGAAGGACTTATTTTATATTGTAGACATAGTTATCTGTCAGGTCTGTCTGTCTGTCTAAGTCTGTCTGTCTCTGTCTATCTGTGTCAGTCTCAGTGTCTGTCTGTTAGGCTGCCTCTCTGTCTTGTTCACTCTGTCTCTGTCACTGTCTCAGTGCCTCTGCCACTCTATCGCTGTGTCTGTCTCCCTCTGTCTGTCTCTGTCTCTCTGTTTGTCTCTGTCTCTCTCTCTCTGTCTCTGTCTGTCTGTCTGTCTCTCTGTCTCTGTCTCTCTTTGCCTCTCTCTGTCTCTCTGCCTCTGCCTCTGTCTCTGTCTCTGTCTGTCTGTCTGTCTGTCTGTCTGTCTCTCTCTCTCTCTCTCTCTCTCTCTCTCTCTCTCTCTCCACCCCCCCCCCCACCCCACCCCCACCCGAACGCTCCCCACCCTTCTCTCTTAGCCCGTGAAAAATCTGCCATAATAAAGATCATCATCGCACAAAATACCACCAATTAACAGAAAAACACGAGGAATGAAACATTTTTTTTTTCGTGTAATTTCCTAGCGACCAGTCCTTTTCACTATCAGCAAACGGACGCCACAGAGGAAGTAAAAAAACAGTCTGTCAGTGCCATTATCGGGTATTCCCGTTCAAATGGAACCAAATGACTGTCATTATCGGACATTCTCGCTAATGTTAGAAAGCATAATTACGGGGAATGTTGTGTACACTGAGAAACTAACAAGTGAGTAATGATGATGTCTGAGCCTTAAACGCCTAGCGTGGAACACTACTCATAATTTCAGACTTCAAACTGAGAAGACACGCGTGGACAACTTTCATTTACATGCCGGTTTTAGATGTTAACGGGATGTTTTTGTAGTTACAAAGACCCAGTAAGCAAAAGGTCCCTGCGCCGACGTCGGCCACAGTAGGCCAGCGCACGGCAGGTTTGACGTCGGGCCGAGGACCTTTCGGCTCGCCGTTTAATCTCTCTGTCTCTGTCTCTGTCTCCCTGTCTCTCTGTCCATGTGTCTGTCTCTGTGTGTGTGTGTGTGTGTGTGTGTGTGTGTGTGTGTCTGTCTGTCTGTCTGTCTGTCTGTCTGTCTGCCTCTCTCTCTCTCTCTCTCTCTCTCTCTCTCTCTCTCTCTCTCTCTCTCTCTCTCTCTCTCTCTCTCTCTCTCTCTCTCTCTCTCTTTTCTTTGTCGAGCGTGTTCCCGCCTCTTTCAGATATCACTAAGTTTGATGCGTCAGTTTCAGGTGTCCTTCATTAAAAGGACAGAACCGGGTCAGCAACACTTCATGGAAACGACGTAGACTATATCTAGTTCTGCCTTGCGAAGGAAAATGCCAGTAAGTCCCTGTTCTGTGAAAAGCGAGATTTTCTTCGTAATGCAATGAAAACCCCGTTTTTTCCCTAAATAAACTTTTATTGTCTTTTGTCCTTAGCCTAGTCGGAACTCATGATGTTCTTTTGTGTCATACTGGCCCTGTTCATGCCATTGTTCCTTGGATGTCGGTAGCGGTTTTATTCGCGATGATTCCTGTAGGAATCATCGCGACTAAAACCGCTACCGACACCCAATTTGTTCAGGGATGTATATGATCGTCTTGTTAATTACCTGCTTATTTTTCTATGTGCTGGCGATTGGGTACCTTCCGAGAGGACGGAGCATGGGATCTTACCGTTTGTCTGTCCAGCACAAATAATCCCCCTTGATATGTGCAGTGTTCCTTGAATGGTTTGGTGTTGAATTTGCAATGCTTTTAAAGACACGATTTATGGCCACTGGCAGTGTGAATGGGGTTAAAATTAACATATTAATAAAACTAATTAGAAAATGGACTTTCAAGGAACTCACCTGTACGCCCACCTGTACAGTATTTGAATAATGCGTCCCAGGATACGGCTGAAAATACGTGTTTTAGCTGATTAGAGGTTTTATACTGATTGCTTCTGAGCAGCCCTAGTTAATTACCATGGTGCAGGATATTGTGTCTCAGTCAGCCAGGCAGCAAGGCGCACAGACTCTCATGAGCTTCTGCTGCCGAAGGGGTTAATGAGATATTACGTCACTTGCAGGTATTGAGGTGTCTTTTTGTATCATTCGAGGATTTTTTCCCCTGTTAACCTCTTCACTGTCGAGATAATTTGAACTATCCCCCATCTGCAAGAGGCATAGATCCTCATGAGCCCCCGCGACAGCGGGGGCTCATGAGGATCTATGCCTCTTGTTGAGACCAATTTGTAACCATGTTACTTTGACGGTTTTGGCATTTGGTCGTTGAATGAAGAACGAATTGAGAAAGAAAATATGCGTCCAGTGTCAGGGAAGGGGTTAACTCATTACTCAATACATAGAAGTTCTGTTCCATCTCAAAGTGACATAAATTTGCATGAGGACCGTTGCATCTCTTGCTGTTTCAGATATAATATTCAACGCAGACCAAAAGGGTCTGCCCAAAGTGAAATCACGCGACCAATGTCTATCGTACCTTCCACTAACAAATTGGCTTTAATGCTTGAGGATTTCCCCCGTGCTTTTTTAACCCTTTGGCTGTCGATAGCTGTTTCTTGTAACGATGATTTCCGCAGCGATCATTGCGACAAAAACCGCTACTGACGGCCAGATTGTTAAACTATGAATAAAATACGTCAATTTCCTTTTGTATTTCAGGAAAGAAAAATACCTACACATACATGTTTTTCAACTTTCTGAATTATTATACTGAAACAATCTAAGCTCATAGTCAGAGTCGCAATAACAATAACATTATTCAGTAGTAATGGTTTGTAAAAAAAAAATAAATAAATAAATAAAAGCAAACAAACACACACACCAACTTTGCTATGACTTTCGCAAGATCATATTCTGATGTCGTTGTTGTTGCATTTGTTTGTTGTTTTGTTTTGTTGTTGGTGGTTTTATTTATTTATTATTTATTTATTATTTATTATTTATTTCTATCATACATTCCACTAACAGAACTTACAAACCGCAAGGCCTCTGAGCACTGACACGCGACAAGAAGACAGAGATCGAGCATGATCGTTAAAGGTTGGTGCCAGAATAGCTTGGCGCCTATAGGCGCCATGCTATTCTGTCACCAACCTTTAATGATCATGCTCGATTGGGAAATTCTGAGCCCTGACACACAACAGCTAGACAGAGGGGTTGGGAGAGTTTGTGGGGGTGTTGTGGTGGTGGGGGAGGGGGGGAGGGGGCCGTACATGTGGGCCGACGTTCGCGCATGTCTGGGCTAGTCCAGACAATTTCCAACTGATAAATTTTCGGGGATTACTCAGTACACACCAACTGTTTTAGAAGTATCTACTTTCAGCATCACTCAATAGAGTGTTGACGGAAAGGCCGGTGATATGGGATTAGCGTGCAGATCTGTCGGACGGCAGAAAATGTGTGCTGGTCTGTGATTTTGGACCTCACGGCTCTTGAGCCGTGAGGTCTAAAATCACAGACCAGCACACCAACCGCAAGGTTCAACATCTGAGAACCAAATACGGATGGGTTGCTAAGTAATTAGAGTTTGTAGGCCCCGCGGCTGCTTGTTTGACCTATCGACGTCCAGACGCGTCCGAGACTACTGCCAGTCCCACTTAGACCTATTGGTCCCACAGCTGCAAAAAGGCAGGCAGGCAATCAGACAGACAGACAGACAGGCAGGCGGGCGGGTAAGCAGACAGTCAGTCCGATAGGCAGATGGTCAGACACAGAGATAAGCAGACGTGAAAAGATAGTCAAAAAGACAGACAGACGCGTACGGTCATAATGTGACACGCACATTTAAATACATTAATATTTATATGACATTTATGATTTTAGCACACACACACACACACACACACACACACACACACACACACACACACACACACACACACACACACATATATATATATATATAAATATACATACACACAATCACGCATGCGCACACGCACGCACGTACGCACGCACACACACAAACACACACTCTCGCGCGTCAGTACACACACACACACAAACACAAACACGTACGATCGCACGCACACACGTACACACACAGACACACACATACACACACACACGCACGCACACACACACACACACATACACACACACACACACACACACACACACACACACACACGGGCACCAGAAATGGATACCTTCAGATATTCATTTCCCTCTTTTCTTCCCCTCCCATTTCTCCTGCGCCCCTCCTCCCCCCCCCCACCCTCCCCCCCTGCAACGAAAATGCAAACAATATCATAAAAGCCAACAAACAAACATCAACAACAACAACAATAAATAAACAAAACAAAAAAACACAATTTTTTAAATTATTTTTTAAAACTTTTTAACGCGACTCTCCGCCGGCTGTGTCTCTGACCAGTAGGCGATAGACAGGCATTTGCCCCTCCCGATCCCTCCCTGTCTAATTAGCCATCTTTAGCCACTGGTCCAGTCAACAAGCAAGATTTACGACCTGCCACGTTTTCCAATACCGATCCTTCCACCTGGAAGAGGAATAGATCCGCAGCGCATGAGCCTCTGCAAACCGCAAGACCTCTGAGCACTGACACGCGACAACAGGACAGAGATCGACTATGATCGTTTAATGTTAGTGCCATAATAGCTTGGCGCCTAGAAAAGGGGACTCTGAGCCCTGACACATGACTAGACAGAGATCGACTATGATTGTTCACGGTTAGTGTCAGAATAGCTTGGTTCCTATAGGCGCCAAGCTATTCTGGCACTAACCTTGAACGATCATGCTCGATTGAGGAATTGTGAGTCCTCAGTGACACACAACGGCTAGACAGAGATCGACCATGAACATTCACGGTTGGTGCCAGAGTAGCTTGACGCCTAGAATAATGTGTTCTGAGCCTTCACGTACGACAAGGAGACAGAGATCGACCATGATCCCTCAAGGTTGGTGCCAGCTGAGAACCGCTTTGCGTCTAGAGAAAGAAACTTTGAGCCCTTACAAACGACAACAAGACAGAGAACCACCATGATAGTTCAAGGTCTGTGACTGAACAGCTTGACACCTAAAGGAAGGAACTCTGAGCCCTAACACGCGACAACAAGACAGAGACTGACTGTTAACGCTCAAGGCGGTTAGTACCAAAATAGCTTGGCGCCTAGGGGAATTACATCTGAGCCCCACACACTACCACAAGATAAAGATCGACCACGATCATTCAAGGGTGGTGTCAGGACAGCTTGGCGCCTAGAGGCGCCAAGCTGTCTTGGCACCAGCCTTGAATGATCATGGTCGATGGAGGTCTGTCCCCAGCATCGTGTGGAGGTAATGTTCAGAGGCCAACTCCCAAATTTGTGCATGTCGCCCATAGGGTTCAACATAGGATCCATGTTGACCACGTTTTTTTGTATTGGCTCATCGAATTTTCCATCCCTTCCGTGTGCGGGAGAAATATATCTTCATGAATGTCACCTTCAAAGTTGCACCAGATATTACAGTCCTGCGAGAGGCACAGACCTTGATCAGTGTGCCTTAGATGCCGAGACTAATGACGATCTATGTGTTTTAAAATAGAAGGAAAATTCATGAAACTTTGTTTTGTGAGGAGAAAATAGGATAAAAATTATAGGCTATAAATGTGTCTTTCGCTTAGCATATTTACGTCAGAGGATATCAGGCACTATGACAGAGAACCTCTTTTTATCTACGACCGTCATAGAGCTAGTAGGTCGTGAAGAAGAGTATGCAGACGTTGATGTTATGGAGATCTACATGGGGGTTTCGTTTATGCTTCTTATACCCAGTTACGTTCTCCTTTCCTACATGATAGATAGCATTGGATCACTGGTGGTTGAGGTTTCGGGTTTGAACAAACTATCGACGTGGGCCCCTGTAAACCCCTTCACTGCCAGTAGACGTTTAAAAAAAAAAATTATGTTGTATTTATTGTTTATTCATTCGTTCTTTCATTCATTCATTCACTCATTCATTCATTCATTCATTTTTGGTGTGAATTCAGTGTGAATTCAGTGTGAATTCAGTATCCAATATCCCCAGGCGTGCATGGAACTTAAATACAAAGAGGTCTCAGTAAGAGTTATAGATCCTATTGAGCCCCCACAACTGATGATCTATGTCTCTCGCAGTTGCATCGTGTTCAGTTTTTCCTCGGCAGAGAAGGGGTTAAACCCAAAATGACTCACGTCAGGTCGATCAGGAGTTACTTTGGCTTGTAACGCCAAAACGCCCTGAATGGACCTGGCGTCAGATTCATACTGGTGCGTTGTTCATGCCATTGCGACTTATGTCCATTATGCCCACGCAAAATTAAACAAGGTCGGTCTGTCGATCGGTGAGAGTTATTTTGATCTATTATTCCCATCACGCTGAAATTTGTCATTTAAAATTTATGTTGGGTCGATCTGTCCTGAAAGTAATTTTTGGGCTTCTTGCATTATTCACCCCGCGTTGTTTTGGTATGAGCTATTGTGATGCTGTACTTCCCTCACGCAAGCTGTTTTGATGCGGTACTGCTCTCATGCAAACTTCAGGTGCCAAAGTGAATCTGAGTCGAGTTCAGTTCAGAAGACTTTCCAGATTTCATTCCGATATTGTGCCAGTATTTGCTCTGTTTTATTGTGGATCTCATATGGCCTTTCAGGTATGCCTGGCGACCGCTGCCTCAGTTTCTGCACCCCTTTGCCACGTCGATCTTTTGTTGTAGTTTGGCGTGTTGTTCCCCTCATACAAACAAGTCATTCCCAAATGACTCCAGGTTGACTTGGCTTTGGCCGTCTATTTTGGCGTGTTACCCCAGTAGCAAAACGTCTTCAGGCCGACTACGGCCGTCGTGGGCCCGAGGACTTTTGCTTACGGGGTACTTCCCGCGACTCCAGATCTGGTCAGTCTGATCCGGTGTTAGCTATTATGGCGAGTTGCTCTCCTTCCGCGAATTACCATGCAAAGTGACCCACAAACGATCTGGTGTACACCAAACTGAACTCAGCAACCCAGCGTAGGGGTCGTTCTGGGGCGCTACACCGGTCGGGGATGTTAAACTTGATTAGAGACGCTAGTACATTGGCCTGTTATCACATTGGCTAGCGGTCACTGAGAAGTACAAGGGTACTAACGACCGACGTTCACAACCTGATACAGTCTCATTTGAACTCCAGTACAACGCTGATTTCCTCAGTTTAAGGGACAGCTGAAGCTTGTTCAACAAGAGGCATAGACTTACATGAGTCCCTGCGACAGCAGGAGTCCATGTGAATATATATCTCTTGAATTAGTAGAAATGTTAACTGATCTGGGACACCAGGTCAATAGCCCGCTTAAAAATAAATCCCAGGCGAGATGCTTAGATTAAATAAAAGCAGAAGACAAGCCGAAAGTTAACAAGAGGCATAGATTCACATGAGTCCCTGCAAAGCAGGGCATCATGAGAATCTATACGATGCTCTTGGAGATGGAGGAGATTTGGATGGGCGACTGAAAACCCGAGGAAGAAGGAACTGTTCCCGGAGCGCTAGGTTGTAGGAATAGTTTTGTAGCACGTTCATCGCCGTGAAGGGTACTAGACCTGGATGAAAGTACCTGTGTCACTTGGGGTCTGTTTTTGGCTGCAGCTAGGTTTGTTGCCAGTATTTGTGTTGTGTTGTGTTGTGTTGTGTTGTGTGTGTGTGTGTGTGTGTGTGTGTGTGTGTGTGTATGTGTGTTTGTGTGTGTGTGTGTGTATGTATGTGTGTGTATGTGTGGTGTGTGTGTGTGTGTGTGTGTGTGTGTGTGTGTGTGTGTGTGTATTCTTGGGGTCTGTTCAGTTGGTGGTTACAGTTAGGTTTGTTGTCAGTATTTGTGTTGCGTTGTGTGTGTGTGTGTGTGTGTGTGTGTGTGTGTGTGCGTGTGCGTGCGTGCGTGCTTGCGTCAGTGTGTGTGTATGTATGTGTGTGTGTGTGTGTATACGCTGCGCGAGCGCTTGTGTTCGTGTGCACGAGCGGTTCTGGCAGTGCGTATGCAAGCGCGCTCTCTCTTAAGTCAGTTACTTTACAACTCTGGCATGATTCTAACGTATCTCGGTCTTCGTTCTGCATACCCACAAGTTCAAGAATCATACGGGAATTAAGTATCGTGACAGTGAATGGTTCATCTATACTGTTCACCCGCATTCAGACCGGATCAGTCACGCCTGTGTGCGGCTTGTCCAGTAGGTGCGAAACCGTTGATGTGGATTTGTGGAACTTTTCATTCGCGCCCTCAATGCCAGCAGAGAATGAAATTAATTTTTCACTAACCCCAATGTGAGATTCCATTTTTCAGCTGGACTCAGGTTTAATTCGTTTCCTTGCCAATGAATACCTGTTCTGGTTTCAGCGCCAACTTTAAGCTGTTAGCAACCCCTTCACTGATACTGGATGTTGTGTTTTTGAATTTTTTTTAATATTTTTTTTTTATTTTTTATTTTTTTTGGGGGAAGGGGGGGGGGGTGGTAGTAAAATTACGTCCAAGATCCACAGCTGTCCAAGGAACGTAGATGCAAAGGGGTTTCAGCAGGAGGCATAGATCCTCATGAGCCCCCGCGACTGTGGGGGCTCATGAGGATCTATGCATCTTTCAGTTTGGATTGCGCTCACTTTTCTCGGCAGTGAGGAGGTTAACGCCAGTGGTTAACGCAGAGTGTCGTCGTTGAAGCTTCAACATCAAAGACATGATCCCGTAATCCCGTTAACCCATATCATACTGAGGCTAAAAGCTTCAAATTTGTACACTGCCATAGGCAAGCTACATTATAATACTTACAGATAAGGATATAAATCCGTGTCTGTTACGTGAGTGTGCACGTGTTGGGCTTCAGTTCGCGGCGCTTTGAGTCGATGTGCCCAAAAATTGAGAAAAAGCGCCTATATAATAACGGTATTATTATTATTATTATTATTAGAATAGCTATTCCGGCACTATCCTTGAACTATTTTAGTCAAACTTATTTCACACTCTGGTGTATTCTGAATGATAATGGTTATAGGAACTTGTACTATAACAAAGTGGTCTCAGCATGAGGCATAGATCCTCACTTGGCCTCCCCCCACCCCACCCTTCCGCGCAACTGGTCACGAAACTTGTTCATCCTGGGTCTGTGAGCGAAAGTAACACGAAATGTACAATAAATCATGTGGTATTTATATTGACTTCCGTGCGTGTAGACTCCGCTCCGGTTAGCGCGCCACCGGAAAAGTCGATGTGGTTGTGTGGGTTGGTTATCATTATCTACCCTATGCAGTGTCTGCGAATGTGCAGGGGCCTGTCTAGGTCAGGTTTTCGTGTGAGAAAAGAACTCAACGAAGAACGAAGAAAGGAACACGCTTAGAGAAGACAGTTACAACACAATTTACTGAGGTTTCAAAATAGACATGCAAACAAGTATACAATTCGCTACTTAGCTTTCAGTGAGGCGAAGATGCAAGTGGATTTCAAGTTCGTGTGAGATTTGTGAACTAGAGTGAGCCAGTGGTTTCAGATCTTCTGGATTCGAGCCATGTCTGTTCTGATCTGCTGTTTATGGAGCCCAAAACATACAGACAAGCTTCACACACTCTGGAGGCAGAATACGAGTATGTCATATATACGAACTCGTCCACTGACGAGAATAAGCACCACTCAGCTGCAAGAGGTATAGATCCTCATGAGCCCCCGCAGTTGCGGGGGCTCATGAGGATCTATGCCTCTTCAAGTGCCGACACCTTTGTCATTATACGCGTTTCTTTGACGTCTGAGGATCCTTGACGTTGAATTTACAATGATTTCCAAAACACGAACTGCGTCCACTGGCAATCAAGGGACTAATGCGTGGATGCAACAATCAGTGAGAGGAGTTTGTGAAACGTGTGTGCCGGTCTGTGGTTTTGGACTCTGCGGCTTAAAGTCGCAAAAGTACAAAATCACAGACCAGCACACGTGAACCGTGGTCTAAAATGACAGACTAGCATGTATGAAATTAACGAATGCTCCATGTCAGTGTTTGAATACAACTTCAAACGCTCTTTGTTTTGCTGTGTTTCAGATTAATGGAAATTACGAGATCAGTCGTGAAGGTGAGTACTCAGATCGCTTAACCCGTTCAAATACAGTTTAACACTTTCATTGCTAGAGGCACAGGGTCGTTTTCCTAATACAGTAAACAAATTGCCTGCGGTCCAAAACGCTCTTGTTGTTATATCCGACGTTTGCTGTAAGTGAAGTAATATGTACAGAAATGATGCTGTCGGGACCTCTGATAATAACTGTTGTTATGTCAGACTTTTGTTGATAAACGACCTTGTTATGAGCGAAGCAGACTGTTATTAATTTGCGAGCAAACCAGTCTCCAGCGGTCTGCTCAAGGTAATAATCATTGCTATTAACTCATTCTGCCCGCGACACACCACCGCAAAATAATTCTCGACCATTACAGTTCAAGGGTGGTGGAAGAATAGCTTGGCGCCTATAGGCGCCAAGCTATTCTGCCACCACCCTTGAACTATCATGGTCCATCTGTCTCCTGAATCCTGAATATAATATACAGTAAACTTAGGAGATAGCAAATCACTATTCTTCTTCTTGCTTTGTATACAGTTTCATCTGAGCGAAGTAATTTAGATAGGAAGAGTGTTGTCGTGAACTATGAAACAGTATAACTATATTCGACTCATGTTGGATCCGACCTTGTTAAGTCATTCTGCACCACGACACACCACAGCAAGATATGGCTCGACCATGATAGTTTAAGGGTGGTGGCAGAATAGTTTGGCGCCTATAGGTGCCTGATAGGCGGAGGCAGGGGATCTAACTGTTGTCCAGCGCTGAGTAATTCCCCTTGGTTTGTTGTACAATTCTGCCAGCGCTAGCCTCACCTATCTGGTTTGTGAGTATTCTACCACCACCCTTGAGGTATCATAGTCGATCTGTCTCCTAAATTGTAATGCAGTCCTCAGAGGACAACTCCAACATGTGGGTATTTCGTACCTCGGGCACAATGAGCTAAACCGTCGGCCGGCTTACATTTATATACGCGCGCACAGTCCCAAATGAGACATTTGAATCCTAGCCGTCAACGTGAAAGCATTGCGCCGCCTGCTCTGCGGCTAAACCAAAGGTACGCCTTCGGGACCCCCGACCCTTTAACTCATTCTACCCCAGACACACCGCAGCAGGATAAGGATCCACCATGATAGTTCAAGGGTGATGCCAGAATAGCTTGGCGCCTACGGGCGCCAAGCTATTCTGGCATCACCCTTGAACTACCATGGTCGATCTGTGTCCTGCACTGCAATGCAGTCTTGAGAGGACAGGGGCAAAATCTAAGGATTTTGGTGTTGGGGTAGAATGAGTTAAAGACGAGTAGGAGTTCAAATAGCTCAGGCGGTTAAGCGTCGGGACTAGAGAGCGAAGGAAATCGCCGGGTGGTGGGTTCGAGTCCCAGGCTGGCCCGGCCCTGATAGCTGAACTAGCAATGGCCAGGGGGAAAAGACGAGTTTTTTCCGTATGTCCGTTGAAAGGTAAATCAAAGTGGTACAGTTGCAGTGCGTCTGCATTGATCATTGTTCAGGTCGCACTCCATTAGATTTCCCTGTCCCCATGTAACTCGCCCGTCTATTGTCACTTCGGTGCCGTGGTCGTTAAACCCCGAACTAACCAAACAACCAATGTAAAGATGATTGTTTCTCCCACATGTTTCGCGTGGGTAGCGCAAACACGAGCTTAACATGGAAAAATCGGCTTCCGCTGCACATTACATGGTATTACGGAACATCTGTAATAAGCTTCAGATGAGAAAGACTTTGCTTAATGTTGGTTTGCAAAGCGGATTCCATGGTTTGGACGAAAGCTTAGTTGCAATTAGAAGCAACGTTCAAGGTCCCACGCGGTATTTTGTAGCGTATAAATTTATCTCGACAACCTCTTCCCTATCACCGCTCATCTGCAAGAGGTATAGATCCTCATGAGCCCCCGCAATAGCGGGGGCTCATGAGGATCTATGCCTCTTGCTAAAACTACTTCGTATCCATTTTCGTTTGACTGCTGGGGATCTTTGACGTTGAGTTTGCGATTTCCAAAAATTACAAATTGCGTCCACTGGCACTGTAATTGCGGACAAACTATTAATAAAGTGAAGCACGATATCCTAGTTCTGTGGAACTAACTTTATCTTAACGTGTTTCGTGAAATGTCATTAAAACGAGGTTCAAGGTTCCACACGATATGTTGTAGTAAGTACATTTATACTTACGACTGAGTCTTTCAGAACGACCGATTTGATATTTTGGTGCCGGTCTCAGGCTATTTTATACATTTTAAATACAAGCCATACAAATTTCCGAAAGTTTCCGAAATATCTGAGCTGACCCTTCGCACCACGTGAAAGTTTTGTGTTTGTCTTGTACTGTGTTTGTCTTCAGTGTGAACGTGTGTGTTTCTCGTGAGCGTGCGTGTTCGCGGCGCTTTGAGCCGATTCACATAATTTGGTAAAGCTCCTATATATATATATAATGACCAGTATTAGTGCTATTATTATTATTATTATTATTATTATTATTATTATTATTATTATTATTATTATTAATTGTTATTATTATGTTATGCCGGTTTACGTGAGCGTGTGTGGCTGAATTCAGCTCGCAGATTCCCGTCATTGCCAGAAGACAGCGAAATCCATATACAAGAGGCATAGATCCTCATGAGCTCCTGCTGATGCGGGGCCTCGTGAGCATCTGCCTCCAGTTGCAAGAAACCTTCCCAAGCCAGTAACTGCCAACCAAACGTCTCTCCTTGCATTGCAGCGAAAATCATACGTACGACTAAAAAATGATTTGCTCAAAATGAAGCAGTTAGGACGACGACGGGGGGGTACTGACTATAGAGAATGACCTGCAACTCGACTGTGTGCCTCTGCTCAATGCTTTCATCCATATAGAGCCCGTTTCTAAGGCAACTGCAAATAAACTGAAGTAGTTAATTTTCTTTTACAATTACAAACCGGTCTAACACTTTCCCTGCCAGAGGACGCAGATTGCGGTTTTGAAATCACACATCAGTTCAACCTTAAAATCCCTAGCCGTCAAAAGAACGTGGGTATAAAGTGGTGTCAGAAAGAGGCATAGATCCTCATGAGCCTCCGCAACTGCGGGGGATCCTTGAGGATCTATTCCTCTTGTGTAGTTGTATGATGCTCAGGTTTTCTCTTCAGTGAACGGGTGAATGAACTTTGGTCTTATTGTTCTGAGTACTCTAAGCCACAATTTAGACCTGTTCAATCTGTTTAACTGTTTCATTTACGAAATGACAGCTGTGTTAGAGATGATCTGACTTGCGATATCTCAAGAGTATTGCTTTATTTAGCGTGTTGATTTATACCGTTGAATACTCATTAGAAGGTGTCTCTTTGAGTGAAAGAGTTATATTGTCTGAATCTGGTCATGTCCAAAACAGGACTCACAGTGAACCTTTTTAAAATTTGCTTTCACCCCAAAAATTTAATATTTCACTTATAATTATGTTAAAAGTAATTACTGGACAGTTGTTTGAAGTGTGCGTTGGCCCAATCGATTGGTCGCATATGTGTGTCTGTTTTTAATCCGCTTAAGTATGTATAATGTATACGTTCGTGCCTACAAAAATATTTTTTTTTTTAAAGTGTTGAAAGCAATTTTCCCTGTCATGTTTATTTTGAGATCAGACACAGGCGTATAATTGTTTGACCTGGCACCTAAAACCAACACACAAAAGTCTTTGTGTTGCCTATGAGTGTATCCCACACGCGATAGTGAGTTATGCCTCTTGCTGTTAGTTTTCCTTCTTTTTTTGGGGGGAGAGGGGGGGGGGGGTACGTTCACTGAGCTCCGTCAGATTGACGTTGTTGACAATTTTTACCCACCAAAAACTGAATAATCTGACGTGAAAAACTATCTTTTTGTGTTGATTATGCAATTAATAATTAATTATCAATTGGCGAGTGCTTAAAATGAACGTGCCCCCATATGCCCAAACCTGTGTGTCATAGTGTCATATAACGCATCATGTTTTCAGCCGCAATGGTATTAATATCGGCTGTTGATTATTTGGATCTATGTACTGTTAATTCAACATATTGAGGACCTTTACCAGCCTCTGTTTCAGTTCGAAGTGTGGCATAAACACTTTTCTCAGAGATGAACGTTTCAACACGTTGAGCCTCAAGGTCAAAATTCTCAAAAGTAGTGCTATGCTCTGAAAACTACATAACAGTTCTGCAGATAGATCGACCGTGATAATTGACATAAACGCGCCAAGCTATTCTGGTACCATCTTTCAACTGCCATGGTCGATTTCTATCCTATTGTAATGTGTCAGGGCGCACTGGATAAATTTGAGGGAAATTGCTTCCAACATGTTTATTTTAAGATCAGACGTAGGCACGTAAAACCAACACACAAAAGTCTTGTGTTGCATCATGTATCCCACACGCGATAGTTGGTCAGCTGCTATATCATTTACTCCACACATGATACAACAGAGAGTGTGTCAGCCATAACAGTTTATGGGTAGTGCCAAAGTGCCCGCTCCAGGAGATGGAGCGACAGGGATAATTCAAGGGTAGAGCCAGATTAGCTTGGCGCCTTATGGCGCCAAGCTAATCTGGCGCTACACTTGAATTATTATGATCCCTCCATCTCCTACAATTACTACATATTCGTTAGGTGGCACTTCCAAAACGTTGGAATGCGGACTTAGGGTTAAATGGTTAAAGATGCCGTGCTAACTCGGCACTACTGCTGAACTGTTTTCGTCAATCCATCTCATGAATCATGGGTGCAGTCTTTTGAGAACGCCTCCGTAGGGACTGACAGCCTAGATATGCAAGACATCTTCCGGGGGCTGATTTACTCCCAGCGAACACTCACTCCATACATATTTCTATGGAGTGAGTGTTTGTTGTGCACTACCGGCGCGCACAGAAGCTGTATCGCATATCAGCACGCCTACCACGCCAGGCCTTTATGAGAGCCTTCTAATTGGCAAAACACGCAATATTAGAGTGAAAAACATTTGTAATCTGCTTAATTCTAAAGATAACAATCACAAAACGGAAAATCAAAAGTTTAGTGTCTTTACGAAATTTGTAGATAAGGCCGAAGTGTTATCGACTTGGGTCTGCATAAGGTCATAATTATTAATATTCCAGGCGCCAAACTGATTTGATTTGACCTAATTCTAGAACTGTCTTGGCCGATTCCACTTCCCGATGTTGCATTTCAGGCCTTTTTATGCCGCGCATCCGGATGAGGCTGGCTGCGAATGAGTTAACCACTTCCACTGCTGAGAAAAAAATAAACGCCGCGTTAATGATAATAACGACAACTATTACAGTGACATAATTATTATTATCATCATTGTTATAATTATTGTAAACGGTAGACATGGTCTTCTCCCTCCGTCAACTACAGGAGAAGTGCTGCGAACAACACAATCCTCTGTGTGTCGCTTTTATTGACCTCACCAAAGTCTTCGACCTGGTCAGTAGACACGGCCAGTTCAAGATCCTCTCAAAGATTGGAGGCCCGCCTAAACTGCAGAGTATGATAGAATCCTTTCACACCAACATGAAGGGGACAGTGCAGTTCAACGGCATTACATCCGAACCGTTTGACGTTTGCAGCGGAGTCAAACAAGGCTGCGTCCTGGCCCCTACTCTCTTTGGGATCTTCTTCGCTGTCCTGCTCAAGCATGCCTTTGGTAATGCAACAGAAGGAATCTACCTGCGAACCAGATCAGATGGCAGGCTTTTCAACCTTGCCCACCTTAAAGCCAAGACAAGGATACGCGAAGCCCTCATCAAGGACATGCTGTTAGGTGACGACACAGCAGTTTCGACCCATACCAGCACGAACTGCAGTCACTGATAAACCGATTCTCACAGAATTTTCCCCGAGGTAGTCCTCAACTTGAAGGTGATATAAAGTTTGCCTTCGGGTTGGTGTTTAGCAGGCTTTGTGTATTAGACACTCCGCCTACTTCGTCACGTCCTGAGAAAGCCTTGTTGCTGTCGGGACGTTAAGCAATGTACAATCAATCCGCCTACTTCGTGCCCAAGGGTACTCCCCGTTCGTTTTCCTTCTCTTTCTCTCTCCCCGTCTCTCTCTCTCTCTCTCTCTCTCTCTCTCTCTCTCTCTCTCTCTCTCTCTCTCTCTCTCTCTCTCTCTCTCTCTCTCTCTCTCTCTCTCTCTCTCTCTCTCTCTCTGGCCTCATCTACACGCCTTTTCTTTCGCTCGCTCCTGCACGTGCTTGCACACACTCTTGTCTCTCGTGTTCAGGTTCTTTCCGAGTCTCTCTCTTACGATTTTTCGTTGACGTCATTTTTACTTTTTCCGCACTTTTGTTCTTCCTTTTCTTTCTTTTACGTCACCTCCTTCAGTTGCCACATTCTTTCTGCCAATGAAGATAAGTAGCGGCTAATCTCTCTGTTTGTTTGTTTGTCTATTTTGACAAAGGGTATTTACCCGAAATATTAATAAATTGTGTTGTACCCGTCTTTTCTAAGCGTGTTTCTTTCTCCGTTGGGTACTTCTTCGATTCTCACAGGCTTGCAAGGACTTCGGACTGACTATCAGTCTAAAGAAGACGAACGTCCTGGGACAGGACACAGAGACACCGCCATTTTTCACCATTGACAACTACGAGCTCGACGTCGTCCACCAGTTCACGTACCTTGGGTCCACCCTCACCGATAACCTCTCTCTGAACATCCAGATCGACAAGAGGATCGGGAAGGGTGCTGCAACTCTTTTACACCTTACAATTCGAGCGTGGACAAATCCCAAGCTGACTGTGAAACAAAGATGGCAGTGTACAACGCCTGAGTCATCAGCACACTGCTATACGGCAGTGAGGCATGGACCACACATGCTAGACAGGAGAGAAGACTCAACACCTTCCACCTGAGAAGCATCCGCCGTATCCTGGGCATATCTTGGCAAGATAGAGTGATCAACACCGAAGTCCTGTCACGCGCTGGCCTTTCCAGCATGTACACCTTACTCAGACAACGCAGACTGCGTTGGCTCGGCCACGTTCACCGCATGGAAGATGGCCGCATCCCGAAATATATCCTCTACGGAGAACTGGCACTAGATCTGGGAGAAGAAACACTGGTCGCCCCAAGCTACGATTTGTAGTTTGTAGATGTCTGCAAGAGGGACATGAGAGCACTGGACATTGACACTGGGTCCTGGGAACGTCTTGCGGATGACCGTGCAAAGTGGAGAAGTATCCTCCACCAACACCTCAAGACAGGGGAAAAGAAGATGTCGAAAGCAGCAGCAGACAAGCGGGCACGCAGAAAGGAGTACAACAACTCCATCAGACCAGCGACCACGTACGTTTGTGATCTTTGCGGCAGGGACTGCCACTCCCGCATTGGCCTCTACAGTCACAAAAGATGCTGCTTCAAATCCAGCCGAGCAGGAAATCAGATCAGACCAACTAGGATGCATTATCTATGGTCGATTCGGACCGACAGAGGCCCATTATAGTATTATATTATTGTTATTTTGATGATGACGATGATGATGAAAAAGAAAAAGAAATGTGAAGAAGAGTGAAACTATTTGTGATGTATCTTGGCCGAACGGGCTTCAGGACCCAGCAACTTTAACGCATTCGAGACGTGCCGCATCCGGATACGCGGCTTTATGCCGCGTATCCGGATGCGGCACGTCTCGAATGAGTTAAAGTATGGCAAGCGCGAGTATAATAAATCACGCCACCCTTATAACCGCCTTAAGTCTACAGTATAAGGTCAGTAGTGGCGCCCAAAATAACTATCCAATATTCCAGATGTCTGGGACTGCAATTTTCAGCGACGAAGGACAACAAGAGGCTTAATGCATGGCACTGATCACAGATAACTAAATTCGGTATAGCTTGTTTGGCGTTGTGCTAAATACGACCCGCCTCAGGCTATAAAGCGTTAATAGTTTGCGATATCTATTTTATAAATGTTATTAGTATGTCTTACAATAATGAGGGACCCAAGGGCTGAGTTAGCTTATGAACTTTGAATGTCGTAAACTGAAAGACTTTGTCTGTGCGTGTGTGTGTGCGCGCGTGCGTGCATGCGTGTTTGTGCGCGCTAAAGAGAGCTCCACCGACTCGTATCAGGAGCAATAGAAAAATCTCTGTTTCAAGTGCCTACTCATGTAGATTGTGAAAAGAAGGGTAGCAAAGCCTTAGTCGAGGCAAGGCAACATTAAAACCCATTATATCAAGTAATTTAAGCAATCAAACCGGTCTTTTTGCAAATGGCTATAAATTTATTCAAATTTCCCTCAAATGTATCCAATTCGCCCTGACACATTACAAAAATAGGATAGGAATCGACCATGGCAGTTGAAAGATGGTGCCAGGAAAACTTGGCGAGCTTATATCAATTATCACGGTCGATCTATCTGCAGAACTGTTATGTAGTTTTCAGAGCAAAGCTCTACTTTAAAAAATGTTGACCTTAGGGATCAACGTGTTAATCTCTTCACCTCTGAGAGAAAGAATTGAACATCAAATGCAAAAGGCACAGATCCTCATGAGCTCCCCCAGTTTGCGGGGGGCTCATGAGGGTCTATGCCTATTGCTGACGCCACTTTGTGTTCTTGTTCCTTGCATAGCCCAGGCTCTTTGGCGTTCAATTAATAAAGATTTCAGAAAAATAATCTACGCCTACCGACAGGTCAATGTAACATTGTTTCTCAAATAGGTGGGCTGGCCTGTTATTTTGGAGGCGTTATGAATGAAATTGATCACAGGTGACGGAAATCCTACACAGCAGTTTGTCTGACCGTGTGACGCGAAAAACATTGCAAAAGGAATTTTGGACGGACCGCTGTAAATGAACCCGTAATTGAGTTTATTCCAAGCTTGCAAACGGTTCCAAAATTGTTTTATTTGCAGTACTCTAAGATATTAGAAATATAAAAGAGGTGTTACTTTCTACAGCAGAAGAAGTGCTGGGGAAGCAGAGGAAGCGCAAACAGCCCTGGGTCACCGATGACATCCTCGATCTCTGTGATGAGAGGAGAGCCTGGAAGAAAAAGAGAGGCCAAGACCTCACATCAGCAAACAAGTACAGACTTGTCAACAAGAAGATCAGGAAGAGGATGAAAGAAGCCAAAGAAGATTGGATTGAAGACCAGTGTTGTAGCGTGGAAGAGGGCATGGCAAATGGCAACAGCAAGAAGGCTTATGAAACGCTAAGGACCCTCACCAAGACTCAACAGCGAACAGCCACAGTCATCGAAGACAGCAGCGGCCAACTCCTTACGGAAAACACTGCTGTACTAAACAGATGGACTGAGTACTGCCAAGACTTGTATAACTACAAGGCTGAGCCAGACACCAGCATCCTCCAAAACAACCAGGCTGGGGCCAGGAAGGCTGAAGACCTGCCAGTGTTAGCTGAAGAGGTGGAAGCAGCCGTACGCGGCCTGAAGGGAGGAAAGTCTCCAGGTGTAGACAACGTACCTGCTGAACTGTTGAAACATGGAGGAGAAGTAACAACGAAGGTCCTCACTACACTCTGTCAAAAGATCTGGGAGCAAAAGAAATGGCCGGTAGAATGGACACAGTCTCTAGTGATCCCGCTCCCCAAGAAAGGAAACCTGAAACAGTGCCAGAACTACAGAACTATCAGTCTGATAAGTCACCCTAGCAAAGTAATGCTTAGAATCATTCTCAACCGCCTCAAAACTTTCGCCGAGGAACTGCTGGCAGAAGAACAGGCTGGCTTCAGAGTTGGAAGAAGCACTGTAGAGCAGATTTTCAACTGCCGCGTCCTGATCGAGAAACATCTGCAGCATCAGCGCGAACTCTACCACAACTTCATTGATTTCAGGAAAGCATTTGATCGCGTCTGGCACGACGGACTCTGGCAAGTCATGAGATCGTTCAACATAGAGGAGGGACTGATCCAAATGATAGAAGCGCTTTACAAGAACGCCTGCAGCGTGGTTCTACTTAACAATCAGTCAGGCGAGTTCTTCAGGACGACGATCGGTGTCCGTCAAGGATGCCTGCTCTCTCCTGTCCTTTTCAACATATTCCTGGAGAAGATCATGCAGGAAACCCTCCACGACCACCATACTTCAATCTCTATTGGTGGCAGATCCCTGTGCAATCTTCGATTCGCAGACGACATTGACCTCATGGCAGGCAGCAATAGTGAGCTCCAAAACCTGACAGACAAACTTTCAAGTAGCGCAGGGTCTTATGGCATGGAGATCAGTACGGATAAAAGCAAAGTGATGATCAACACCACAAGCGACAGCAGCAGCAACATTCACATGAATGGCCAAAAGCTAGAAGAGGTCAATAGCTTCAAGTACTTGGGAGCCACCCTGTCCAAAGACGGTAGTTGCATAGCAGAGATCCGTATCAGGATAGGTACAGCAACATCCGCAATGGCCAGGCTGGACAGGATATGGCGAAGTAACTCCATCAGCTTCACCATCAAGTACAGGCTTTACAAGTCCCTCATAGTGTCTATTCTACTCTACGGCTGTGAGACTTGGACACTGCTTGCAGACTCAGAAAATAAAATCCAGGCCTTTGAGAACAAGTGCCTGAGGAAGTTGCTCCGCATCTCGTACCGCGAGCACAAGACCAACGAATATGTACGGAGCATCGTCACTTCCCTGGTGGGCCCACATGAACCCCTTCTGGCAACCGTGAAACGGCGCAAGCTTGCTTGGTTTGGCCACGTGACCCGACACAACACCTTGTCCAAGACTATCCTCCAAGGCACTCTCGAAGGAAGTCGTCGGCGAGGTCGTCAGAGAAAGAGTTGGGTCGCAAACATAAAAGAATGGACCGAACTCGAGATGTCAGACTTGCTTGCCACCGCCCAAAATAGAACTCAGTGGAGAGCACTGTCTGTTGCTGCTGCCTTTCAGTCCCCCCAACGCCCAGTTCGGGCAAGGGACTGATGATGATGATGATGAAGATATTAGAATCGTTTGTTGGGAACAGCGTTTGAACAGTGCTGTGGTATGTATATTTGGGAGATCTTTAATCCCCTGAACGGCCGACTAAAAATGAACACCACACAACTGTAAGAGGTATAGATCTTCATCAGCCCCCGCAGTAGCGGAGCCTCATGAGGATCTATCCCCCTTGCTGACATCACCGTGTATCAACGGGCCTTGGACAGCCGGTGATATGTGGCGTTAGAATTCACAATAATTTTAAAAGTTGATTCTGCGCCCACTGGCAATAAAAAATAACGCCTAAATAGAATGGTGCTCCACCAGGGTGTTCAGGAAATTTAAAAGATTTTTTTTTTTTGGTCTTCTTTACGTATGCTAGAACCAAGAAAGTAGTGGCAATACAATTTAAAAATTAAAAAAAGAAAAGAAAAAAAACCAACAAAAAAACAAAAACCACTTTGTTCGCGCGCTATTAAAGAAACAACAACAAACTACCCCCCAAAACAACACAAAGACTTTCGATTCAGTGCTTGTGTAAATACCTCGGTAATTTTCTTTCCCAAATTAGTCACAACACTGGGCATCACCAAAGCAACAAACTCTGTTTGCCTCAGCAACGGACGGGTGGCTTCCACAAAATTAAATGTTTCGCCCACAGAGGCAAAAACAAACACTAGGAATTGAACTGTAAGCTTGTGTGCTTTCACATGGATTCTCTTGTCTATTTGTTCAATGCATGCGGAATAGGAAACCTCTTTTCCGGTGTTTGTTCACTGACGATTCCTTTCTGCAAGAGGCATAGATTCTCAAGAGCCCCTGCATTCGCAGGGGCTCTTGAGAATCCATGCTTCTTGCAGGTCGTTTATCTCATTTACAGCTCTCTATCTCAGTCAGAGAAAAGTTGATTGTCCCGATTTTCCTGGTTGCGCAAAAGTCAGCAAAAGCTGATGCACTCCGCACAAATTGTGTGCACCATTTATGATTTTGACTGATGAGTAAAGACAAGGAAACGTGGTCTTTGCGCAACTTCAGCTGAAAATGCGGTGGAGGTATCTGGTTTCCAGTCTGACATTTACTGTAACCAGATAACATTGATTGTTCCGCTGAGCCCGGCGCTGTGGGTCGTTATTTCGTAGCCGCAGGTAAAGAGCAAACAATGAAGAGGAAGCGACAGACATATGACGAAACGCTACTTCCGGTGAAAAACGGAAACGGTGTCCTGTTCATAATTAAAATATTTTTTTAAAAAATCCTCAGCAAGGAGAAAGGAGCTTAAAAAGGACACTTTCCTGTCTTCTCCAAGTGTTCTTCTTTAATGTTTTGGAAATTCAGTATTTGTCCTTTATAATTATATTTCTTTCTGTGATGGGACTTTTTTTAAAACAAATTTTAATTGCATTTTACACACTTGGCCGTCACCTTTTTTTAATCTTGAGCCTATAGTTACAATCAGTTCAAGCCGGCCAATTCAAGATGATTTCTTTGTGCTTGTAGATTTCTAATACTTGCCCCAGGGGTGTGTTCTACCGGCGCTGAAAAACATTTTCCTGCAAATGGCCCCAGGTCAGAAGTAGTACACATTCCAAGGGAAATTACTCAGCGCTAGAGAAACAAACAGTTAGATCCCCTGCCTCTTCCAGGGTATGAGATGAAATCTCAGAAAGCCTTGCTTTTGATCTAGGACTTTTACACTGTGGGTGTGACGTTATTTTGAGTTTCACGTCACTGCATGTCACTTATCCAAGAGAGATGTCCCATTTTGGAATAAGCAAAGAAGAAAATTGCAAAGAAAGAGGTCGAAATAATGATATAGGTCGCGACGAGCCAAACAAATGAGATGAAGGCCTCAGGAAGCCTCACCTTCAATCGCTGATTAAAGGCCCACTACCGCCGTGACTATTTAAAGATACACTTCTGTAACAGATGGTTACGAAACGCTACACTCAGGTCTAGCTATGGTTCATTTAGACACAGGACAATCCAGTTCAGCACACGTCGTATTTATATAACATAACAAGTAACCTGACAATGATTCCGCTCCGCAACGCTATCAGTACGAGAAACAGCTAAACATAGATTGACACGCTAACGGCTGCGCAAAATAAATAAGTGCGTTCACACATGTTGTTTTGCTGCGTGTCTCAACCTCTGTTAAAGTTCATATATATATATATATATATATATATATATATATATATATATATATATATATATATATATATATATATATATATATATATATATATATATATATATATATATATATATATATATATATATATATATATATATGGTCGACACACCTAATACGCACACACACACACACACACACACACACACACACACACACACACACACACACACACATACATGACAGTGGTGATGAATTGTGCATGGCTGGGAAAAAGGACTAGTGAAAGGCAGCGTTGTAGACTGAAGTGGGTTTTGAGAAGTGATTTGAGGGAAGAGAGAGTTTGACAGTTACAGACAGGGGTGGGGAGGCTGTTCCGAGTGGCGGCGCCAAGATGGGAAAATGCACGACCGCCACTTGTTTTACATTTGAAATTGTGAAGGCGAAATTTAATAAAACAAATGGTGCTGAAATGTGTCTTCAAATTTACGTGTAAAGGTAGTTTAAGAATAGTCTGTAGTGTTGTGTTCTTAGCTCCACCAGTAAAATGGCGTTTCAACGTTGTGTTCATGGGAAGAGAGAGGGTCCCTGTCGCCTAGATGTACGATACTTTACGCAGGAACAGGCGCCAGTTAAGGAGAATTCGGCACAGTTTTCTTCTTTCCCAAAGCCTCTTCCACTCTCATAGCTTGATTTTGAGTTGAAGCAGCGTTGAAACTGAATTCAAGTTTGAATATGTGAATGCGGAAGAGGTTCACCCAATAAGCAAGAGATCCTGTGGCCGACGTTGGCCTCACTGGGCCCGCGCACAGTCGTGCGCGGGCCCACTGTGGTCAACGTCGGCCAGAGGACTTTTGCATACTGGGGAGCTGTGTATTTGATGTCTAGAGAATGCGGGCGAGTGAAACTCGGTTATGTACAAGTTTTCTTGATCAAACGCTACTTCGCCTGTAACTGGACATATCATAAGTAATCCGAGGCGGATTCTAAATTGATTTATCAGGTATCTCATTAGAGCAGTGTAATGTTCAGTACGCCCTCTTTGCGGCTTGAAAGGAAACCCGACACGCTGCATTATGATGTGTATTATCTGCTTGCCTGCTAGGAAAAAAAGTGAACGCGATCCGAATGCAAGAAACATAGATCCTCATGGGCCCCCGCAAATGCGGGGGCCATGAGGATCTATGTCTCTTTCTAAGGCCAATTTTTATCCATGTTTCCTTGACGGCTAGGGCGTTTTGAATTAATCAAGATTTCAGAAACACAAACTGCGTCCTCTGGCAGTGAAATGTAATATGCACTACTGAACATTTCTCGTGCCCATCCTTATTTTAAGATCAGCATACGATATCAATGATGCACATTGATACGCATCGTGTTTTTGTTTTTCTTACCTTAGTGTGTCTTTTTTAATGACGTCTGTCTTTTTCTGATTTGTGTCCAAGAAACATCATACTGTCAGTAACGTTCATTAACAAAACAAGACAAACACAAACATATGAGGGTCGCTTTCGATTGATGATTGCTGAATTCGACAGCAGTAGGTAGTCATTTACTCTTACGGCAGATTATATATATTTTTATGGAGCGTCCCATAATTACCTTAAGGAACTGGAATTTCCTGTCGTAAACTTAAGCCTTTTTGCTGTCGGTAGCGCTTTTTGTCGAGGTGATTCCTGTTCAGGATTCACATCGACAAATTGCGCTACCGACAGCACAAAGGGTTAAACTCACTGGAAATGCAAAACCCAGACCAAAATAAAAGGTAACTGCCAAGCGTGTAAAATGCAAAGGAAATCCCAACAAAGAAAGAAACACGCTTAGAAAATACAATTATTAAAGACAATTATGACTATTTCGAGGTAAAACAATTTTTTTTTTCAAAATAGACGAACAAACAAATACACAATGTGATAGTTTAGTACTTATATTTTCTTCGGTGATGGCAAGTGTCAACTTTGTTGAAAGTTGACACCAAAAGTGTCAACTTTTGTTAAAGGTTAACACTTTTGATCAAGCAGTCAAGTGGCTATTTAGCACATTGATTACGTGTTTGTATATCTATTTAGAAATAAAGTATTAACCCTTTGGTTGTTGGTAGCGGTTTTTGTCGCGATGATTCCTGGCGGAATAATCGCGACAAAAACCGCTACCGACAGCCAAAGGGTTAACACATTGTAACTTTGTTGTCCTTTCTAAGCGCGTTTCTTTCTTCGTTTGGGATTTCATGGAAATTCATTCTCTAAAAAACTGTACACATATCAGGGGGAATTACTCAGCGCTGGCCAGACAAACAGTTAGATCCCCTGCCCCCGCCTATTAGGCACCCAATCGCCAGCCCACAGAAAAATACGCAGGTATGGAACAAGACGATCGTGTACATCCTCTGAAAAGCATTTGAAATGCATTGAGGTCCGCCTGAAACGCTGTTGCGTGAATAGAAACAGCAGGAGGCATAGTTCCACATGAGCCCTCGCATGCGCTTTGTTTAAACGACCTTTGATAGTTTTATATTGTGTTCAAATGCACTTATCATCGAGCTTGTAGTGACCACGTCACTTCCGCTCACAGCTAAGTTTGACCTATTTTGTCGCCGATTCATGCCTTGCATTGTATTGTGAGTATGTGCCGTGTCCGCGGAAGACTCACTCTGAGAAGTTGTATTTTGTATTGTGAGTATGTCCCGTGTCCGCGGAAGACTCACTCTGAGAAGTTGTATTGTGAGTATGTGCCGTGTCCGCGGAAAACTCACTCTGAGAAGTTGTATTTTTGCTTCATTTTTTTTTTTTATCAACTCGCACTCGTTTAGACGCCTGTCCAAGAAGAGTAGATCCTCATGAGACCCCGCGACTTCAGTTATCCAGCACTGAATTTGCAATGGTTATTATTATTATTATTATTATTATTATTATTATTATTATTATTATTATTATTATTATTATTATTATTATTATTATTATTGTTATTATTATTATTATTTGTGAGGCTACATTTAAAGGAATAAACCATGTAGCTGTCTGAAGCGTTTTTTGTCGAGTTGATTAAAAACCATATTCATTTTTTGTCAACACCCACATGCCAGGCGACTATGGTCTCTTACTTGTGCTTTGTTCAGGCAAGGACGGGTTTATATTTTTTTTAATTTAAAAAAATTAAACGGGTTATTTACTTCTTCAGCGTGTCTTTCTCATTTCAGGAATAATCAATATGCAGGCTAATCACATGACAATTAGTTTGAGTTACTTCCCGGTCGTTATTTTCTATTCCTATTTCCAGCTTTTCCGATTCCAGTTTTAGATTTTATTTTTTTCTAAATTAGGTTGAGGATTTGTAATCTTCCTGATGCTTTAATGATATCCACAACGTAATTTTCGCCGATATTATTTTGCAGTTATGCTAGTCTTTTGGTTCTCTAGAGGGTAAAAGCGGAATTATGAAAATGTTAACTCACTCAAGATGCCTCACATCAGTAGATGCGAAAGTGTGGCCTAGCGTTGCCGGCGGCAACGCTTGGCGACACTTTCGCAGCTACTGATGCGGGGCACCTTGAATGAGTGAATTTAACAGTACAAATTTTAATGTAACATGCGTGGCTGTCTGTAAATGTGGGCCTTACGGATGAGAGCTGTAAGGTTCAAAATCACAGACAAGCCCATATTTAACCTCTTGACTGCCGGGAAAAACTGAACACCACCCAACCGCAAGAGGTCTAAATCCCCATGAACCTCTCGCAGTTGCGGGGGCTCATGAGGATCTATGCGTCTTGCTGAAACCAATTTGTATGGACGGTTCGGAATCTTTGACCTTGAATTAACTCATTCAGCCCGACGCACGTATTTCCCAAATTTTAGAGGGTCATCTAACGACTATGCACCTGTTGCTGGAGATGGATCGACCATGATAATTCAAAGGTAGTGCCAGATTAGCTTGGCGCCGACAGGTACCAAGTTAATCTGGCACTACCCTTTAATTATCATGGTCGACCCATCTCCTGCTGTAGTGCTTTAGGGCTGAATTGGTTAACAACTATGTCAGAAAGACAATCTGCAACCATTGACCGCCACTTTTTGGTCTGAATTCTTAGTTTACGAGTGAAGCCACGGAACTCCACCCCTTCAGCCAAACTGATCTTGCATTGGTTAAGCTAGGAAAAAGCATGGTCGATCCACCTCTTGCGAACTGCACGTATTCATATATGAGGACGCCTCCCAAATCATGTACCGTTGAACTGTCATGGGAATCTATGCTGACTAGCTAAAGAAATGCTACATTTTTGGAATTATCGGAAGCACTTTCGTGTTCCCGACGATTCCCAAAATGTCGCATTTCTTTTGCTCGTCAGTATATGTCTGAAAGCTTTAGAATGTTAGTGACAGGTTTTTAATTTTCCGCCAAGCTTGCTACTTCACAGTAGATTAGACAATTTCGGTGTGGCTTTTCCCTCCATTGCACCACAGGGAGGAGGAAGCAGCAGACTTTTCTGCCGAAAGTATTGTGGCCCTGACTGGCTCGGAGCAAGTCAGGGGCGCACTACTCTTGGCAGACTATTCTTCGATTCCCTGTGGAGCCAGACAGGGCCGACCACACAAAACTCTTGACAGAAAATCTTCGATTCCTTCGCCTCTCTGATTGGACGCAAACAGATAGCCACTGCTGCTTACTCAGCGTTACGTCCAATCAATTCAACATCCAATACTTCATCAGGCTGAAGCGGTCAAGTTCACAACACATACGTTTTTTTAGTCTGTAGATGGTTAAAATAATCGAAATTTAAAAAAAAAATTGTTTCTCTTAAAAGGCAGTTGCAACTGTGTGGACAGGGCAACAGTAAAAACAAAATCATTCAGTAAACATTAACCCTTTGCGTTTCGGTAGCGGTTTAAGTCACGCTAATTCATACAGGAATCAACGCGACTTAAACCGCTACCGATACGCAAAGGGTTAATTAATACTAGAACATTCTGATAAAACATCAGTGAATATCTCATAATACTGGTATACTAAATCTGTGTAAGACTGCTAATTCTAAAACATATTACAAACTCTAAACACAAAATCATTAATATTAAAACATTCTAAAATCTATCAAGATCTGACATACATGCACTAAGACATTCTAAAAACGGTAACATCTTATAATACTGATATATAAATCTAGTACTAAAGCTACGGTTCCATAAGCACGAATCCGGTACGAATACGATCCGAACCCGATGTGGTAATGCAAATTTCCTTAAAATTGCGTCATTTTCGTTCGAAGCCGGGTGCAAATTCGTTTCCGCATCGGGCTTTTGGAAATACACAAACATGAAAAGGACTTGAACGAACATTTCCGTTTCGGACCCGCTTCGGGTTCGGTTCTAGTTCGTATCGGATTTGTGTTTATGGGTCGCTCACTATTAAAATGCGTATTTAGATGAAACCACATTTTGTGGTAGAGAAGCGAATATCCAAAATCTTTGTCAAATACCGAATCCATTTTATTTGTTTACTGTCGAAGAACATAGTTCTGGTATTGTGCAAAAGGCATACGATATTTGACACTGATAAATATCGTGAACACGCATTTTTCAACCGCACCCTGTGACTGAAACATCCGAAATTCCTTGGTCAGACAGAAGCGGTCAAATTCGCAACCTTACTCATTTAGCACTAGTCACTGATGCGCATGTGCAAGGTTTAGAAATTGAACACTCTCGCTGCCATTAGACACAGCAATGTGTCTGAAAGCAGAGCGGCGAATTAAACACTGAAATGTCCCATCGATCCAAGGAGCAGGAGCAGAATCAGGAAGGATATGAACAGGGTCAGCAAGCGGCAAAGAACCCCACGAGCCCCCGCGTCCGCGGGGGCTCGTGAGGTTCTATGCCGCTTGCAGCTGAGTTAGCATTTTTTCCGGCGGTGAATGGGTTAAGAGCCAATAAGTCCCTGCAGGTGCCGGCAAGATTTTGTCCTCCACTCATTTACATCTCCGCTGCTCATAAGCCTACAATTTCATCGGGTTGAACCCATGTACTGCCAGTGGACACGGAGTATATTTTTGAAGTCATTGTAAATTCAACAACACCCAAGATCTAGCCCCGGCCGACAAAACAACATGGACACAAATTGGTTTCGGCAAAAAGCATAGGTTCTCATGAGCCCCCGCGAATGTGGGGGCTCATGAGGATCTATGCCTCTTGCATTTAGTTCCTATTCGGTCTCTCTCTCTCTCTCTCTCTCTCTCTCTCTCTCTCTCTCTCTCTCTCTCTCTCTCTCTCTCTCTCTCTCTCTCTCTCTCTCTCTCTCTCTCTCTCTCTCTCTCGCTAGTGAAGGGTTCAAACTTACTGCCAAAACGTGTCCAAGTAAAATGGGTGATTTCTGTCAACCCGGAAAAGATTAAAATAAAGCCCGATTTCTGCCTGCAATAGGCATAGATTTTCATGAGCTCCTTCATTCTACACTAGCCCATGTAGATCTGTGACTTTTGCTGGCGAATCGTGTTGGAGAAAGGTCGCACTGGGACACTCTGCCTCTTCCAAATTGGCAGGATGACAAACGTTACCGCGGTTATTTCTGGGTCCCGCGGGAGGCCGGGCGGTCCTTGGTGGTCTTTGGTTGTCCTGGATGGTCCCGTAACTTCTTTATTTTGTGCGTGTCGTCCTTTTAACCGTTTAGTACTGACAAAAATGCAACCGTCACGCCGATGCAAGAGGTAAAGAACCTCATGAGCCCCCGCGGGGGCTCATGAGGTTCTTTGCCTCTTGCAGACCCTAGTCATATCCATATTCCAAGCACCATCGGATTACTCAGTGTTGAATTTGTCCTAATTTCAAAGATATACTTTTACGTTCACTAGAAGTGAGTGGGTTAAAGTTGAGTTATGATACCTTGTGACTTCTCGCTCTTTCAACATATTAGGGCTTTTTTTCTATTGTGGCTGGAATGGCACATTGATTTAGGCTGAAAGCCACTGGAGTGATTTTTATTTTCTCAAGAGAAGGCCTTTCTAGAAAATATGTGTCATTGCTACACAGACTTTCGTAGCATTAGACAACAGGATCAGAAACCCTAATTTAGTACCTTTCTACTCTTTAGTACCTGTAATTTAGATGTAACCGCCTCCGTCAAGGGGCTTAACTTCTGTACGTTTTTTGGACCGTATGATAAAAAAAAGGATACTTGTGCGCACTTTCATAATACAATTATGTTATTTTGTGCGCTTTTAAGACTTTGATATCCATGGCAAGGCGGTTGAGAAGCTTTTTAGCAAACTGAATGTTAAGAAAGCAGTTGAGGCCCTGATAATATTTGCGGTAGAGTTTTGAGAGTATGTGCCAGTCAATTGTCTGTTGTTTATAGCCGTTTGTTTAGTTGGTCTCTGAAGGATTGCACTGTACCTAGGCTCTGGAAAACATCTACAGTCTGCCCTGTCCCCAAGAACAACAAGCCCAAGACACTCAATGACTATCGCCCTGTAGCTCTCACCTCTATAGTAATGAAGTGCTTTGAGCGTGTTGTCCTTTCTAGACTGCTCGATCAGGTCAAGCCCTATCAAGATCCTTTACAGTTTGCATACAAGCAAAACAGATGTACTGATGACGCCACACTCACACTTCTGCACCATGCATACACACATTTAGAAAAACCTGGCTCTTTTGTACGCATTCTTTTTATAGACTTTTCTTCAGCTTTCAACACTATACAACCCTATCTCATAGCTCAAAAACTTCTCTGTTACAATGTAACGCCAAGGCTTATCCTATGGATTGTCAACTTCCTTGTAAATAGGACCCAGTCAGTTCGCTTTCAAACAGCTCTCTCATCCCTAAGGTCCACTTCCATAGGCGCCCCTCAAGGTACTTGCTGTTCATACTGTACACTAACGATTGTAGTGGCACTGACTCTACCCTTCTTATAAAATACTCGGATGACACTGCCTTAGAAGATCTCTCCAATAATGATGCGACTTACTTTGCAGAAGTAGAACGTTTTAGTGTTTGGTGTAAAGATAATTTTCTAGACCTAAATGTGAGTAACAAGGAACTACTGATAGACTTTCGAAGAAACCCTGCCCCTTTCCATGTTCTGATGATCGATGATGTGTCTGTTGAGCGTGTGACTGAGTATAAGTATCTTGGAACAGTCATAGATGATAAGTTGTCCTTTAACGCAAACACCTCCCTCATACACAAGAAATGTCAGTCACGCATCTACTGCCTCCAGAAACTCAGGAAGCTGAATGTGAACCCCTCTGTCCTTCAAACTTTTTACTGCTCTTTTATTGAGTCTGTCATCACTTTCGGTTCTGTGTGCTGGTATGGAGGTCTGAGTGTGAAGAACAAGAACACCCTGGCACGAATGGTAAACATCTGCAGCAAAGTGACTGGCAGTAAGCAAAATAGTGTGGAGTCCCTGTATGAACAGCGTGTGGTGAGAAAGGGTAGGCGGATAGCTTCAGACAGATCCCATGTCCTTGCCCACCTCTATGAACTCCTCCCCTCTGGCCGCAGACTCCGCACGCACAAAGCTAGAACACTTAGACTACAGCACAGTTTCATCCCCAAATCCATCACTCTAAGCAATCTGTAGGTACATCCACGCATACCCAAACCTAACTCCTCCCCCTATCCCCCTTTACCTGTGCAATCAGTAGGAATGGAGCTTGTTGATTTTAGAGAAGTGATTATATTGTGTTTCATTTGGTGGTGAACATGGACTGGACATACTGGGATTGTTGTTACTGAGTGTTTACCCACTAATTATTTTACTATTGTAGACTTTAATTATGCAGCTTGTGTAATAATGTGTAATAATGTACTGAGATGTTTGTATAATAAGTAGCGAGGGTTAGGACTAGGTTGAAACGCGCGTATTATGTATGCATATGTAGAGGTGGGTGTGAATGTATAAGTGCCGCTCAGTTCAGTCCATAAAAGATGTTTGTGTGAGATGTGTAAGAGTTATGTGTAAAGATTTTGTAGTGTTTACTTTATATCCATTTGGAATTTGTAGCTATGCAAGTGCAGGGAGAAAATGTTCATAATTATGCTATAATGTTTTTATGTCTTGTTTGTACTATTTGTTATAAATGTACCACAACCGAATTTCTCTTTTCGAGATAATAAAGTACTCTTATTCTTATTCTTATTCTTAAAAGGTCTTACCATGACACAATTTGAAGGTCGTTGTATAACGAAGGAAATTTACGGTTGTATATAGATGTGGGTGTTAAGGTGAAACCCTGACGTTGGGTTATTGTCACCGCCAAATAACATAACGTAAAGACGACGGAGACAAGCATATAAAGTAGAAAGCAACAACGAAAAAAGCCAATCCATGACGTTTGCATGCAAGTTCGTAAGTAACATTTTAGCACGGCTGTCTCCTCTCCTTGGATTTATTTCCCTTTTTTTTTTTTTTTTTTTTTTTTGACGAAATCTTGTACGCATGGTTTGGATGGAAGTGCTCATGACTTCTGTTATTAAGAAAGTCCTGGATCACATATTCTGACCAAAGTGTATCCTTTATTGTTGTTGTTTTTCTCAAAAACAATATCGTTAGTTACGAGGCTGCAAGCGAACACCGTTGCAGTGCAAGTTTGTTTGTTTGTTTGCTTGTTTTTTTCTGCGACCTTTGGAACTCACGTCAGTAAAAGAAATGTTGCATGTACTAACCCATAGACTGCCGGAACAAGGCAATAAAAAAAAGCCTTCATGCAAGAGGCATAGATTCTCATGAGCCCCCGTACTCGCGGGGGCTCATGAAGATCTCTGTCTCTTGCAGGATTCATATGTATCCGACGTGTGCTTTGGGCAAACAAGATTATCCTTCAGTGATCTGTGATGATTTTGGAGACAGCATGTCTAAACGCTGGCGGTAGATAAAAAAACACCTCGGACGCAAAAAGCTGTCGGCCGAAGTCGGCCGCCGTGGGCACGACTGGCCGACTGGCCCACGACTGGCCGACTTCGGACCGAGAGCCGTTTGCTCATTGGAAAATAAATTGATCCAGCCTTGTCAGCATGATGGAGACCGAGACAGAAAAGTGAAGCTTAGTTCAACCAGAAGCGGCAGATGCGTCGGCTGTGACATTTGCTGGTGCAGAGCTAATGCAGTTCAACCCTTGAACTGTCACGATTGAGCCGTCTGTGGAATTAGTGGTTAGTCTTTGAAAGACATGGCCATGTCGTTGTTGATTGTGGTCGTGGTGGAGTTGTTGGTGGTATTGGTGGTGGTGGTGGTGTGTTGTTGTTGTCGTTGTTGTTTGAGGTTGTGGATGTGGTAGTGGAAATTCAGCCGTACGAGATTAGTTTTGGAAGTAGTGCCTATGGAACCGTCCACCAACACACAAAGTCACCCACCAAGCCCCAACTACCATTTAAACACACACACACACACACACACACACACACACACACACACACACACACACACACACACACACACACACACACACACCACACAGGCACACACACACACACACACACACACACACACACACACACACACACAAGAAAAGCTTATCCTGGTTAATCAAAGTGCCGAAGTTGCAGTGCGCCTGAATTGGTTAGTGTTCAGGTCGTCCTCCATGGGCAATAGCTGCCCCTGTTCCTCATCACCCGCCCGGTATGACCGTCCATTGTCACTCCCGTGCTGTGGACATTGAACCCTTCACTGCCGGGCAAGGCGAGCGCTACCCAGCTGCAAGAGACATGAACCCTCATGAGCCCCCGCAGTAGCGGGGGCTCATGAGGATTTATGTCTCTTGTTAGTCTTGTGCTCTGCATGAATATTATTTGGGTCTCATTTAGTTTGTGTTCATCAAGCGAATTTCGGTCAGTGTGCAGCGGGTTCAGAGGCGAACGTCGTGATGACTGGATTCGTAGGGGTTAAACCCGGAACTAATCAATTAGTCAGTATAATACTGCTGATAAGAGTTATTAGAATATGAGAGGTCTACAAATGATTTTTTTTTTAAGTATGCCTAATTGGGACACATTAGCTCAATTTAAAAGGCTGACATTCTCAAGTTTTGGGACAGTTCTTGGACAAAGCAATTACTCATTTTGAAGAAGCAAAAACATGAGATAACAGGTACATAATGACCAATTATATCGACATAGTAAAGGACATGTTTTTCATTTCAACAAGAATGGGACATTTTTTATGGAGAATCCACACGACCAAGATCGCGCTTTTTGATTGGTCTCTGCTACTGGCACAGAGTAATCAAATAACGTGCTTTTGGACATGGGGATGAATCCATTATATACCACTGGCAGAGGCCAATTAAAGAGCGAGTTTGGGAAAAACGAGGGTTATATATTTTATACCACGGGCAAGATGTTGTATTTCGCGGATTGTACAACTGATGCTCCACACATCATTTTGTGACAGCGTCGATTGGTAATGGGCCTTGTAGAAGCTCTCACGAAGCACCTCAGCGATTGCTGGTGCAGTCTAACGGCCTTTCTGTCTCTAGATTGCTCTATTGTTGTTGCTGCTGTTGTTGTTGTCGTAGTTGTTGTTGTAGTAGTAGTTGTTGTTGTTGTTTATTTCTTATTTGTTTGTTTTCTCTTGTGTTGCCTTCTTCACATTTAACCCGTTCAGAGTCAGCTGACGAATACTGTGTTTATTCAGTCTTCGTTAATGTAAGACCTAAAAACCCTAGTTGTTAAAGGAACATGGATTCAGAGTGGTGTCGGCAAGAGGCATAGATCCTCATGAAGATCTATACCTCTTGCAACTGGGTGGTTTTCAAATTCTCACGGCACTAGGACAATCAAGCAGTACTTTTGCTGTGTGGTACGCAAACAGTGGCAGTCAGATGCTGAATTATGATTTCGGACACTTCGCATATATTTACTCTGCAACATCAAATCAGTAATAGCTGAAATGAAAACACTTCAATAAATACACACTGAAAAAAAAACAACAACACTGCTCTGTCGATTATATGAATGTTCTAGCTGCTCGACGTTAAACGCAAATAACTAACTAACTGAATGTTCTAGATGACGTGTTACAATAAACAGTCGACCATTCATCAAACACATTACCACTAGATCCCAATAACTAATCAACTATGAAACACTCGCGCATCAAAATAAATGACTACTAGATAGCGTGCAAACGCTCTGTACCAGCGGCTGATCAATAGCTGAACGAGAGTGCACTTTAATGACAACGTAAGTCTTCTAATCGACGTGAATGTTGCGCGTTCATGAATTCTTCTGTCTGCGTTCTTATAAGAGGGCTGAGGAGGTACTTTCAATTCTTCCCATCTCCAAGAGGCATAGATTCTCATGAGCCCCTGCAGTATGCAGGGGCTCATGAGAACCAAAGCCTCTTGCAAGCCAGGTTCGATCTCAGATTTATATCTGTGTTTTTACGTCTTTGTTTGACGGATGTAGGGATGTCACCTTGAATATGTAAGTGAGGACAAAGATACTTGTAATAATTGCCATCTGCTACAGGCATATATTTTCATGAACCTTTGCAGCCTTCAGGGACTCATGAAAATCTGTGCCTCTTTTTCATCAACGGATCGAACTCTAATACGTTCTTTGCAAGCAGAGGACGTGATATTTCTTGAGCCGGCATGTGACTGAAAAAGTGATACACGAATTCAGTCTGGGGAAAACCAACCGACTTTCCGCGAAGGTCTTTCAGCTTCTGAGTACCTTTCACTTCCAGTCCTCGACTCACCCACTGCTGGATAAAGTGAATCTTGACGAGGGAGTGTGGACAATATTTGCCCTGCGAAGGCAAACAACAGCCCCCAGTAACAACACGTCTTATTTTGCCTGCGAAGGCAAACAACAGCCCCCAGTAACAACACGTCTTCGGGCCCACGACCGCCGCAGCTGTCGTGTGCCCAAGGACCTTTGCTTACTGGTTTAAGTCCATTTTTGTGAATAGCGAGATTTTAACTTTGATACACTGTGCGGAAACAGTAGGGGATATTGAGATTGAATGGTTAATAATTCTCAAAATCGGCAGAACGATTATGAAACCCATTAGCCACGCCACAGTCCTATATTTTCACAACATTGTTTTTGTCGTTCGGGTCACGCATAGAGTGTGTGCCATGACTATGGCATTCAGGTCTGATGGTAAAAGTCACATGCAGGTTATGCCTGCGAAAATCGCTTCAATTTTGTTTTGGTTTGTCTTGTGATAGTCACTGTTATGTGTACTGTTATTAAAACTGGTTGTCTTTTGTCTGATAATTAGGCAGCGAGTTACAGGCAAAACCAATGTTGTGAAAATGTAGGCCAGTGGCCTAACTAATCGGTACTATCACTCATCATTCTCCCCGATTTTGAAAATTCTCAACCATTTAAGTTGAAATCTCAATATCCCCTACTTATTTTGTATAATATATAATGAAAATCTCGCTTGTTATTTAAAATGGACTTTGCACTGATGAAAAACAAAAGTCTAAAGTACACATTCTATTTTGCAGTGCGGATATCACTGTTGTTCGTCTTCAATAGTTTCATGTTCAGGAATGAAGAGATTTAGGAATAATCAAATATGGAAAGAAATTTATCATTCAAAACTGATTCAAATTTTCTGGCATAAAAGTGAAATCTTCAAGATTTTGAAATTGAATTACAATGAAAATCTCGTTTGTCACGAAAATGGACTTCTGTCTTGTTTGCTTTCACGATGCGGTACCGTTTACATTTCAGTAGCTGCATGCGCGAACACGTTAACTCTTTGAAGGAGCCCCACATCAATAGCTGCGGAAGTGTCGTAAAGCGTTGCCGCAGGCTATTGATGCGGGGAGCCTTCAATGAGTAGATTTCCTTTGGAAGATCTGTGCACTGTAACTCCCAACGTTTGAGGCCGATTCGACTGTCGTACCCTTGCAGGAGAGGGCTAGACAATGTAGCTTGGTTGATCACTTCCAAGCCTTTCGCCGTAAGGATGCTTTTCATAACGACTTCTTGTAAAACATAACCATTGTACGGTAAGGCAAACAAAGTACACTAAACCTGCTGACGCGACCGATGGGTTGCCATGGCAACATCAATTCGTTTGTGGTCGCCGTGTATGAAAAGGCTTTCTGCTGTGGCGGTTTTGTCTCTGTGTGTTGACCTTCCAACGCCAAATGTGGGAGATGGATCGACGGCAAAATTTTAATGGCAGTGCAAATTTCTGCTTTGCGCCTTTCAAGGGTAAAACTGAATCAACCGGGCGTCTGAAAAGTTCAATCTGTGAAAAAAAAAATAATAATAATAAATTTTTTTAAATCCAATGATAAAGCTACTGTTTCCAAGTCTTGGGAGTCTCAGAGTCTCAGGAGATGATACAACCAGGAAAGCTGAAGCGTACTGCTTTTGCGACAGCTGAAATTGTTGAACCTCATCAACTCAGTGTCTTTTCAGTCAGCCACGTACTTTTTAGCTCTCATGCTGTTGGTACAGAATCACAGTTAGCGCTTGCCGGCAGAACATTAATTATGTGAACAACTTGACTGCAGAATTTAAAGGGGGCAACTGCCGTAAAAGGCAAAAATATAAAAGGTCCATTTTGGTGAAAAGCGATATTTTCATTGCAACGCAATGAAAATATCGCTTTTCACAAATATGGATTTACCGTACATGTCTTGCTGGGGAAGACATTCTAAAACGACACACAGCAATTTGGTTGCAGAATCGAAAGTAGTGAGATACAAACACGTAACACCGTGCCTGGGGGAACCATAAGATGTAAAGCTTTCTCTTGTAGCGACGAGAAGTTATGAACTTGTTATGTGACGGCAGCTGTTGGGGCGATGTTTGTTTCCGGCAAGAACGATTTACAGTTTGCTAGCTTTGGGAATCATAGCGCTAACTTGAGGAGAAACGTGATGACATCGTCACGTTTCTCAGCAAGTTAGTTCTATGATGATTCCTAACCAATCGCATTCATAGATTATTATTTTCTGATTGTCAGCTTTGAGGAATCATAGAACTACATTGCTGAGACTCGTAACGATAGATACTAAAGTATCATGGAATTTCCCAGCAATTTAGTTCTATGGTTCCTCTTTGTGCAGAAACTAAGAACTTTGATTATCAAATTCCCGAGAAAAACATGGATTAGACATGTATTTTCAGTTTGTTAACTTTATGAAAGCATACAACTAAATGGCTGAGACACGGAATTAGGCCTAAATAATGAACTATTGTGACGTTTCTCAGCAATTTTGTTATATGTTTCCTCCAAGTGAAGTAACGAGCTCGAATTTTATTTTTGCGACTAAACATGGTGCGGCTGTTGGAGTACTTTTCTAGGATCAGCACTGAATTAATCAAATGAGTCTCCGTATCTGAGCGTGAATGGAAGCGTGTGATTACTTTGTGAAGGTATAAAGGCAGAAATCACACAAGGCCTGCGCATTGAAAGACCAACGTGGTGAGAAACTTGAGAAAACATTTTCCGGAAGAAACCCCGTTAAAGGACGCCACACAGCCGATTGCCTCCGGAGCAGAGGTGTGGGGAAAGGCACCAGGCGCTGGATATACTCGAAAGGATGTGAGAGATCCCTAGGGAACCAGATCAAGCTTGCAAAGAAAATCCCAACAAAGAAAGAAACACGCCAAGCGTGTTTCTTTCCTTGTTGGGATTTTCGTTGCACTGATTTTACACGTTTGGTATGCCATACCGTTTTGGTTCGGATTTCTTACCAATTTTGAAACCGTATCGAAAGGAACGTCCTTACGCGTCTGACGGATGGAGTGGAGCGCACCCGTATGGTTCTTTCCAATCGTAGAGATCCCATCTTGAAAAAGTTGTATTGAACTAAAGTGGGTTGCCTGCTCGTGTTCCGAGGCATTCGTTCAATGACTGCGGTCGACAGGCTTTTCTGAACTCGTTGGTGGCAACACGCGGTTGTAGCAGTATCTCAGGATTTTATATTCAAGAACTTGCTCAGCGATGCTGATCAGGCTGAACCCAGTACTTTACGAGTATGCGACAACTGTGAGCGCCAGTTTGACAGAATGGCGGACACGATGTTTCCTTAACCCCTTCACTGCCGAGAAACTGTAAGAGACGTAGATTCTCATGAGCCCCCGCGACTGCGGGGGCTCATGAGGATCTATGCTTCTTGCTGCGACCAATTTTTATCAATGTTTCTTGGACGGTGTTGGCTTTTGGGCGCTGACTGAACCAAGATATCAGAAACAAAAATGTACGTACAGTGGCAATGGAGAGGTATGCCTGGGCATGCAGCCACTGGTAACTGTATTTAGTGTATGTAGCTGCTTGCACAAAAGGGTGAACCCGTTTATTGCTACTGCAGATTGCGTTTCTGAATACTTTGTTAACTCATTCCACCCCAGACACACCACAGCAAGATATGGATCGACCATGATAGTTCAAGGGTGAAGCCAGAATAGCTTGGCGCCTATGGGCGCCAAGCTATTCTGGCATCACCCTTGAACTATCATGGTCACTCTGTGTCCTGCACTGCAATGCAGTCTTCAGAGGACAACGGCAAAATTTTGGGATTTCGGTGTTGGGGTAGAATGAGTTAACTCAATCTTTGAGTCCAAGGAACATGGATACAAAATGGAGTCAGGAAGAGGCATAGATCATCATGAGCCCCCGGCACCTGCGGTGGCTTATGAGGATCTATGCCTCTTGCATTAGGGTTCTACTCGTTCTTTTGAGTACTCAGTGATGCAGAGGAATGATCAGTACTGGTTAGAGGATGATGCCAGGGCGAATTATCGAATTATATCATCAGTACATAAACGATAGAAATTGTACGAAAGCGAATTATTGGATCACATCACCAGTACAGTACAAGGTTAGGGAATAGTCCTAGACACACATTATCAAATTATGTCGTCTGTGCATAAAAGCTAGAAAATGGCTCAAGACATAAATGTCAGAGGATGGTTTTAGAGTGAATTATCGAATTTCATCATCAGCATATCCGATCGGACAACTTTTCGCATATCGACAATATGACTTTTATTGCCGCCCTTAAAATTTGATGCAAATGTTATATATAAAAGTACTCAGTCACTCAAAGGAAACACGAGTGCAGCCGGTTTACTTAAAATAAATGTACTGTGCTTTTATTACTTATATTCTTCCGAGTGCTATTATTAGTCTTCATTGCCTACTTACAACTCTGATGAACACAAACGATAGCAGGTCTATAGAACAACTGCATCGTCGCTGGCAAATTGTGTGCTGTTTGCTGATTTTGCAAAACTGAGGGTTTTGCTTGCTGATCTGTGATTTTGAACCTTACGGCTGGAAGCCGTAAGGTCCAAAATCACAGACCAGCACACGCTTTTATATATATATGTTTTCCTAACTCCCTCGCCCGGCTGCAAACTGTAAGTTAAAAAAGTATCTAGACCAGTGCTCGAAGGCGCACAACCGCTTGGTTGCTTCCGTTGAGTAACCCGTACCGCGCCGATTGCTGACGCACTCCCCACACAGACCCACTCCGGCAAGTACGCCACAACTACACTTCTATTCAGATGAGGTGCTAAGAGTCTCATCTGAATAGAAGTTCACTTACGGCGCACTTCCCCCAGTGGGTCTGCCTGGGGAGGACTCTCGGCAAACGGCACGTGAAGGTACGCCCAACAAATCACGTAATAACCTTTTATTTTGTACGTCTTGATTAATCGATAAACAGTTTGCTTTTTGTTGTTCACAACATAGATGGCTTTACCATTCATACATATTGTTAATAGTTATCTCAAGAGGCCGGAAGCGGAGTTATAGTTTTTGTTTTTTTCAACAAATGCGCAGATGTGTCCGCCCGTCCCTGTGTGAAATTGTCACGTTTAACCCATTACCCCCCACGGCCAAATTGTGGAGGTGTCACCTAGCAACTATGTACCAGTGGCAGGAGACAAATCGACCATGATAGTTCAAGGGTAGTGCCAGATTAGCTTGGCGCCGTCATTTAGGCCCTGCTGTAGTGCGGGGCTAAATGAGTTAACAATGTGTACTGGTCTATGATTTTTTTAATTTTTTTTTTTATCTTACAGAAGGAGACCGCTCGGTGTATGTATGTTAGAAGAAACTACCAAGTGAGTAGGAAAAAGTACTGTCAAGGGAGAGAAGTGTGCATGATAGACCAATGATCATAGATCTACTTTGGTCCAAGCACACACACACACACACACAAAAATAGGAAAGAGAGGGTGCGCTAAGTAAGTAACTGGAAGCAATGCATATGGAAGCCCCCCCCCCACCCCCGGGGGGCCCATGAATATCTATGTTTCTTGCACTTTTCTCGCGGCAGGAAAAGGGTTCATGGAAAATCCTTCGTTCTGACTGGCGATAATATGTAATTAGCCTCGACACTTCCGGGTCAAGCTAAAAACAGCTTCCTCTCTCTTTTAGGTGAGTTGATTAATAGGTCAGTCAATTTAGTTAGTTAGTTATTTGGGTTTAACGCCCAGCAGGCAACTAAGACCATCTCACGGCCGAATAGGTTTGTCAAGGAACTCTCTCTCTCTCTCTCTCTCTCTCTCTCTCTCTCTCTCTCTCTCTCTCTCTCTCTCTCTCTCTCTCTCTCTCTCTCTCTCTCTCTCTCTCTCTCTCTCTCTCTCTCTAACTCTCATTTCGTGTTTCTACAAATTCACTGAAGCCACATATTTCCATTTCTTGTTCAAGGTTCACTAACCCAGCCACAGCATTCACAGACCGATCGTCTTGTTGCTATGGTGATTGGATGGAGTAAATAAAGTCAGCTGATGCATCCTTTTCCCGACTTTCGCAGCGACTTCCGGTTCACTTGGGTTGATGGGTATTATAAATGCTGACAACTCGGCGCGTCATGTCTCGCGCCGCAACACGCAAGGAACCTCAAGAAATGTCTTCGCGCTGTCTTGACAAATCCTGAGGCCTGCTTTATTCACAGTGAGTGTTGTTGGAAAATTGTGAATATTGATCGATGAAAACTTGGGCTGTGTTTCGGTTGAAATAATGTTTATCATGCCAGCTTTGTCGATTCAAGTCATTCACGCGTAATAACGACTTTTAAAGTTTGTCATCCGATTTTGAGCCCTCCACTGTCATTTGTCGGAAATTGTGTTTCTGAAATTGTTATGAAATCAACAACCAAGAATCCAAGCCATTCAAAAAATGTGGGTACAAAGTGGTGTCAAGCAAGAGACATAGATCCTCATGAGCCCCCGCAACTGCAGGGCCTCATGAGGATCTATGTATCTTGCAGTTTGATTGTGTTCACATTTTCTAGACGTTGAAATGGTTAATACTGTTTATCCGTTCTGAAAATGGAATGGGCCATGATAGTTTCAGTGTAGTGCCGGAATGGCGTTGTGCTTTGTCGTTTGACCCTACCCTTGAAATTTCGAGGCCAACCCATCGTCTGCTGTAAAATCAAGTTAAGGGTGATTGTGTTATTTAAAGCCGGATCACTCCAACGGTTTTAAGATAAAAACGGGGCAGATCTTAAAATGAGCCGTAACACACATGTGAATTGACATTAGGCGAATGGTGAAAACTTTGTTATTAATTCTTAGAAAGATAGCTGAGAGTTATTTTTCAGGAAAACACACACGCACGCACGCACGCACGCACGCACGCACACACACACACACACACACACACACACACCATCAGACACAGACATACCCACACACACACACACCACACACACACACACACACACACACCACACACACACACACACTCACATAAACAAACACACACACTTAAACACGTACGCACGGACATACGCACGCACACACACACACACATACATAGTATCACAACAGCATGTGGGGGGGGGGGGGGGGTAATCGTACAACACACACTGCTGACAAAACTGACAAAAGGAAAAGCCAATTATGGCTGCATGTATCATCTTAAAAAGCCATATTTCACAAACAACAAGAAGGATGCGAATTAATGATGAACACGAGACAAAACCTCCAGGAAAAGACGTATTTTGCATTGCCACGGAACATTTAACACATTGGAAACGGGTCGCACCCGGATCCGCGGCCTTTTGCCGCGTACCCGGATGCGGCACGTCTGGAATGAGTTAACCCCCTTCTCTGCCAGTGCACGCAGGCTGTTGTTGTTGTTGCAATCTTCATTAAGTCAACGGCAAAGAGGCCCATTCGTCCCAGGCACATGGATTCAAAGTGAAGTAGGCAAGAGGCATAGATCCTCATGAGTCCCGCAGTCGCAAGGACTCATGAGGATATGTCTCTTGCGGTTGGGTCGTGTTCACTTTTACTCGGCGGACAAGGGGTTATGACGTGCACTTTGTAGTGCCCATGACGCTAAATTTGACATTTTGACATTTCTTAATGAGTTTTTGCACATAATGTTTCTAACGGCATGATGCCATTTTGTTCCATCACAATATTCTCTTGCCATTTGAATCAATCAGTTAACTGATTCATATGGCTCTAGAACATTCGGGTGCAACAACAAAAAATAAGGCTCCCCAATTTTTTTTATAATGCCAGAACTTTGTTACAGTTACAG
>BTPG01000006.1:83311600-83424100 GCA_036245525.1 Semisulcospira habei | reverse complement strand
GCGGGCCCACCGACGGCCGCAGTGTGCCTGAGACGTCTTGCTACTGGAGTTTATCCACCAGAAACAGAGCAAGAATCAAAGAGTGCATGGGTTGAAATCGTGACACGTCAGTCTTCATCATTTTTTTCTATGCCGCAAACAAATCAAGAATGTAGAAGGCTTTGGGTTATTATTGCGACACGTGCTTTTGTCTTGGTTTGAAGAAAATGAAAGATGTATTATTAAAAGTTAAACAAGACTTTGCAAGAAAATGACAGACTAGCTGTAAAAGACATAAATTAGCAGGTGCCAATGAAGAAGATCTCATGCGTCTTGTGAAAAGCCACTTCCTTTATCTTGAACCACTTGATCGTTTAAATAAGACTCCCTCCACCTTTTCGAATATGAGATAACCTGAAGAAATTTGTCTTAGTTTTCTTTTTTGTGGCCACGTGCAATACATTAAGTCTTTGCATAAGTCAATTACTATTATAGTAACAGACTTATCATCTTTGCCATAGTCCTATGGTAAAATTAATTAAGTGATGTTTACATGTCTAGACATATTGAACCAAACACAGCCGGGGACTCGGGAGGGGGGGGGGGGGGCAGGGGGCAGGGAGACAGTAGGGAAATAGAAGAAAAAGAGGTGAGAGAGAGAGAGAGAGAGAGAGAGAGAGAGAAAGAGAGAGAGAGAGAGAGAGAGAGAGAGAGAGAGAGAGAGAGAGAGAGAGAGAGAGAGATTGATTGTACATTGCTTAACGTCCCGACAGCAACAAGGCTTTCTCAGGACGTGCCTGCACTGCTTGTGAAAAAAACTAAACAGAAAATTGAATGTATGTCGCCAGCCGGTCAAATACGTTAAATAAACCTACAACATGGGGTCTAAATAAAGCTAAGACCATTTAGCAACACACATCCAATATCAAGAGCTACAGGCAATGCAGACAGTAGGGAGAGTTTTAAAAAGACAAAAACAGGTGAATGGACAAAGGGTAGACAGAAACACATGCCCCAGAATAGAGAGAAAAACCCACCCTGTGGGGCTGACCAGGGTGACCCTGGGAACTAAAAAATACCTATAAAAAATACCTAACCTCACCCAAGTCCCCCAGGGCAGACCCGGGTGGGGTAGAGAGAGAGAGAGAGAGAGAGAGAGAGAGAGAGAGAGAGAGAGAGAGAGAGAGAGAGAGAGAGAGAGAGAGAGAGAGAGAGAGAGAAAACGAACGAAGAAACGAAACTTTATTTTCCAAGGATTGAGATATTAGACGCTCAAGCCTTTCTTACAATCTGTCCTTGCTAAGCTTCTTTTAAAAACATCAACCAAATAATAACAAAAACTAACTAAAAATAAACACACCACACACACACACACACACACACACACACACACACACACACACACACACACACACAACACAGCACACACACATGCACGCACCCACGCACATGCACACAGACACACACTTACATGTACTCATGCACATGCGCACTTATGTACATACACATACACACGTGCGCCCACACATATCTAACATTTATGTAGGTAGGATATTTTGTGTACTATCAAAAACAAGTTGGAACTGAAACAGAACAAAGAGTTTGGAGGCTAAATGGGAATCAGAAAAACTAGCGAAAAGTGAGAACATGAAGCGTATCATGTCAAGAAACAAAGAAGAAGAAAAGATCCAGAATTCCGTAGTCTTAGAAAGATAATCATGTACTCTACTTTTAAACACAGAGAAGGACGTGGTTTGTTGAAAAGTAGGAGGAAGCGAGTTCCATAATAGAGCCCCTGAATAAGACAGGCTAGATTTGAACAGGTCTATACGGGGCCTTTTTATAGTGAAACTGTTCTGGAGGTGCTGTATTTCTTTTCAGTTGGCGAAAAGAGCATAGATAAGTAAGATGGGGCTTTTTTGTTAAGAATTTTGTGCATCAATACACATTTGTTTAGTGCGAGGTGCTTAACCAGAGGGAGAAGTCGGATGGCCTTTAGCTTGGCATCAGTGGATAAGACGGATCAGGGAGGATAAGCTTAGCAGCCCGCTTGTATAGTGAGTTTATCTTCTTGAAGTGATTTTCACTTCAGCCATCCCATATTGTTGAGGCATAATCAACGTGTGGTTTAATGTAGGCATTACAAAATAGTTTGCGTGTCTTAAGGTCAATTATAGTTTTAAGTTTGGAAAGTAGAAACAACTTTTGGACAATTTCTTTCTCATATAGAATAGGTGGTTTTGCCAGCTTAGATCATCAACCTGCAGGCGGTGTTGACTGACCTGCTCAACAAGGGTGGAGTCAAAAGAAAGTTGAGCGATGGAGGTTTGAGCTGATGTTTCTGGCGGGTTATGATAAGCATGCCTTTTGTTTTTTTGGGGGGATTTATAAGCATGCGATTTTCATGACACCACCGAGAGACTTCATTTAGACTCTCTTGAAGATTATTTGCAATTTCAGGCACAGTTTTACCAGCGGAATGTAATGTTGAGTCGTCGGCAAACATGTCACACTCAGCCACAGTACGTGTTACATGTAACGGTAGATCGTTAATGAAGATACAGAACAGTAGTGGGCCTAAACTAGAACCCTCGGGCACTCCATACTCGACACATTGTTCAGAAGAACATTTTACATTAAAGTAGACTGTTTGTGTACTTTTTGTAAGATAGAATTTCAAAAACGAAAGAGCTGGCGGGCTCATATTGTTGAAGTAGGTGGCAAGCATTTTCAGTACGATGGTATGATCGATAAGATCGAGAGAGAGAGAGAGAGAGAGAGAGAGAGAGAGAGAGAGAGAGAGAGAGAGAGAGAGAGAGAGAGAGAGAGACAGACAGACAGACAGACAGACAGACAGACAGACAGACAGACAGACAGCGACAGAGAGACAGATGAAAATGATTAAGTACAGAGACCTCAGTGTTTTCAATCAAGATATGCACACACAACCACACACGCACGCACAGACACACGTGCACACACTCACACACATACACACACACGCATACTCTCTCTCTCTCTCTCTCTCTCTCTCTCTCTCTCTCTCTCTCTCTCTCTCTCTCTCTCTCTCTCAAAAGAGCATGTTTCCCGATGAACTGAAAATTGCAAAAGTTACTCCTCTACCCAAAAGCAAAGATCGGAGCGACCCAAGTGAGTACAGACCTATTTCAATCTTATCAGCAGTGTCCAAGTCACTTGAAAAGCATATACATAATCATTTACTTCAATTCCTGGAGGAAAACCGCCTTATTAGTACAGCACAATCAGCTTTTCGGCCTAAACATTCGTGTCAGACAGCCTTAACGCTCATAACCCACAAATGGCTTACTGCCATAAATGAGTCCAAACTTTCAGGTGTAGTATTTCTAGATCTTACAAAAGCCTTCGATCTCATTAACCACTCAATCTTACTAAAGAAATTAACTTTATATCACATTGACTCAAATGCAGTCGCTTTTCTCTCGTCCTATCTCTTAGACAGAACGCAGAAAGTGTTCTTGAATGGTAAATACTCAGCGGAAGGACTGGTGACCCATGGTGTTCCTCAGGGATCCACCCTAGGACCGTTATTATTCAATATCTTCATAAATGACCTTCCACTGTCAATATCACACCCCGACACAAACTGTGAACTATTTGCTGATGATACATCATTACATGTATCTGATAAAAATGTTTCAACCGTGAGCGCTGTCCTCCAACATAGTTTAGATGAAGTGTCAACTTGGTGTGAAGAAAATCATATGATTATTAGTATTCCTAAAACGAAAAGTATGTTGGTGACGACACGCCAAAAGCATCAACGTGGCTTGCAACCCCTTGAACTGTCCCTTCACTCTCAGCCCATAGAGCAAGTGTCAAAACATCGTTTGTTAGGAGTGACAGTCGACGAACAGCTCAGCTGGGAGCCTCACATAGAAACTGCATGTAAAACTATTTCGAAGTATCTCTTTTTATTATCCAAATTAAGTCGTATAGTTGACATTGATGCTCGAAAACTATTCTTTAACGCACACATCAAGACACGTTGTAATTATGCTTCCAATATCTGGGACGGCTGTGGAGACATTCATTTGAAAAAAAATAATTCCCTTTACCGGCGAGGTATTAAGCTTATTCTTCCTGGTTCGTCCCCTACTGATGAAAGACTGAAGGCCCTTAATATCCTACCACTTAGTAAACAATTGGAACTTAATAGATGCTTACTTGTGCAAAAAATTCTAAACGATGCCGCCCCTCCCTATCTCCGCGAGCTGTTTTCCCACACGAATAGAGAGAACACGAGGAACAGCTTACTCCATCTCCCAAAACCGAGAATCGACATCTTCAAATCTAGTATATCATTTTCCGGTGCTAAGTCATGGAATAATTTGCCCTCTCATTTAAAGTCTATTTCAAAGTTATCTATCTTCAGAGCTCGCGTCCATAAATATTTGCTGTCTTTGTGAATGTTCTATCTTTCTGCTTAGTATGTTGCTCCAGCACAGCAGTTCGACTGTCTGCATTAATATGTCAGGTTCATACTAGTGTGTGTGTATATATATATATATATATATATATATATATATATATATATATATATATATATATATATATATATATATATATATATATATAGGTTTAATTTCTTTCTTTTTTTTCCCCTGAGGGTGGGTGGGGGGCGGGGGGGGGGGAGGGGGGGATGGGTCTGTTTACTTATATGTGTTTTATCTTTTGCTGTATCGTCTGATGTATTTTTATATATGTAGAGTAGCAGGACAGTTTGGAAGATAGGCATTGCTATGCCTAAAACTTTTTATCCTGAATAAAACGTTTCATCATCATCATCATCATCATCATCTCTCGGTGGTGTAATGAAAATCGCATGCTTGTAAATCACACAAAAACAAAAAGCATGCTTATCACAACCCGCCAGAAACATCAGCTCAAACCTACATCACTCAACCTTTCTTTGGACTCCATCCCAGTTGAGCAGGTCAGTCAACACCGCCTGCTTGGAGTAATAATAGATGATGATAGTGTGTGGAACTCTCTGCCAACTGAAATGCGGAATCTGCCCACATTGTCACAGTTCAAAGCTCACTTAAAGACTTTTCTTTTCTGTCGGGCATTTAACACTTAGCTCATCTTTAGCTAACTGCTGACTGCCTTTTATTCTGATCCTAGAGGAAGTAAGCGTATAGTGTTGGGAAGAGATGGGGTGCTTTAAAGTAGTGTATAATCGTGCGTGTGTCTGAGAGAGAGGGTGTGCTGTTGTGCATGCGCAGTGAGTCCAGTGTTTTCCTGGAGAACAGCGCTATACAAGAACTATGTATTATTATTATTATGATCTAAGCTGGCATAACCACCTATATTATATGAGAAAACATTTGTCTAAAAAGTTGTTTCTACTTTCCAAACTTAAAACGATCATTGACCTTAAAACGCGCAAACTATTTTTTAATGCCTACATTAAACCACACGTTGATTACGTCTCAACAATATGGGATGGCTGCAGTGAAAATCACTTCAAGAAGATAAACTCATTATACAAGCGCGCTGCTAAGCTTATCCTCCCTGATCCGTCTTTATCCACTGATGCCAAGCTGCAGGCCATCGGACTTCTCCCTCTGGTTAAGCACCTCGCACTAAACAAATGTGTACTGATGCACAAAATTCTTAACGGGAAAGCTCCACCTTACTTATCTAGGCTTTTTTGGCCAACTGAAAAAAAATACAGCACCTCCAGGAACAGTCTCTCTATAAATAGCCCCGTATAGACCTGTTCAAATCTAGCCTGTCTTATTCAGGTGCTCTTTTATGGAATTCTCTTCCTCCCACTATTTAACAAACCATGTCCCACTCTCTGTTTAAAAGTAGAGTACATGATTACCTTTCTAAGACAACGTTATGCTGATCCTTTCTTCTTGTTTGTTTCTCGACATAATACGCTTCATGTTTTTAAATTTTTGCTATTTTTTTTTTCTTTCCATCTAGCCTCCAAATTGCTTGTTCTGTTTTCTAATTTGTTTTTGATAGTACACAAAATATCATACCTACTTATATATCCGCGGTGAGATGGCCTTGGTCGCCTGCTCGGCGTTAAACACCAATAACTAACTAACCTACTTATATGTTAGATAATTATGTGCGCACGTACGTGTGTATGTGTATGTACAAAAGTGCGCATGTGCACGAGTACATGTATATGCGTGTCTGTGTGCTTGTGTGTATGCATGTGTGTGACGTTTATTATTAGTTAGTTTTTGTTGTTTGGTTGGTGTTCCTTTTTTTTAAAAAAAAGTAGCTTAGCAAAGACAGATTGTAAGAAAGGCCTGCGCGCCTAATATCTCAATCCTTGGAAAATAAAGTTTCGTTCGTTCGTTCGTTCGTTCTCTGTATTCGACAGGGTGTCCGCACCTCCCTATTTCGCCATGCGGACGTCACCATTACGTTCGTCTGTATGTGACCTTTAACCTCTCCCTTTCAAATAGTCCAGAACGCTCTTTTCCGCTCCGCGCCCTTTTTAACCCAGATCACGCACACACACACACGCACACACACACACACACACACACACACACACACGCGCACACACACACACACACACACACACACACACACACACACACACACACACACACCACAAGCCCCATTGGCAACGTAAACCCACTCTGTGGGACTTATCAGGATGACCCTGTTAACAACAAAAAGAGAGAGAGAGAGAGAGAGAGAGAGAGAGAGAGAGAGAGAGAGAGAGAGAGAGAGAGAGAGAGAGAGAGAGAGAGCTGCTGACTAACCTACTAACCGAAACGTGCGGTAGGTTTTATTAGTTTACCCCTGCAAGTGTCGAGGTTTATTACGCCTTCCATTGGTAGGACATTGTCCTGTCTTATCTGGTTCACACGAAGCAAACGCCTACTGTCTCGCCTACGTTTGTTTTTTTTTTACCTACATTTCTTGGAGATGGATCGACTTTGATATTTAAACGGTAGTGTCTGATTAGCTTGGTGCCTCCAGGCGAAAAGCTAATCAGACACTACCCTTAAATATCACAGTCGATCGATTTACCGTGACTTGTATATGTTGCTGAGCAGATATATGCTGTCAGGTGTGAAACAGACTGGACATTCACAAAGTCTTTATTTTTTAAATTAATGTCGGAAAAAAGTTAACCGTTAACGGTGAAGGGCTTAGCGTCTTTTGTCCAGCATGTGGACGCTGATTTTTAAAGACGGGGAACCGAACAGGTACTGAAACAAATGTTAACCCCGGCTGGATTGGAACCTGCCCGCGACTTTTCGAATGTAAGTCGAGCTCTCTCAAAGTTAATGTCGTGTACTTGATCTTTTAAACTATTTTTTTAAAATTTTATTTTATTTTATTTCATTTTATTTTTTTTTTTGCTGGAGGGTGGGGGGGGGGGGTGGATACAATTCAAGAGTAAACAGAAGTTGAACTTTACTTTTTAATAGTGCTTCACGGTGTATTTGCTAAATTAAGAACAATTTCTGAGCAATTTCTTTCAGGCGCGTTTTTAGCCAGACAAATATGATTTTCGCTGACTTGATTTTTTCCCAGCCTTGCGATCATCACATCAGCTTCCAGAGTTAACATTAACATCGTCAAGACATTGTTAAACCAATTTAACCTTTTTTCCCGTGCTCCTTGTCTTCCGCCTAAAAGGAGAAAACGGCATTAACCCATTTGACTCCCCGGGCGCATTTTGCAAATTTTAAGGGTGTCGTTAAGTGCCAGTTCCAGGAGATGCATCGACGATGATAATTCAAGGGCTGTGCCAGATTAGCTTGGCGCCTGATGGCGCCAAGCTAATCTGGCACTGCCGTTGAATTATCATCGTCGATCCAGCACCTGCTGGATGTCGTCGGGGTTAAATGGGTTAAACTCCCATTCGCACGTAACGTCTGCTATGCTGAGCATGCGTTCAATATCGTCCCCAACACCGCGTCTAATATCATGCAGGAAGCGGGACAAGTCTGGGGCTTAATTGCAAGACGGGGAAATCGTGAAAGCAGTGTCCCGAAAACGTTGTCTCCCAAATGGTTGCCCGTTTGCAGGCGGCATATATCCTCATGAGCCCCCTGCATTGCAGATGTAGATAAAAAGATATATGACTCCATGAAGATATTTGCCTCCTGCTGGATAACATGCACGTCTAGGTTTACTTGACAGAGATTAGGAGATGTACGTAAACACCTAGTGAACGCAGACCGCGTTTCTGCAATCGTCGTTAAAAGCGATCTGTTCAGTGGCGGCACACGTACCAGGGGTCAGTTGCATGAGCGAGCTTAGTCCTGCACCAGTCACTAAGCAAGGTGCGCCGCTGTAAGCTCACTCGTGTAACTGGCCCGAGATGTTTTCCACCGCCTTTTTTTTGAGCGTAACGAAAAGAACTCTTCTGCGTACAAGTGAGAAGAAGAGCAGACAAGTCTTTCATTTTACGCCAGTCAAATTTCATAGTTTAACTCATTCTACCCCGTCACCGAAATCCCCAAATTTCGCCGCTGTCCTCTGAAGACTGCTTTGCAGTGCCGGACACAGATCGACCATGATAGTTCAAGGGTGATGCCAGAATAGCTTGGCGCCCATAGGCGCCAAGCTATTCTGGCATCACCCTTGAACTATCATGGTCGATCCTTATCTTCCTGTGGTGTGTCTGGGGTAGAATGAGTTAAGTGTGCCCTTCCCCTTTCGTCTAACATTATTTTAACTCATTCAGCCCGACGGCCGTTTTTCACAAATTTTGGAGGCTTCATCTAATGACTATGCACCAGTTGCAGGAGATGGATAGACCATGAAAATTCAATCGAGTGCCAGATTACCTTGGCGCCGACAGGCGCCAAGCTAATCTGGCGCGACCCTTGAATTATCATGGCAGACCCATCTCCTGCTGTAGTGCGTCAGAGCTGAATGGGTTAAGACATACTGAGAACGTTTATAAAGGAGATATTGCGAGCTATTTACCCTAAGAGTCCGAAATAGCTCAGGCGGTTTTACGTCGGAGCAGGAGAGCGAAGGGAATCGCCGGGTCGTGGGTTCGAATCCCGTCCCGGCCCCGGTAGCTGGACTCACAATCCAGGGGTAAAAAACGGATTTGTTCAATAGCATGTCCGTTGAAAGGTCCTGGTAAATCAAAGTGGCACAGTTGGAGTGCGCTTGAGTTGATCAGTGTTCAGGTCGTACTCCATAGGCAATAGATTTCCCTGTCCCCCAAAACCCGCCCGTCAGGGCCATCCATGATCACCTCGGTGCTGTGGACGTTAAGCCCGAACTAACCACCACCCGCTATTTACCCTGTCTGAAGTAGGTCGCTTTATCTAATTCAACGCCAGAGAGCTGCATAGATTCAAAGTGGCACCTATCAGCAAGAGTCATAGATGATCATATGCCCCCCCCCCCCCCCCCCCGCAACTAAAGGGGCTCACGAGGGTCTATTCTTCTTGCTGTTGGGTGGTGTTCATGTTTTTTTTTTCTCGAACACTCAAGGGATTAATCCATATTCATGTAACACAATCAGCACTCACATAGGAGATCAGTCGATAATGATATTTCAAGTGTAGTGCCAGAATAGCTTAACGCCTACAGCAGCCAAGCTGTTTTTGGCGCCAACCTTGCACTATCATGGTCGATCCATATCCGGAACAGATACTTATTTGTTGTCAGGGGAGAACTTCGAAATTTAGGATGTCGGTCCACGAGCCCAACTTGTTAAGAGGAGCTATAGTCATCTGATGCTGGCGAAAGACAGTTACCCCTTTACCCGCACTGAATGTGACCCTTCTGCAAGAAACATAGACGCTCATGCGCCGCCGCAGACTGCTCGGACTTACGAAAGATCGTTGCCTTTTTCTGGTACAGGTACTTGTACATTCGTTTCTACCGGTTGTGTTTGACGTGCTTCTCAATAGCATTTGTCAGAAAACCTCCGATCGACGACACGGATGGACCCAAGCTAGTCACACCCTTAAACTATCACGGTCGACCTGTCAACTTAACTCATTAGAGACGTGCCGCCTCCGGATAAGCCGCGTATCTGGAGGCTGCATGTCTCGAATGAGTTAACTGTACTACGGTATTCAGAGGAGAGCTCGCAAATATTGCAATTTGTACGTCAGGGCCCAGTGTGTTTGTTACGCAAGAAGCGTCATCCCGCATTTCCCAGCGATATTTGCCTAAATGTGACCCGTCTGCGCGCAAAGTCAAGTCCAGGTCCATCATCTTAAGCCGCTGTCGTTGCGGGGTCTCATTAAGACTTATGCCACTTCTGCTGCCGCTTGCTTGGACTCTTCCTTGCCTCTCATCTACATCTGTGTTACCGTTGACAGAGAAGGAGGAGGCGTTTAAGCGTTCGGCGGTATATTTGCAACTACGTTTGCCCGAAATAGAAAGCCTCTATTAGCGACAAGTGTAGCGGGAACAGACTCTGACAGGGGGGTGGATGTGACCCTTTTCTTTTTCTAAATTGATTTAACAGTCCCCCGGTAATAACCTCCCATCTTCAAGAGGCATACATTCTCATGAGCCCCTGCTTCGCAGGGGCTCATGAGAATCTATGCCTCTTGCTTGAACGAATTGGTGTCGTTTACGTCATCATGGTGAACGAGTGATCTGGGTTGAAATGGGTGCGGAGCGGAGAAGAGCGTTCTGGACTATTTGATAGGGGGAGGCTAAAGCTGACAGACAGACGAACGTAATGGTGACGTACACATGGCGAAATAGAGAGGTGCGGACACGCTGTCGAAGAGAGAGAGAGAGAGAGAGAGAGAGAGAGAGAGAGAGAGAGAGAGAGAGAGAGAGAGAGAGAGAGACTTCTCAGAGAGAGATCAATCGATCTTCTTCTTCTTCTTCTCGAATGCCGTCACACTTGGAGTTTGGCTCTCAAAATGAAATATGTGGTCTTCTGTAGCAACTCCACAGGCCCGTACAGTTTCTCTTGTAGAGTGGCGGGCTTCTGCCATATCTCCTCCCTCAGCAGATGAATCGACGAAACTTACTTTTTTGTACAACGGTTGAGGTGTTAACACGATCAGAGACCACGCCATTTTTTGCATCTGCCGCTAAGGAAAATAACAACAAACAAGCGACAGTTAGTGAAGTTGGGGAGGGAGGACTCAGCAATGCTTGGGGGGGGGGGGGAGGGAAGAGGATACAGCTGCACAAAAATGTCAGAGAGAGAGAATCAATGAATCAATGACTGAATCAATGAATCTTTATTTTACAACGGTGAAGATATTAACACAGTCAGTAACTATATAATTTTTCGTACCTGCCGTTGCTAAGACTACGACTAACTAAGGATCTATGTCTCTTGCAGATTGATCGTGTTTAGAGAGAGAGAGAGAGAGAGAGAGAGAGAGAGAGAGAGAGAGAGAGAGAGAGAGAGAGAGAGAGAGTAAACAGCAAAATGTTCGAACTACTGAGAACTTTTAGGTCAATACTTCTTTCCAAAGTTAGAAATTCAATGCAGTTTGCCGCCTACAAGTGACACTCGCCCAAAATTCAGTTCCCAATGCGCAAAAGGCCGTCGGGCCGACGTCGACCCGATGGTCTTTGCACACTGGGTTTGCGCCAAATGCGTGCTGGTCTTCGATTTTGAACTTAACACCTTGGAGCACCATAGAACCACACACATGGATTACGGCAAACTCAAATTTAGGCTTCCAGAATAATTTCAGCTATTTGCGTTTCAGACGTAAAAGTAACTGTTCATGTTTTGTTCAATGTTTCTGTACTTAGATCCATGACTGCCGCGAAAAAGGAAACACTGACGATCCATCTGCAAGAGACACAGATCCTCATGAGCCCCTGCAGTTGCGGGGGCTCATGAGGATCTATGCCTCTTGCTGACACCACCTTGAATCTATTTTCCTGGGACAGATGGTACTCTTTGTTGAATTAAACGAAAATTGTGCTAACCAAGTCAACTTGCAATGAAGGGGGTTAGTGTCGTTAGTATTGCGCGTGAGCACATCATTGTTTGATTTTTCTCATAGCTGTACTAACAAAAATTCATCTCTTGAGATGCGTTTGTGAGGCTTAACCCTTTTAGCCCCAAGGTCCCATTTCGCAAATTTTGGAGGAGTTGCCTAACGACCATGTACCAGTTGCAGGAGATGGATTGATCATGATAATTCAAGGGTAGTGCCAGATGAGCTTGGCGCCTTCAGGCGCCAAGCTCATCTGGCACTACCCTTGAATTATCATGATCAATCCATCTCCTGCTGCAGGGTCCTGGGGTTCTAAAAGGGATAAGGAATAGTCGCACAGAAAACTGAACTAACTACGAAATACTAGCTCTTCAACGGGCATTTTTCGCTTCCTGCTGCTTTCGACAATGAGCAAATACTTTTCTAATGGGTTCAGCTCTTGTCGAACTGAGAACGAAATATGCAAATAACAAAAGTATATATGTTCAAGACTGCATCTTTGTAACTTCTGTGGATTATTCTATATTTGCACAAGATTTTGAGTCTATTTCTGACTGTTGCCGAAAACATTTTTCATAATAATTAAATCTGTGAAGGTCTAAGCAGACATTTGGTGTGTTTATTTTGCCTCACACTATCCAGCTATAATCATTCGAATTATTTTCGGCTCAAACTTCCGAAGTTTTTATCCTGTAAAGATTTGTTCTGGTGTCGCTCATAAACAGTGTCCGCAGTATACGTATTCACAGTGTTTAAGTATGCCAAAATAACAGCAATATTTTGGTCTTGTCCTCCAAACCTGTGCTCATCAGGTGCAACTGGACTCACGGGATTGTGTCGTTGATGGTCTGCCGTATATTTAGCCAGCTTAAACTCCCGCATAATATTCCCCTGGATGTCCAACAGCTTTTGATTGTCCTAAAATACCAGCAATATTTCAGTCCTTGCTTCCAAAACTGCGCGCTTTATGTACTGTTTTTGTGCATCTGGATTGGAGGGATTTGGCCGTTGATGGTCTGTATTTTGCCAGTTTTAATTCATTACATCCTCAGGATGAAGATATCACTTTGTTTATGTATCTTTTGAGGACTACGTCAACGGTCTGGAGACTGATCGACCATGATGGTTCAAGGGTGGTGTCAGGATAGCTTTGCGCCTGTAGGCGCCAAGCTATTCTGACACCACCCTTGAACTATCATCGGTCGATCAACATCCTGTCGTAGCATGTCAATGCTTTATGGACTAATTCTCGTGTAATACTACCGTGGCTGTCCAATAACATTATCGTAATCCGCTCCAGGAAGCCCCAGCTGACAACCCAGACTCAGTCCAGAACGGGCACGAAACGAGAACGGAGCAGTCGTATTTGGATGTGGGCGGGGGGAGGATGGTGGTGGTGGTGGGAGGGGGGGGGGGGGGTAGGTTAGCCACTTCTCCGCCATGAGGCTGCAAACTGGACTCAGCTGCAAGAGGCATAGATCTTCATGAGCCCCTGCACGGTCGCCCCCGCAGATCTATATCTCTTGCTGGTTCCATTTACATCTGCGTTTGCCACGCAGAGTGACTTTTCGGATTACAGACTGTGATGGTTTAGACATCTCATTAACCACTTAATTGACAGTTAAAGCAGTCTGTTTTTGTTTGATAAGTTAACACAAGAGCCGCATCTATCCATGGATAGTTAATTCAGAGTGGTGTCAGCAAAAGACATAAATTCTCATGAGCCCCCGCAGTTGCGGTGGCTCATGAGGATGTACGTCTGTTACGGGTGTGGTTGTGTTGTCCTGTGAGAGCATGCATGTGTTAATCGTAGGAAACGATCCGATATTTATTTGAGCTATCATGATCACGTACCTTTTCAGTGAGATTCTTTATCCTTCGTCCATGATAGTGGTTGTGGTTTTGTTATGATACGTTAATTTTAGTCCGGAAGCTTCTATAAAAGTCGCACGGAGAAGAGCGGTCGATTTTCGTTTTGCATAGATTAGTTGAGAATGAACCAGAACGTTCGAAACAGAGTCGCGCTGTCTAGTGACCTCGTACATGTGACGTCAAAAGAGTAAGGTACATTTTTGTAACCTGCTGGTCATAGTTGTTTACTGTGCGCGTGAAATTAGCAGCCGTTCTTTGCGTGTTGTGAAAAGTCGTAAACAGTTTGCCATATTTTTGTGTTGATATCATTACATACTGGGATTTGGGGCTGAAATGAGCAGCCGATTTATTGTAGACAATTTAAGTTATTCGAGAAAGTTCTTCTTTTTTTAATATTTATGAGTTTCAGTAACGTGTTTCGTTCTGATTGGTTGCGCTGTGTAAAATCATTAGATTATTCTAGAAAGTTTTTATACTATAAAACCTTTGTGCTGGGAAGCACGGGGGTACATTGTCTTGCATTGTCAGTTGTAGAGACACACAGTTTATCGTAGGTACGTGGCCCGTATAGGGTGTACATTGTGAGAAACGCAGCGTGACGGTGTACGTTGTATGAGAAACTTTGTGTCGGCAGTGTGGACATTAGCAGAAGAGACATTGTATCAGTGTTGCATGCATTTTGAAATGCATTGTGTGGAGATCGCATCGCTGAATTAAAATATTGTTGGAACTGTTTCTCCAGTATTGTCTACATCCTTAAGCCACGTGTGACGGGTTGCAGCTGAATGAGGTTTATTTTTAAGAACCTTACGTGCGTGCGTCCGGTGTGTTTATCATACTACGACTACGACTTTACCACGTAACATATTGACACCTCCGACGGGACCACTTCAGTTGGCTCTGTGGAAAGGGTAGCAGGAGAAAACAGCCAGCAGTGAAACGCAGAGATGACGACATCGAAAATGGAGACATTCCTGAAACTCGGAAAGGAATGTGGACTCGAAGGAGCTCAACTCCTCGAGTTCGTGAAGGAGAGAGAGGAGAAAGAAGAAAAGAGACGAGAGAGAGAAGAAAAGGAGAGACTGGAGAGAGAGAGGAGAAAGAAGAAAAGAGACGAGAGAGAAAAGAAAAGGAGTGATTGGAGAGAGAAGAAAGAGCTAAAGAACGTGAAATCAGGAAACTCAAAATCCAAGCAGAAGAAGCAGAGAAACAACGAAGAGAGGCAGAGAAACAACGAGAAGAAGCAGAGAAACAGCGAAGAGAGGCAGAGAAACAACGAGAAGAAGAGAGAGAAGAGGCAGAGAAACAGCGAGAAGAAGCGGAGAGGCAGCGTCAACACGAAATTCGTCTAAAGCAGATGGAGATAGAAGCACAGAGCCAGAGGGCTAATGAAGCAACCGCGTTAGCCAGCAGAGAGCAAACAGCCCGTGCGCCAAAGCTACCACCTTTCGTTGAAAATTCAGATAAGATAGACGCTTATCTAGAGCGATTCGAGCGCTTCGCAGGCAGCAATAACTGGAGACAAGAGACTTGGGCTATCAAACTGAGCGCACTTCAAACTGGCAAAGCGCTTGAATTTTACACCCGCTTGCCAAGAGAAGAAGCCGAAGATTATACGCAGTTGAAAGCCGCCCTGCTGAGACAGTACGACTTCACTGAAGAGGGTTACAGACGACGATTTCGGAACTGCAAGCCTGAAGAAGGAGAAACACCAGGCCTATTCATTGAAAGAATCAGGAGCTACCTGGAGAAATGGATAGAGCTGGCTGGTTTAAACAAAGAGTACCAGGACCTGTGTGGCCTCATCATCAAAGAACAAGTCTTCAACGCATGTTCTAAGGACATGGCCGCCCACCTCAGGGAGCAAAAAGACCAGTCCCTGCAGGCCCTGGCCGACTTCGCTCAAAGATACCTTGACGCCCACAACGTGAAGTTCGGGTCCAGTAAGCCGCAGCGTGTGTCTGCACCAGCAGAGGAAATCCACAATGTCAGAGACACCCCGAAATACAAGCCGATGGAGAACCTGACATGTTTTCTCTGTTAAAAGAAAGGTCACAAGGTGATACGGTGTCCTTCTAAAGATGTTCCCCGAAGCGACAACATCAGAAGATCCAACCAAGATCGCGGGATAGCAGGCAGAGGCAATACCACGTCTCTACACAGAGCCGCCGCTGTATTAGCCAATGATGTGACGTCATCCAGTGACTTTGAGTCTGGAGAAAGGCGAGTGACACTGGAGCTGATTGAATCTTTCAAAAAGAATGGACGCATCCCAGTAGGAGATAGAGCTATATTTTTACCAGTCTCGAATATCGCGCTCTCTGAGAATGAAGTGCCGAACATGCCGGTGGTTTCAGGATTCTTTGGAAACACACCAGTGAGAGTACTGAGAGACACTGGTTGTAGCTGCATCATCGTGAGAGAGGACCTAGTAACTGAAGACCAAAAACTACAGGAGTGGACCATCCTCATTTTGGCAGATGGAACTGTGAGGATTATCCCCCTTGCCAATGCCAGTGTCGACACCCCGTACCGGAGAGGAGAGGTGAAGGCGTTGTGCGTGAAGACACCAGTCTATTGATGGTGCCAGAAACGCAGACGATCCAGATCCAGAGTGGAGACCTGAAACATGTGCTGTTACCACGAGAAGTCAAGCAAAGAAGAGTCACCAGACCATCCCTCTAAAAGTGGCGGACAACACGGAACCAGCTGTGGTGAATAGGGAAAGGCTGGTGAAACTACAGAAAGCCGACCTCACGCATGACAAGTTCCGAGGTCAGATTGAGCCCTTGACGCGAAAGGGAAAAGAGATAACCTTCGAGACCAGAAGAGATATCCTGTACCGGATATTCGACAGCAATGGAGATAAACCTGTGCGTCAAGTAGTAGTCCCTGAACCTTTGAGAATGCAGGTGATGAAATTGGCTCATGCTTCCATATTGGGAGGACACTTGGGAATCAACAAGACCCTCGATAGGATCCGAGCCGTCTTCTACTGGCCTGATATGGGAGGTGATGTCACCCGATTCTGCAGGTCGTGCGACATATGCCAGAAGACAATCTCCAAAGGAAAGGTGCCCAAGGTTCCTCTAGAAAAAATGTCACTGATCGATATGCCTTTTAAGCGGGTAGCTGTGGACCTGGTGGGGCCAATATCCCCTCCAAGTGAAGATGGTCATCGCTACATTTTGACCCTGGTGGACTAAGCTACACGTTATCCTGAGGCCATATCATTGAAGAAGATCGACACTCCAACAGTGGCAGAGGCACTGGTTGACATGTTCAGCCGTTTGGGGATTCCTGAGGAGATCCCGAGTGACCTAGGAACTCAGTTCGTCTCCGACTGCATGGAAGAAGTCAACCGACTATTGAGCATCCGACACCACTCCTTACTACCACCCCTTATCTCCCCATGTGTAATGGGCTGGTTGAGGAGTTTAACGGAACATTGAAGGCTATGCTGAAGAAACTGTGTGCTGAGCAGCCAAGGTTGTGGCATTGATATATCAATGCCTTGCTCTTCGCATACCGTGAAGTTCCTCAGGATTCGACAGGGTTTTCCCCTTTTGAATTACTGCACGGTAGGACTGTAAGGGGGCCCATGCACATCCTAAAGGAACTGTGGACCAAGGATATCGACGCGCCTGAGGTAAAGATCAGTTACCAGTACGTCTTCGACCTGAGAGAGAAGCTGGAAGCTACCCTCAGGATGGCTCGAGAAGAACTGGGAAAGGCGCAGAACAAGGGGAAGCATTACTATGATCGTAACGCGAAACATCGACGATTCCAGCCAGGTGACCAGGTGTTGGTTCTTCTTCCTACCGACAACAACAAACTACTGATGCAATTGAAGGGACCGTATGTTGTCGACACCGTGGTTGGCATCAACAACTACAGAGTCAAGGTCAACAACAAAGTGAAAACTTATCATGCTAATCTGCTGAAGAAGTATATTGAGAGAGATCGTCAAGACAAAACACAACTGGCCGCATCGGTGCGTCTTGCTGATGACGAAAGACTAGACGACGAGAACCTGTTTGACCTTAATGAACTCCGACACAAGGAGGATGTAGAAGACATTCAGTTCGGTCAGAATCTGACCCAGACTCAGCGAGAAGAACTGCGAGTCCTGACTCAAGAGTTCAAGTATCGGTTTACACCTGACCCAGGGACAACAGACACCATCCAGCACGAGGTTAATCTGACGTCAAACGAGCCAGTTCGCAGCAAACCTTATCGTCTTCCTTATAACACGAGGGAAGACCTGAAAACGATATCAAGGAAATGCTGATTCTGGAAGTCATCAGAGAGTCCAAGTCACCATATGCGTCCCCAGTTGTCATCGTGAAGAAACCAGATGGTTCCAACCGGGTGTGTGTGGACTACGTAGACGCAATAAACGTACAGTTTTCGATCCAGAGCCTATACCCACAGCGGAAGAACTGTTCCAGAAGGTCAGTGGAGACCGATTTTTTTTCCAAAATTGACCTAAGCAAAGGGTATTGGCAAATCAAGGTTGCAGAAAAAGATATCCCCAAGACAGCATTCGTTACACCAGACGGTCATTGGGAGTTCCTGAAGATGCCTTTTGGTATGGTGAACAGTGGTGCCACATTGAAGAGAGGACTGAAAAAGATCCTAGAAGACATGCAGAATGTGGTCTTTTACTGGGATGACATTTTGATCCATACCAAAACTTGGGGGGAATCACATCAAAACCCTCCGAGAACTGCTCCAAAGACTGTCAGATGCAAATTTCACCATCCGTCCAAGCAAGTGTATTCTTGGGGCCGACAACATAGACTTCATCGGACACAAATTGAGCGAAGGTTTAAAGGGACTATACGACGACAACGTGCAGAAGATCAGGGATGCCCCGCGACCTACGACCAAGACGCAAGTTCGCTCATTTATGGGCTTGGCGACCTACTACCGGGAATTTATACCAAACTTTGCGGCAGTCACAGCACTCCTGACTGATTTGCTGAGAAAAAAACAACCTAACGTAGTGAAGTGGGAGGAGTCCCAAGAGCGATCATTCCAGGCGGTTCGAGACATCCTAACCGAGAAACCTGTTCTACACCTCCCTGACCCGTTGAAAACCTTCGTCCTGAGAACAGACGCCTCCAACGAAGGAGTAGGTGCAGTCTTAATGCAAGAGGATAATGGAAAACTCCAGCCAGTGAGCTACGCCAGCAAAACGTTGACCAGAGCTGAGAGAAACTACTCAACCATCGAGAAGGAGTGCCTAGCCATCATCTGGGGAGTAAGGCGATTTGAATTGTACCTTCTGGGTGTGCCATTTGTTCTCCAAACGGACCATCAGCCCTTGAACTATCTAAACTCTGCAAAGTTTACAAATTCTTGTATTATGAGATGGGCGATGTTCTTGCATAATTTTGACGTTAAACTACAGTCTATCAAGGGTTCGCAGAACTTTGGAGCGGATTACCTGAGCAGAGCTAGAACAGTTCTGTGTCCAGAACAGTTTAAAGAAACATTTAGGTGTCCAGGACTGTTTAAAGGGACATGTCACATATTCACTCAGGACAGTTTAAAGGAACTGTGAGACTATTATTTTATTTTGATTTTGATGTGAAATTGTATTTGTTTAGGGTTCTGTGTAGGTTAACACAGCCACAACCGTATTTTTAGATTTGAAAAGACATTTTTGTGAAATTTCATTCTAAAGAGGGGGGTAATGTTACGATTATGGTTGTGTTGTCCTGTGAGAGCATGCATGTGTTAATCGTAGGAAACGATCCGATATTTATTTGAGCTATCATGGTTACGTATCACGTACCTTTTCAGTGAGATTCTTTATCCTTCGTCCATGATAGTGGTTTTGGCTTTGTTATGATACGTTAACTTTAGTCCGGAAGCTTCTAGAAAATTTGCACGAGAAGAGCGTCGATTTTCTTTTTGCGTAGATTAGTTGAGAATGAACCAGGACGTTCGAAACAGAGTCGCGCTGTCTAGTGACCTCGTACATGTGACGTCAAAAGAGTAAGGTACATTTTTGTAACATAGTAGCAAAGCTGCTGGTCATAGTTGTTTACTGTGCGCGTGAAATTAGCAGCCGTTCTTTGCGTGTTGTGAAAAGTCGTAAAGGGTTTGCCATATTTTTGTGTTGATATCGTTACATACTGGGATTTGGGGCTGAAATGAACAGCCGAATTTGTGTAGACAATTTAAGTTATTCGAGAAAGTTCTTCTTTTTTTTAATATTTATGAGTTTCAGTAACGTGTTTCGTTCTGATTGGTTGCGTTGTGTAAAATCATTAGATTATTCTAGAAAGTTTTTGTACTATAAAACCTTTGTGCTGGGAAGCACGGGGGTACATTGTCTTGCATTGTCAGTTGTAGAGACACACAGTTTATCGTAGGTAGGTGGCCTGTATAGGGTGTACATTGTGAGAAACGCAGCGTGACGGTGTACGTTGTATGAGAAACTTTGTGTCGGCAGTGTGGACATTTGCAGAAGAGACATTGTATCAGTGTTGATGCATTTTGAAATGCATTGTGTGGAGATCGCATCGCTGAATTAAAATATTGTTGGAACTGTTTCTCCAGTATTGTCTACAACCTTAAGCCACGTGTGACGGGTTGCAGCTGAATGAGGTTTATTTAAAAGAACCTTACGTGCGTGCGTCCGGTGTGTTTATCATACTACGACTACGACTTTACCACGTAACAATGTCTCTTCAGATGGATCATGTTAACGTTTTCTCGGCAGTGAATGTGTTAATGACAACTGACAGTGAAGTGATTATAATCGTCATACGTAATCGTTGCATCGTCTTAGATTTCTTTGCCGTGGTGACGTCATCATGATTGTGTGATAGCTGACTACCTCGTCACCCTTAAGTTGCCGCATGTATGCCTCATTCTTTTGTCATATTTGTACACCCACCTTTTTGGATACCTCATCACAGACTCGGCTGGAGACATGCGTTTTCACGATATATTATTCATTAAATAACAAAGTGCCTTCGGACGCAAACTTGTTTTGTAATTTTTTTATTCAAAGATTTTTGGATGCGATTTTTTTTTTTTTTTTTTTTTTTTTTTTTTTTTTTTTTTTTGTTAAGCGAAGTAAATTACATAGAAAAAGATGTTGTGGGGACCATTGAAAAGTATTGTTATATATCCAACTTTTGTTATGTCCGACCTTGTTATAAGCGGAGACGACTGTATATAAATTTACAGTCTTTATTTCTTTCCAGTCACTGTACATCAAGACAATACGCAGACTATAGGAAATATACTGACGAGCAAAAGAAATCCAACATTTTCGGAACCATAGGAAGCACTTCCGATGTTTCCGAAAATGTCGCATTTATTTTGTTCATCAGTACACATACTGTTGGAGCTATATTATATAAACTGCTACACATAGTAACACCACATTTCTGTAACCTACCCTATATGCTCCTCGTTGCACGCAATGCCCCGGCCGGTTACACGATCGAACAAACAAAACATAATCTAGTTTCTTGAGACAGTTACAAGAGGGTTGTTGTGGAAGGAAAAATAATAGCCCGCAGGACGCAGTGAGCAGGGGGAATAACTGTGCACGGGAAGCACGTTTCGAGCCGCGCGTATCGATTTCACTTTACCCTTAGGCTGTCGGTGGAGGGTTTTGTCGCGATGATTCCTTGAAGGAATCATCGCGACTAAACCGCTACCGACACGCAGCCAGATGGCTGAATTAAATTCCGCGTCGTGGCTTGCACGTAGACATCTACTGTTAACCCTCTTAGCCCCAAGGTCCCATTTCTCAAATTTGGGAGGTGTTGCCTGACGACTATATACCAGTTGCATGAGAGGGCTTGACCATGATAATTCAAGGGCAGTGCCAGATTAGCTTGGCGCCTGAAGGCGCCAAGCTAATCTGGCACTACCCTTGAATTATGACGGTCAAGCCATCTCCTGCTGCAGGGATCCGGGGCTAAAAGGGTTAAATCGATTTAAATACGCAGTCCCCGTGATAACCGATATTTAACCCCTTCACTGCCGAGAAAAATTAAATTATCCCGACCGAACGGCAAGAGCCATAGATCCTCATGAGCCCTTGCTACTGCGGGGGCTCATGCGAAACTATGCCTCCTGCTAGCCCCACTTTGATTCCATACTAGTTGGACGGCTGGTGCTGATTGGCTTTGAGATTTTACAAAGAAAGAGTTCACAAAGATTTCACAAAGATTTCACAAAGAAAGACAATCTGGGTTCACTGGCAGTGAGGGGGTTCATTGCTATTTGCATTACAGTCGGAAACTTCGCGTATCGGGGGCTTTTGCGTTAGAAGCGTGAGGCTGAGGCCTGTACGAAGTGTAAGCGTGAGGTACGATGATCAGTTTTTGCCAGTACGAAGTGTCAAAATCAATAGTAAGCAGTATAGGCCGTTTAACATCGGAACGCACAAGTTTTTTTTCCCCCAAATGTCTCCTCAAAAAGGACTTCATGAAAAAATATTATTTAGGTCCAATTGACCTAATGTGGAATATTTGTTACTGAACTCTTATGATTTGTCAATTTTGCTGTACAGTCGTACAAATTTGGTGAAAACGAACAAGCCATTTTCAATACCCTAAATGGAGCCCCGGCAAATGTCAATATCGAGGTCAAGCATGCAGACTTCATGTATGCGCTGTTTCAGGTTTGAAAACGTGGCCGATTCAAGTGAAGATAGATCTTTCTTATACAGGGTTTAGTATATCTGGGGCACATTTAGGGATGTAAAATCAGTCATTTAATGAAAACATTCAAATTTTTTACGACAGTACAACAAAACTGACTAACTGACTAAAAGTAAATCGTATTAGGTCAACTGTCACGAATGCTATTTGTTCTAAGATTGGTATATAAAAGTGGCTCTTTGCGGAGATATTTGCGAAAAATGTTGTGCACTCCGATGTCAAACGACCTATACGATATTTTTTGTCTTGTGTGTTCTGTCAGCGCAGAATCCATCATACTGTCGTGTTATCCCCCGTAGTGATGTGGGCGTTCTGTGTATAAAAGAGTAAAGCGGGAGCGGAGGGGAGGGGGGGGGGCGGGGGCGGGGGGGGGGGGGGGGTCGAGGTTGGGGGAATGCAGTTGAACACATCCATGATACTGGGTATGACTTCTGGGACATGGGTACCCAAAAAAACAATTACCAAAAATCTGCATTGAAAGTTGTTTGTCTTTAAGCTCAAACATCTCTTTAACCACTCACAATGAAGTGCTGTAAAAAGATCCTGTAGTTTTTATAAAATCCGTCAGTTTTTCAACGCCTTGCTTCACATGATGTAAGTTACATCGTTTCCACTTCATTGTACAAACTCCAAATTAACTTGTTTACAGTATGTTGTCTATGGAAGTTGTTTTGCATTTACCTAGGAGAATTTGTGTGAGGGGGAATTGGTCAAGATTATTTATGGAAGTGGAGGCAGTAGTGTTTTATGGTGGAAACCGTAACTTACGCAATTGCAGAACCCAACACTTCCAGTAAACCCTGACCACATGCTTAGACATAGACATTGCTGTGAAAAAAAATAATCAAGGCACTCTTGGCTTGACTTCGCGAACGAAGATTTTATAGGAGTTGCCCACGACGTCTGCAGGCTTGTTCGTGGCTGCGGAGGCCAATCCGAGACAGGCAGGTTCGACCGCAGTGGCTGCAGGGGAAGGTATGGCCAGGGTTCTGAGCTGCGGCATCTCTGTTTTTTCTCCTGAGCCGCTTGTCCTTAAGGCTAGCTCTGTGAGAGTCCTCAAAGGCCTTGTAAATGGTGGAGCGCCAGGTGTCACGGTCCGCAGCAAGCGAAGACCACTGGTGGTGGTCGATTTGGCAGGCACTAAGTGACTTCTTAAGACAGTCTTTGTATCTCTTCTTTGGTGCCCCTCTGTTACGGTGTCCAGTAGCAAGCTCGCCGAACAGGGTGATCTTTGGTAGGCGATGATCCTCCATCCTGGAGACATGCCCCGCCCAGCGGAGATGTGTCCGCAGCAGCAAAGCCTCGATGCTCACAGTTTCAGCCTGTTCAAGGACCTCGACGTTGGTGACATAGTCACTCCAGTGAATGCCCAGGATGGTACGCAGGCAGCGTTGGTGGAAGCGTTCGAGGAGTCGTAGTTGGCTGCGGTAGAGGGCCCAGGACTCGGAACCATACAGCAGGGTGGTGAGGACCACAGCTCTGTACACGCTGATCTTGGTGCCTGTTTTCAGCTGTTGATTGTGCCACACCCGCTTGAAAAGTCGCAAGAAAGCGCTGTTCGCTTTTGCCAGCCTGCTGTCAAGCTCCTTGTCCAGCTTGGCGTCCGACGTGATAATGCAGCCAAGGTAAGTAAACTGGTGCACTGACTTTAGTTCAGACTCGCCAATGGTGATGTGAGGAGGGCGATACACTGTCTTGGGTGCCGGCTGATGGAGGACCTCTGTCTTTTTCAGACTGACCTCGAGTCCAAAGAGCTGGGCAGCATCTGCGAAGCAAGACGTGATGCGCTGCAGGGCTCTCTCTCTGTGTGCAACGAGGGCAGCATCATCAGCAAAAAGCAGCTCACGAATCAGTTGGTCTAGGGTTTTCGTGTGGGCCTGCAGTCGTCTGAGGTTGAACAGGCTGCCATCGAGACGATACCTGATGTACACTGCATCGTCATCATCGAGGTCCACTGTGGCCTGCTTCAACATCATGCTAAAAAAGATGGTGAAGAGGGTCGGTGCCAGCACGCAGCCCTGCTTTACGCCGTTGAAAATAGGGAATGGTTCTGAGAGGTCATTGTTGAGTCTGACCTGGCCTTGCTGGTCCTCGTGTAGCTGGACAATCTCAGCACAAAGACCATATCGGTGGTGCTCCTGTTTGCTCTGAAGCCATACTGGCCCTCTGGGAGTTGGTCTTCAGCGATGGCAGGTACCAGCCGATTCAGGAGCAGCCTTGCAAGGATTTTCCCAGCAATGGACAGCAGGGTAATTCCCCGATAGTTGGAACAGTCAGACTTCTCGCCTTTGTTCTTGTACAGGGTGATAACGACTGCATCACGGAGATCTTTTGGTAGTGTTCCTTCCTCCCAGCAGCAGAGAAAAAGGTCATGGAGCTTGTTGTGCAGTGCTGTGCCTCCATGTTTCCAGATCTCTGGCGGTATTCCATCAATGCCTGCTGCTTTGCCACTCTTGAGCTGGTGGATGGCTGTGAGGGTCTCTTCAGCGGTGGGCGGTTCGTCCAATTTAACCTTTACTGGGAGGTGTGGGATTTGTAGGACGACTGCTTCTTGAACAGTGCGCTCAGCGCTGAAGAGGCTCTGAAAGTATTCCGACCAGCGGTTCAAGATGGAGGTACTATCAGTGAGGAGTGCCTGGCCATTCGCGCTTCGCAGGGGACTTTGTACCAGGTGCCTGGGGCCATACACTGCTTTCAGTGCTTCGTAGAAGCCCCTGTAGTCACCATTGTCAGCGCAAAGCTGGGTCCTCTGTGCAAGTCTGGTCCACCACTCATTCTGGAGATCTCTAAGCTTGCGCTGGAGACTGCTGCAAACGAGGCGGAAGGCAGACTTCTTCACAGGGCAGGAAGGCTGGGCTAGGTGGGCCTGATGGGCGGCTCTTTTCTTTGCTAGGTGTTCCTGGATCTCTACATCGTTTTCGTCAAACCAGTCTTTGTTCTTCTTTCTGGCGAAACCCAAGACTTCTGCAGAGGATTTTGCAATAGCAGTTTTCAGTTGTTCCCAAAGTGTTTCAGGGGAGGAGTCTACTGGGTCCGCTGTGTCTTTGAGCCTGCGCTGTAAATCTGTCTGAAAGGCAGCTTTCACATCGTCACGCTGAAGGCTGGCAACATCAAGCTTTTTCTTGGGGGGCCCCCATTTCTTGGGTTTTGGCTTGAAGTGGAGCCTGAGTTTGCAGCGGACAAGGCGGTGGTCAGTGTGGCACTCTGCGCTGGGCATCACTCTGGTGAGGAGGACGTCACTGCGGTCCCTCTGACGCACTAGGACATAGTCGATAAGGTGCCAGGGTTTGGAGCGAGGATGTATTCAGGTGGTCTTTCGACTGTCCTTTTGCTGAAAAGTAGTGTTGGTGATGACCAGTTGCTGCTCCGCACAGAACTCCAACAGTAGGCGGCCATTGTCATTGCAGTTCCCCACGCCATGCTTGCCGAGGACTCCTTTCCAGGCTTCAGAGTCCTGGCCCACTCTGGCGTTGAAGTCGCCAAGGATGATGACTTTGTCGTCTGCAGGGGTACTCTGTAGGAGGCTGCGCAGGTCAGTGTAAAACTTGTCCATTTCAGCAGGCTCTGCCAGGAGGGTTGGGGAGTACACACTGAGAAGGGTGACGTGTTGCTGGTGTCTCAGTGGGAGGCGCATGGACATGATGCGGTCTGAGTGGCCCGTTGGTAGGTTTTTCAGCTTAGTCGCAATGGATGTCTTGACCATGAAACCCACGCCTGAGAGCCGTCTTTCTGATGCAGGCCTGCCTGACCAGTAGAGGGTGTACCCAGCACCAAGTTCTTGGAGGCTGCCTTCGTCCGGAAGGCGTACTTCGCTGAGCGCGGCGATGTCGATGTTTAACCTCCGCAATTCATGGGCAATGAGGGCGGAGCGACGTTCAGGGCGTCCGCTGTCTGCTTTGTCGAGCATGGTTCGGACGTTCCAGCATGCTACGTTGAGTCCGGTCGTGGTCGTCATGAGAGTGGATCCGTTATTCTTTCTTGTTTTTTGACCGCAGGAGAAGATGCCCGTTGACCGCGGCTAGCCAACTGGGGTTGCGAGGGGACGAGCTTTGGTTAGGCCACCTTTTCTAGGCCCCTCTCCATGTGCAGCAAGCAGTGCTGTCCCTAGAGAAGGCTGCTTGGTCGTTCAGGGTGTGCCGAGTGATGTTGTCATCCCCAGGTCAACATCAGGCGACCAATATCCTGAACCGCCTGCATGCAGGTTTGAGACTGCGGCTTCCAGTGACATCTTTCACCTGCCGTTTCGCCCCTCGCCCGTCGCTACAGGACTTGGAATGGTCGGTGTCATGGTCCGTGGACGTTTCCTAAAGCCTGCGCGGTGGAGCTTTTTGGTGGAGTGCAGTGTGCGCAGTACTGGCCCCACCCTTTAAACCCTTGGTTCATCTGCCATGGCCTAGCAAGCTGGGACGATGGCATCGAGGTCCTCGGGTCGTAGGTTTTATATCAGACTGTCCTTGTCCTAGTCTCTGGCTCAAAAGCCTTCCCCGGAGAGACGGGGGCTTTGATGTCAGGGGTTTCCTCCCTTAGCCTTTCCGCAGCCAAGCGGCCAGGCCTGCAAGGCATCAGGCGACTCGTGGAGGGCGGGGTCGTCTATGTCCCGTGCAGATGTGAACATCTGCCCACTGCCCAATTACCAAAAATCTGCATTGAAAGCTGTTTGTCTTTAAGCTCAAACATCTCTTTAACCACTCACAATGAAGTGCTGTAAAAAGATCCTGTAGTTTTTATAAAATCCGTCAGTTTTTCAACGCCTTGCTTCACATGATGTAAGTTACATCGTTTCCACTTCATTGTACAAACTCCAAATTAACTTGTTTACAGTATGTTGTCTATGGAAGTTGTTTTGCATTTACCTAGGAGAATTTGTGTGAGGGGGAATTGGTCAAGATTATTTATGGAAGTGGAGGCAGTAGTGTTTTATGGTGGAAACCGTAACTTACGCAATTGCAGAACCCAACACTTCCAGTAAACCCTGACCACATGCTTAGACATAGACATTGCTGTGAAAAAAATAATCAAAGCACTAGACTCTGTGTTTTTTTGCAAAGAAGTTTCTTTGCCCCTTGAAGGTTGTCTTATCTACTAATTAAATTTTGCGTAAGTTACATGGAAACCAAAACATTACCGCCACAGTACACTTCACTTCACACAGAAAAAGAACACATTTTTCCTGGAAGGAACTTTCTAAATTTAAAGCATCATTGAAAATTTTCAATGATCAACAAAATATTGCAGGCGAGAGTTGGTAGTAGGGGAGGTGGGGGGGGGGGGGGGGGCTGAGAACGATCAAGTTGTCCTTCTTTTCCCAAAAAACGTCTTCAATATCAGGAAAGGTGAAGAAGTTCCCCCGGCTCCTCATGAGCTTCATCTCCGCCTCTTTATTGGCTGGGTCATGATTGATGACCTGTTACAAACAATTTCAGTACAAATAAAAGCCTGGAAAACCATCACATTTACTGCACAATATATACGCATTCAAATGATTACATTGCATTCAACTGTCAGCCGACACATACAGATGACCAGGTCACATGAATGCATAAACTACTATCAAGAAATATGTTGACAAAATATTCATAAAATGGAAGCAGCTTACCATTCCATGGAAAAAACTTGACCCACTTTTGGTAGAAAAGCTTGCCTTTACCCAGCTTCCAATCTGTATCCTTCAACATTAAAAATGAATAACTTTAGTGATACTTTTTCACTTGTTTCATCACACTTAATCAATTTTTCGTTAGGGCTTAGCATGGCTACAGGGAGAAATCAGAAGAAAGAAAAAGCATAAGCAAACTGTATTACCTTGAGATTCTCTAAGGGGAAACATTAACGTTTGTTACAGATGAACTGCAAATCTGTGCTGTGCATAGTTTCTCAAAAACCAACATTATCGGAATTTGCCAAAGTTTCGCTAAAGTGTGTCAACACAATACATAACAATAAAAATCTGAGTCAATGTTAGTGTGAATGCATTTAGTTTGACTCTCAGTCGTAAATTACTGGAACGTGGAAGCGTGGTCCAAAGAAAAATTGCTGTCAGATGATGTTCGTTACACTCGAAACTAATGAACGGTTCCTTCGTAACTAGCATCATTACGCTTTGTGCAGTCGCCAACACAAATGAGTTGTGATTAATCTTAGTATATTTTCAAAGAAAAGTTTTCATATAAGAAGTTGTAATCACATGTGACATGTATGACGCTCATCCGATTGACAAAAACTACTCTCAATGCACACACTCGTTTCTAATGAGCCGAAAAGAACAATGGCGACGCTCCAGACCAAAGACGATGCTTCCCTAAAAAATGGCTAAAATGACGCTGATACGATGATTAATTACGATACTCCATTCGGAATCATACGTATTGACAGCTTAAAAATGCAACACTTACCAGATTTTAGCAGTAGGAGGTCGTGCTGGCACGAGAACTTGCGATGAAAGATAGACCACCTGTACTGAATGACGTTTCGTTACAACCCTTAGCACCGGAGACGATCAATCTGATTGGTCATTATCTCCATGGGTTTGCTCATGTGACACTGTTTTTGTCGTTAATTGGAGGAAAGAGAAAGCTTCCTATATGCCTGAGTGGTCTGGAACCAGCAAGACTCATTTCGGCGATTTTTAGTCGGTCACATGACGTTCGTTACGCCGGGGTGGAAACATTTCGGCCCCAGTTTCGTGAAAGCTGCGAAAATACACGTTTTGGCTTAATTTTTCCTAAAATAGCGAGATATATATATATATATATATATATATATATATATATATATATATATATATATATATATATATATATATATATATATATATATATATATATATATGTGTGTGTGTGTGTGTGTGTCTGTGTGTGTGTGTGTGTGTGTGTGTGTGTGTGTGTGTGTGTGTGTGTGTGTGTGTGTGTGTGTGTGTGTGTGTGTGTAATGGCTTGTTCAGCCATGCTAACTTTTAACTTTGGTTTCAGCCATTAGCTACGAATGTCATACCATTGATAGCAATGCCTCCCAAGTGGAAACCGATGTAACGAACGTAGGTCAGTTTTTGAAACAACCAAACAGAAGTATTGCGTTTGTGATTACCTACTTTTCATAGACCGACGACATGACATCTCATCCCTAAATTATCTAATCCAAAAATGCCGGGCTGAATATCCGCACCATGAACGACCCGCTTTCCTTTGAGTGGGGCTGACTGTGTGTCCCTGATTTCGGCCCAATTTTTGCCCGAATTGAACACGTTTTTCTTAATTTTTAAGAAACTGGACAAGTGATGTTTGCTGAATTTTGTTTCTTTCACAAGATGAACATGTAAACGATTACACCATTTTAATAAAATTTGCTAGTTTGCTGCAATAGAGGAGTTAAAGGATGGTAAGTGCCATCCACTGCTCCCAGTATCGTGGATGTGCTCAGTTGCCGGATTATTAAAGAGCAATACAAATTTAAAGGAGATGTGTGGGAGAAGAATAGTTCATTTGCGGGGGAAGAGGACAGGAGTAGAGGGCGGGGATTGAATGGTTGGCCCCCCTTCACTACCAAGAAGAAGTGAACACGACACCAAATGCAAGAGACATAGATCTTCATGAGCTCCCGCAGTTGCGGGGACTCATGAGGATCTGTGCCTCTTGCTGACATGACTGGAATTAACCCACATTTCCGAAACATAATCTGCGACTGACCAAAACGAAACGTTGAAGTAAGATTAAATGTAAAGAAGTGCAGGGAGGGGGAGGGGAGGGGAAGGGGGAGGGAGCCGAGGGGTAGGGGGTGGGGGAAGGTCATATACATGTCGCTCGTAAAAGTTATATGAACTTGATGCAAAAAAAGCTTCATGCACGTTTCACTCTGTCGTGTTTCTTTGTAAGACTCACGCAAAGTGCTCGCTAGGCCCCATCCCTTCCTGTCCAAACACCCTCACGTTTCAGTGCTACATGGCTTTGGGGTCTGCGTGGGGTTTTTTATCCATTATTTTTTTCGCTTTCGTGTCTAACTTCCTGTAAAATGCCGTAAGTGGAAGCAATTTCAAAGACAGAAATTACGGCCTCATGAACCATTATCTCTTAACAGGGAACACGCGCGCAGCCTTTTTTCTTTTTTTTAAAATAATTTTTATTTTTTTAAAAAAGAAAAACATTTAGTAAGTTATGTGTGTGCTGTTTTGGGATTTTGGACCTTATGGCTTCCAGATGTAAGGTCCAAAATCACAGACCAGATCATAATTATTTCTTCTTTCTTTTCAGTTCACAGATAGAAAGTAAGGCCCAGCGAATTGTTCTCTTGTAACAGAAGACACGCGCGCATTGAGTGTTATTTGGATGAAGGTAACACTATTTTTGTGCTGGTCTGTGATATTAAACCTTAAGGCTTCCGGCCGTAAGGCGTGAACTCTGAGATCAGCTCGCAAGTATTTAGTTTTTTTTTAAGTTCACACCGCATAGAATTTATAGCCCAATCTAAACCGTTCCTCTCCTAACGGAAGACACGCGCGCACAATAAGTCTTATTTTGGATGGTTATTTAGTTATTTGCGTTTAACGACGAGCAAGGCGACTAAGGCCATCTCACGGCGCGAAGGGTATAAATCTGGCCAGCCAGACTACAAGAAAGGTTTTACGACAAGATGTAAATATATATTAAAAATATTTCAGGCTAAAATGCCATACAAGTCTGTATTTTGGAGGGGCGGGAGGAGGGGGGGTGGGGGGGGGGGGTTGGAGTGACATTAAAGCTGTGCTTGCTTGTCTGTGATTTTGGACTTTACGGCCTTATGCCGTAAGATCCAAAATTACAAACCAGATCGCAATTATTCCTTCTTCTTTTTTTCAAACTCACATATAGAAATTATGGCCCAGTGAATAGTTTCTTTTTTTTTTAACAGAAGATACGCGCGCACCTTAAAGCACGCCCAATATGCTACAAAATTACCTAGAAAAACGGCGCTTTCAATGAGCCCAGTCCTCCCCCCCCCCCTCCCCCCCTCCCCCCCCCTTCCCCCCCTTCTCCCCACCCCCTCTTACTACTACACTTAAACAAGAACCGCTGCGACAACTAGATAATTTGCATACTCCCAGCGATGAGTTTTGTCCCCTCGGAAAATGGGAGAGTTTTTGTCCATGGGGAGTTTTCACGGGCAAAATTTCATAGTGTGTTCGGCGTAACCAGTACATCCTGAAGCTATTTTTTTTTAATTAAAAAAAAAATATGCTTATTGTCCTAGGAAAGCTATATTACAGATTATGAGATAGATCAACCATTTTAGTTCAAGGTGGTGCCAGAATAGCTTGGCGCCTCAGGCGCCAAGCTATTCTGGCACCACCATTGAACTAGCATAGTCAAATTAATTTTAAAGCAGTATTTTTTCGGGATGATAAGGGTTAAATTAAATATTTTACTTTGATGATAATTGCAATAAATAAACTGTGCGGTGCTAGTCGGTGATTTTGCACGTGTACGGCTTCGAGGCGCATTGATCGGACGCATCCTGACGTCCCTTTAATCCTTACTATAAAAGGGGAGCAACCTACTGTCATTCTTTTTACTATAATGAGGCTCAACCTACTGTACTTGACCCGATTCTGATCTACATTATAACTTCTGTTACACCCATGCCCCCACAAAACCATTCTGACGTGAGCATCTTGAAAAATAACATATTTGTGTCTGACAGACAGTCATGCCATGCCAACGCATAATGACTTTGGAAATTGACTGTTTGTGCCTTTGATTCATGCATGTTGGCCAGACATCTCCGGTACTCTTTCTTTTCTTTTTTTTTTTGTTGTTGTTGTTGTTGTTGTGCATCATCCTATTTTTGCTTTGACTTCATCGCTCGGAGCCGTTTTCTTCTTTTTTTTCCACTACTGTGTGTCTTGCTGTGTTTTTAATGAAAATATTCAAATTATCGTCATCTTTTAGACATGTTTTCAACGTTTAACGCATTCCGCACCAAGACCTAAATCCGCAAATTTTGAAATTTGCCCCCTGAAGACTGTATTATACTTCTGGAAAGAGATCGAGCGTGATAGTTCAAGGGTTGTGCCAGAACAGCTTGGCGCCTATGGGCGCCAAGCTATTCTGGCACAACCCTTGAACTATCACGCTCGATCCATGTCTTGCCGCGGCGTGTCGGATTTGAATGAGTTAAACAACAGTTCTACTGTTCACCCAAAATAGCGCCCAGCAGCTGCTGTTGCATGCAGTCTCGGTCACCCGATTTTTTATTTTTTTTATTTTTATTTTTTTTTTGTTCTAATGCGTTCAATTAACCGCTTCTCTGATAGTGGATGCAGGCTCTGTTTCTAAAATCATCGTAAATTCAGCGTCACTTGAAAGGAACATGGACACAAAGCGGTCTCAGCAAGAGGCTTTCCGGGGGCTCATGAGGATCTATGCCTCTTGCAGTTGGGTCGTGTTCTTTTTTTTTCCCCCCTCGGCTCTGAAGGGCTTACAGTTTTTGAAAAACTCTCTATTTCTGAACTAATCTCTGCTGATGTTGTAAATTATTTTGTTAGTAGTGGGGAGAGAGAGAAGGGGGGGGGGGGGGAGAGAGAGAGAGAGAGAGAGGAAGGGGGAAGGGGAAGGGGGGAGGGGGGGTATCACGATCTATACCTCTTGCAGTTTGGTGGTGTTCTCTTTTTCTCGGCACTGAAAGGGCTTACAGTTTTTGAAAAACTCTCTATTTCTGAACTAATCTCTGCTGATGTAAATTATTGTGTTAGTAGTGGGGAGAGAGAGAGAGGGGGGGGGGGGAGAGAGGAAGGGGAAGGGGGGAGGGGGGTTATCACGTTCTATACCTTTTGCAGTTTGGTGGTGTTCTCTTTTTCTCAGCACTGAAAGTGTTACAGTTTTTTAACGAATCTATGCTGATATTGTCGTCAATTGTTATTTATGAATATTTTCAGAGGGGCGGAGGAGGGGGGGGGGGCTCATGCGGATCTATTCCTTTAGGAGTTGGATTTTGTTAACTTTTTCTCGGTACTGAAGGAGTTACAGTTTTTGAAAATTCCGCTTTTTCTGAGCGAGTCTCTGCTGATGTCGTCAATTATTCTTTTATGATGATTTTCTGTGGGGAATTCATAAAGATTTATACCTGTTGCAGTTGTGTAGTTTTCAGGGTTTTTTTTATAGTAATAAATTGTGTTGTAAATGTCTTTCCTAAGCGTGTTTCTTTCTCCGTTGGGTACTTCTTTGCCTTTTACGTGCTTGGTAGTCACCTTTTTGGTCTGGATCGAGTTTTGTCTCGGCGGTGAAGAGATTAAAGTTCTTGAGAAGAAAAAGAAAATGTCTGCCTTTCTGATCGAATCTCTGTTAATATTGTCGTGTCTTATTTTTTATGATTGTTCCCTGTTTCCGGCTAGGCTCAAAATGACAGAAATATGCGGGTCTGCGCAGTATGTCGTCCATTAGGCCGTGTCACGTATCTGCAGTTTTGTCTTTAGGAATAGAAAGTCAATCATGGCTTGTAACCCTTTCAAGGGCGAAGCACAGCATCCAGCAACCGAATCCAAGAGGCGTAGATCCTCATGAGCCCCCGCAATTGCGGGGGCTCATGAGGATTTGCGTCTCTTGCTGCCGACATTTATCTTCACGCGTCTCAGACAAACCAGTCAAGTTTCTTTTTTTTATTGTTTTTTATTTATTTATTTATTTCAAAGCTAACTCTCGAAGTGTTGTCCGGCAGTGAGTCAGCGATGGTGGAAGAGACATGAGTCCAAAACGATGACAGCCAGGGGAGTAGAAACTGCAACATCAGTTCATCCCGTTTGCGTTTGTTTTACTTCCGGGTCGTGTAGTGACAATAACCCTAAGAAATAGTGTTGTTGTTTGTGTTTTTTTGTTTGATCCTCTCTTTTGCGTGTTTTTTTTTTTTTTTTTTTTTTTTTTTTTTTTTTAAGGTATAAAACTTTTCCTTTTGGGCGTTTTAAGCGGCAAGAGGTATCACAGGCGTTATAAATAGAGCTAAATTTGTGGGTTTGTTTTTTTTAATGTAGGTTAAGATAAAAATGTCATTGATCTAGTGTGTTCATATGAGCCTTATAATGGGGCATGTGCGCGTTTGTGTGCAAGCTTGCAGACTACAGTGGAGTCAACGGGTATTTAGTGCATTAGAGTGTTGCGAATATTTCTAACAGCTATTTTTTTTTTTTTTTTTTTTTTTTTTTTTTTTGGGGGGGGGGGGGGGGTAAGTTTGCTGGAAATGTTCCTCCTGTGACGTGCTTCGCGACGAATGTTTTGTGGGAGGGGTTAAATCTTCCTTCGCAGCTTTGTGTTGAGGCTACTAGAGAGGAGTGCGTGAAAGGCGGTTAACCTCATTATTTATGTGTTAACTCATTCGAGACGTGCCGCCTCCTGATACGCGGCTTATACCGCGTATCCGGAGGCGGCACGTGTCGAATGCGTTAACCCGCAGAAACGTATGCCTACATTCTTACGAGCGCCTGTTGTTGCAGTTTGTCTTCGGGACTTAACGGAAAGTAAATTACTGCTTGCTGAAGTCAGGTACGGAGTCTCCAAAAACCATCCACCATCCATCTGTAAGAGGCATAGATTCTCATGAGCCCCTGCTATCGCAGTGGCTCATAAGAATCAATGCCTCTTGATGGAGCCTATAAGAATCCATGCCTTTTAGACTACGATAAAGTAGCGACGGTCATTGCAAAAAAATAAACTTCTGATTTTCCAGCATAATGGCATGTTGTCACACAGTAAAGAGAGAAAGCGAGGTGGGGTGGGGGGTGGGGAGGCGGGGGGGGGGGAGAAGGAGAGAGAGAGAGAGAGAGAGAGAGAGAGAGAGAGAGAGAGAGAGAGAGAGTACACGAACGTGATATTTAGAACTACGTTAATACGTGTATTCACAATGCAAAAATATTACGCTGAACTTTAATAACATAAATTAATATTCCGCACTCAGATCGATTGTGATGGTTAGCCGTTTCACCACTAAGACTGAGGCTCCTATGTTATCTCTGGTGTGTGTCATTACTCTCCATGACTTATGCTACAACTTTACAACTTTGCACATGTGAAATTATTTTAGTCGTTTAGTCTTAGTCTATTGTCTGTTATGTATACTAGTGAGTTTAGGTATGTTTGTTTTAGGTGTGCGTGTGTCTGTGTGTGTGTGTATGTGTGTGTGTGTGTGTGTGTGTGTGTGTGTGTGTGTGTGTGTGTGTGTGTGTGTGTGTGTGTGTGTGTGTGTGTGTGCGTGTGCTGAAGGGTATGGGGGGGGGGGGGATGTTGCCGGTGACGTGAACATGTAACTTTTATTCTTGTTTCTATTATGTATGTTATACTGCTGCGCCAAAATTTCCCCTCGGGGATAATAAAGTAGTATTGTATTGTATTGTATTGTATTGTATTGTATTGTATTCACAGCCGGCGAACACGAATCATTAATTAATCAGTGGCAGGTTCAAACATGGAAATCTCCACCTGTCCAAGGAATACAGGTATAAATGTGGATAGCAAAAGGCAGAGATAATGAGCCCCCGTATCTACGGGGCCTCATGAGGTTCTTTGCCTCTTGCAGTTGGGAGGTTCGCAATTTCGCAATTTCCCGTATGTGTTTGTCAACCACAAACACGAATGACGTCTTTCACACCAGAGCAGATTCAACTCCAGCAGAAAAAAATGTCAAGGAACATAGAATACATGAGGTCAGCAAGAGGCAAGGAACTTCATTAACATCTTCACAGCCGGCGAACACGATCATTAATTAATCCGTGGCAGATTCAAACACCTGTCCAAGGAACAGATATTTAAATACAAATGAGATCAGCAAAAGACAAAGAACTTCATGCGCCCCTGCATCTGCGGGTGCTCATGAAGTTCTTTGTCTCTTTCAGATGGGTGTTGTTCGCATCAGTTCTTCTTCCTGAGAAGTGTCACGCTTTTGCTGACCTCATTGCCTTGACTGTTCAATTGCTAAACCAGTGACATCAGCTGCGGACGATCTGAAAACCTAAAGTACTAAATCATGCGGACATTTTATCTTGTTTTAAAATTCCAGACCAATACGATAACTACCAAGTGTGCACTACTTAGTTGCCTTGTTTTTCTGTCCATATATCCATTTTCAGCCGAAAAATGTATAAATTGTGTGCGCTTGAATAAACAAAATTCCGTTGTACTTTAATAAGCTGTCCTCTACAAGCGTGTTTCTTCTTTCGTTGGATGGGATTTTCTTAGCATTTTTAAAAGAATCGATGGTACTGTGGGTCAGCGCACTTAAAGAGGAAGCTCTATTGCTGCTGTTAAGAAAATTGTTCTGATCAATGCGTATTCGAAACATGGAATTATCAGGCCACTTTTCTGCTTCTCGCTGTCTCTGTTTGGCAATGACAGTCTGATTTCCCTCACAACACAAAGAAGACTGGAATACGAATAAGAATGACTTCCTGTTTGCCCCAATGTAAAACAAGACAAGGACACTGAAATTAAAGATTCGATGAAATAAAATTTAAAAAAAAGAACATTGGCCAAAATGAGGAACTGAAATAGCAAGTGCATTGGGGGCGGAAATATCAGAAAAATAAAATAGCAAGAACATTCGGAAAAAGACAATGGGAGAACGTATTACAACTTTTGCTCATCATTTTAACTCCTTCACTGCCGAGAAAAAGTGAACACAGCCCAACCGCAAATAGATGTAGATCCTCATGAGCCCCCGCAACTAGGCTCATGAGGATCTATGCCTCTTGCTGAAGGCACTTTCTGTTTAGCATAATCACCTCCAGCATTTTCAACGGATGGCTCTGAAACTGTCACATGTTCACTGAATATTAACCCCCTTTGTCTGTGTTGCATTGATATGCGGTCAGTTGCGGGGACTCATGAGGATCTATGTATATTGCATTCAGGGCTTGTTCTCTCTTTGTCTCCACAGTGAAGGGATTACTGAAGGACAATCAGGCAGTCATTCTGATTCAATTTAATCTATACTGGAACAACATTTCCTCCATTTCCTCCTCGCTCGTTTTGCTGACCTTGTGTCTGCGGATTAGGCATATACGTCACATATATACGTCATATATACGTCATATACGTGTGTTAGTTAACCCAAACCACAGCGGAGAGCCATGTACCTGAAGGACAGTGAGAGTTTTAACTCATTTGAGACGTGCCGCCTCTGGATCCAGCTGTACTTTTCTATTTGTTTGCATGAAACTGCGAAGGAAGTGGATATTCACTCTTCCCACTACTGTACCCGCACCGTTTGCGGGAGGACTCGCTAGACAGACCCATTCGAGGTGTTCGTCACAATTTCACTTATATTCAAATACGATGCTTAGCAAATGTTGGTGGTGTCACCTAACGTCAGTGTACCCGTTGCAGGAGATGGATTGACCATGATAATTCAATGGCAGCGCCAGATTAGGCGCCAAGCTAATCCGGCACTACTTTTGAATTATCATGATCAATTTTTCTCCTGATGTAGTGCGTCGGGACCAAATGGGTTTAAAAAGAAAACAAAAAACTTAGATTAAATACTAGCGAAATAATTATGAGATGGTGCTTAATTGCAATCTTGTATTTGACATTACAGCGTGAAATCGTGTTGTGATGCGGTTGCCTCCAGTTTCACACGAAATATACAACCTGTTGCTCAACAGAATCTGTTCATAACATTAACAGCCTTGTGAAGAGAGCCTCGGATCACATATTTTGACTAAAAATTAATTGAAACCAGTTTTCTTTTCTTTTCTAGTTTTCAGTTTCGTAAAGAAAATCTCTAGTTACGAGGTTGCATGCGAACACCATGGAATTATTGCTCGCATTCCTACACAGACTTAGTTCTAGCTAAATTAGCATTACAAAAAAAGTGTTTGGAGCTGTACGACGTAAGCAGTTTAACTTTTCAGCGTGCCATGTGTGTGTGTGTCGGGGGGGGGGGGGGGGGGGGGGGGGGGGAACAGTCCAACCTCGAAGAAATCAAAATCTGATTTTTTTCCTCCAAAATATTGTCTTCCATACAAACACAAAACATAAATAAATGAATAAAGATGTTAGGATTTTTTCCCCAAATATTTTTTTCTACAAACATTTTTTTCTCTAGTCCCCCCGACCCCTCCCCCCTCCTCCCCCAACCAATTCCTACGCCATTGCTCTCTATATTTCTTCCATCTGGTTACAGAAGGGAATGACATAGTTGTGTCACGGAGCGAAGTTCGACCGTCCTCAACTGAATTACATGTAGCTTACGGTCCAGAAACTTTGATCGGCGCTTACAAAACGTGATATAAGAAAAGCCTGGGTTGTTCCATTTGTTACGAAAACGGCATTTTCCATTTGGCTGATTACCAGAAAATAACTTTATTCTTTCCTTTCGCACGCTGCGCTAGCATCGTGCGAATGACAGAGAAATTATTTACCGCAGGACCCCCCCCCCCCCCTCCCCCGGGGGACATTAAGGCTGACGAAGGTTTTGTCCGCCGGACAAAATGAAGTAGGACACTGTGTCCAAAAACAGTGCAAGAGTGGCGCTATGGTGCAAGAGTGGCCTTACCATTATTGCAGGAGGATAGCGACCGGCACACACATGCATGAGACATAGATCCTCATGAGCCCGCGCAGTCGCGGGGGCTCATGAAGATCTATGCCTTGCGGCCTCGTTCGTATCTCTGCGCCTCAGGCAGGCGGGGTTAACCTTGCTGTGATCTGCGATTTGTTCTGGGGAGGCCACGATTGCGTTTGCGTGCATCCTTGTAACTAACCCTTTTACTGCCAACGGACGTACATTTCGTTTTGAAATTTGTGTTGACCGAACGACCAGAAGCCACACTCCTGTCCAAGAACATGGACACAAACTGGTCTCAGCAAGAGGCATAGATCCTCATGAGCCCCCGCAGTCGCGGGGGCTCATGAGGATCCATGCCTCTTACAGTTAGATCGGGTTCACTGTTTCTCGGCAGTGATGGGTCTAAATGAAGAGAAAAGGGCTGACTGCCAGTGCTTTGACAACATTGGTCAGTAATGCACAGTTCTCTCCCTTGACAGTGCTTTTGCCCACTCTACTTTGTAGTCAACCTTTTAACCAACAATTCTGGTTGCAGAAAAATGAAAAAACAAAACACAATTTTATTTTTGGGTCAGAATATTTCATTCCATGCTTTCTTCTTAATGCGAGTATCAGCATTTTCTGTTAACCCGTGTCATACTGAGGCTAAAAGCGTCAAATTTGTACACTGCCATATGCAAGCTACATTATAGTACTTACAGATAAGGATATAGACCAATGGCTTCAGTTCAAGGGTGGTGACAGAATAGCTTGGCGCCTAGAGGCGCCAAGCTATTCTGGCACTACCCTTGAACTATTTTAGTCAAACTTATTTCACACACTGGTGTATTCCCAATGATAAGGGTTAAGCTACCGGTTACAGATTTCGCCCCAAAAATAATTTCTCGCCAAAATGACTCTTACGAGTTTGCATGCGAACACCAGCGATCATTTATTTTCCCCGGCTGCGATCAAAAGAAATTGCGTGTTATATCTGCTCACCGGCATTGATCGTGCACAGGTGAATGCGTGCAACACTTAACCCATTCAGCCCTGTCAGCGCCAAGCTAATCTGGCACTACCCTTGAATTATCATGGTTGATCCATCTCCTGCAACTGGGGCATAGTCATTAGATGACGCCTCTAAAATTTGGGAACTACGGCCGTCGGGCTGAATGAGTTAAACTTAAATGGTGGAAACTGTTTTGGGGAGAAAAAAAAAAACATGCACTTTATTAGAATTGTGATTCGTTCTATCAACACATTAGGAGATGAGTTTCATTTATGTTTGAATGTCCGTATTTTCAGAACCTCAGTAAAAGAAATCCCACGTGAGTGTTTACTCCAGACCGTAAAGGTGACTGGGAATTGAGAATTGTACTTCAAAAGATTGTCTGAAAAATAACTCAGTGTTTAATTATGTGTTTTGCGTTTTGTTAATATTTGTAATCGGGTTTGCATTTTGTTACCTGCATACCCCAAAAATGGCGTGAACGGTTTATTTGATTTGAATTTTTATTTTGAATATAATTAATCTACGGCCGCTTGCGAAAAATGATGAGTACTTATTGTATGACATCTGTTCTGGGTTTTGTAACTCACGCAGAAGGCCACCGTGAGGTAGCCATAGTCGCCTGCTCGGCGCTAAACCCGAGCAACTAACCAAATGACTCATGCGTAGTATTACCATTGACACAAATTAATTTTCAGTGAGTTTCCCAACATCACCTGATTCATCCCTTATAAAAGCGTGTGAGCGAAACGCCATCGGGACGACGTCAGCCTTAGTTTGCCCGCGCACGGGCCATCTAAGGACCTTTTTGCTCACTGGGTGAGGATGAAGATGGGATTGGAAGCTGGGTTTAATCACATCTGGGAATCCTTGCATTAAACCCAGTGCGCTAAAAGTGATCGGGCCGACGTCTGCCGCTGTTGACCCGCGCACGGCCGTGCGTGGGCCAACGGCGGCCGACGTCTGCCCGATGGCCTTTGGCGCATTGGGAAGTGCGCTTATTCTATCCTACAGTAATCATGGCAAGATGCATGGCTAGATGCAGGGTGCGTGTTTAACTCATTCTACCCCAGACACACCACAGCAAGATAAGGATCGACCATGATAGTTCAAGGGTGATGCCAGAATAGCTTGGCGCCTATGGGCGCCAAGCTATTCTGGCATCACCCTTGAACTATCATGGTCGACCTGCGTCCTGCACTGCAAAGTAGTCTTCAGAGGACAACGGCAAAATTTAAAGATTTCGGTGATGGGGTAGAATGAGTTGATATTGACAGACGGAGTCGCGACCATTGGCTTTGCGTGAATTTATCTAAGGCTGACGTGGGCCCGGGGAACTTTTGATCAATGGTTGTAGATGAAGAGAGGATGGGCATCTAATGCGGCCCTGTATCATTGGTGTCTGATGCGCTTATAAATTATATCCAACAATAATCATGGCGAGGTGTGTGTGCGTGGGTGTGTGCGTGCGTGCTTGTCAGTTATTTAGTTATTTGGCTTTAACGCCGTGCGTGTGTGTGTGTGTGTGTGTGTGTGTGTGTGTGTGTGTGTGTGTGTGTGTGTGTGTGTGTGTGTGTGTGTGTGTGTGTGTGCATGCGCTTGTGTATATTGTGTGTATAGTGGGCGGCGTCGTGACTTGTGCTATAGCTGTGAGTGCGAGTCGTGTGATGCCGACGTCGGTCCGAAAACCTATTGTTCACTAGGTGTAGACGAAGAGGGGATAATTAAACGTATCAAATTCTTGAATCCTTGGTATCTAACGCGCTTATGTATCTCCTATTGCAACCATCACCCCTCTTGGCTTGACTTCGCGAACGAAGATTTTTATAGGAGTTGCTCACGACGTCTGCAGGCTTGTTCGTGGCTGCGGAGGCCAATCCGGGACAGGCAGGTTCGACCGCAATGGCTGCAGGGGGAGGTCTGGCCAGGGTTCTGAGTTGCGGCATCTGTTTTTTCTCCTGAGCCGCTTGTCCTTAAGGCTAGCTCTGCGAGAGTCCTCAAAGGAGACAGCTGCCTTGTAAATGGTGGAACGCCAGGTGTCACGGTCCACAGCAAGCGAAGACCACTGGTGGTGGTCGATTTGGCAGGCACTAAGTGACTTCTTGAGACAGTCTTTGTATCTCTTCTTTGGTGCCCCTCTGTCACGGTGTCCAGTAGCAAGCTCGCCGAACAGGGTGATCTTTGGTAGGCGATGATCCTCCATCCTGGAGACATGACCCGCCCAGCGGAGCTGTCTCCGCAGCAGCAAAGCCTCGATGCTCACAGTTTCAGCCTGTTCAAGGATCTCGACGTTGGTGACATAGTCACTCCAGTGAATGCCCATGATGGTGCGCAGGCAGCGCTAGTGGAAGCGTTCGAGGAGTCGTAGTTGGCTGCGGTAGAGGGCCCAGGACTCGGAACCATACAGCAGGGTGGTGAGGACCACAGCTCTGTACACGCTGATCTTGGTGCCTGTTTTCAGATGTTGATTGTGCCACACCCGCTTGAAAAGTCGCCCGAAAGCGCTGTTCGCTTTTGCCAGCCTGCTGTCAAGCTCCTTGTCCAGCTTGACGTCCGACGTGATAATGCAGCCAAGGTAAGTAAACTAGTGCACTGACTTTAGTTCAGACTCGCCAATGGTGATGTGAGGAGGACGATACACTGTCTTGGGTGCCGGCTGATGGAGGACCTCTGTCTTTTTCAGACTGACCTCGAGTCCAAAGAGCTGGGCAGCGTCTGCGAAGCAGGACGTGATGCGCTGCAGGGCTCTCTCTGTGTGTGCAACGAGGGCAGCGTCATCAGCAAAAAGCAGCTCACGAATCAGTTGGTCTAGGGTTTTCGTGTGGGCCTGCAGTCGTCTGAGGTTGAACAGGCTGCCTTCGAGGTCCACTGTGGCCTGCTTCAACGTCATGCTAAAAAAGATGGTGAAGAGGGTCGGTGCCAGCACGCAGCCCTGCTTTACGCCGTTGAGAATAGGGAATGGTTCTGAGAGGTCATTGTTGAGTCTGACCTGGCCTTGCTGGTCCTCGTGTAGCTGGACAATCATGCTGAGGAACTTTGGGGGACAGCCAAGTCGCTACAGGATCTGCCACATGCCTTGCCTGCTCACAGTGTCGAACGCTTTTGTTAGGTCGACAAACGTTACGTACAGCCCTTTGTTCTGCTCGCGGCACTTCTTCTGAAGCTGTCTCAGCACAAAGACCATATCGGTGGTGCTCCTGTTTGCTCTGAAGCCACACTGGCCCTCTGGGAGGTGGTCTTCAGCGATGGCAGGTACCAGCCGATTCAGGAGCAGCCTTGCAAGAATTTTCCCAGCAATGGACAGCAGGGTAATTCCCCGATAGTTGGAACAGTCAGACTTCTCGCCTTTGTTCTTGTACAGGGTGATAACGACAGCATCACGGAGATCCTTTTGTAGTGTTCCTTCTTCCCAGCAGCAGAGAAAGAGGTCATGGAGCTTGTTGTGCAGTGCTGTGCCTCCATGTTTCCAGATCTCTGGCGGTATTCCATCAATGTCTGCTGCTTTGCCACTCTTGAGCTGGTGGATGGCTGTGAGGATCTCTTCAGCAGTGGGCGGTTCGTCCAATTCAACCTTAACTAGGAGTTGTGGGATTTGTAGGACGACTGCTTCTTGAACAGTGCGCTCAGCGCTGAAGAGGCTCTGAAAGTACTCCGACCAGCGGTTCAAGATGGAGGTATTATCTGTGAGGAGTGCCTGGCCATTTGCGCTTCGCAGGGGACTTTGTACCAGGTGCCTGGGGCCATACACTGCTTTCAGTGCTTCGTAGAAGACCCTGTAGTCACCATTGTCAGCGCAAAGCTGGGTCCTCTGTGCAAGTCTGGTCCACCACTCATCCTGGAGATCTCTGAGCTTGCGCTGGAGACTGCTGCAGACGAGGCGGAAGGCAGACTTCTTCACAGGCAGGAAGGCTGGGCTAGGTGGGCCTGATGGGCGGCTCTTTTTTTTTTTTTTTTTTTTGCTAGCTGTTCCTGGATCTCTACATCGTTTTCGTCAAACCAGTCTTTATTCTTCTTTCTAGCGAAACCCAAGACTTCTGCAGAGGATTTCGCAATAGCAGTTTTCAGTTGTTCTCAGAGTGTTTCAGGGGAGGAGTCTGCTGGGTCCGCTGTGTCTTTGAGCCTGCGCTGTAAATCTGTCTGAAAGGCGGCTTTCACGTCGTCACGCTGAAGGCTGGCAACATCAAGCTTTTTCTTGGGGGGGCCCCATTTCTTTGGTTTTGGCTTGACGTGGAGCGGCTTGCGTTTGCAGCGGACAAGGCGGTGGTCAGTGTGGCACTCTGCGCTGGGCATCACTCTGGTGAGGAGGACGTCACTGCGGTCCCTCTGACGCACTAGAACATAGTCGATAAGGTGCCAGTGTTTGGAGCGAGGATGCATCCAGGTGGTCTTTTGACTGTACTTTTGCTGAAAAGTAGTGTTGGTGATGACCAGTTGCTGCTCTGCACAGAACTCCAACAGTAGGCGGCCATTGTCATTGCAGTTCCCGACGCCATGCTTGCCGAGGACTCCTTTCCAGGCTTCAGAGTCCTGGCCCACTCTGGCGTTGAAGTCGCCAAGGATGATGACTTTGTCGTCTGCAGGGGTGCTCTGTAGGAGGCTGCGCAGGTCAGTGTAAAACTTGTCCTTTTCAGCAGGCTCTGCCAGGAGGGTTGGGGAGTACACACTGAGAAGAGTGACGTGTTGCTGGTGTCTCAGTGGGAGGCGCATGGACATGATGCGGTCTGAGTGACCCGTTGGTAGGTTTTCCAGCTTAGTCGCAATGGAGGTCTTGACCATGAAACCCACGCCTGAGAGCCGTCTTTCTGATTCAGGCCTGCCTGACCAGTAGAGGGTGTACCCAGCGCCAAGTTCGTGGAGGCTGCCTTCGTCCGGAAGGCGTACTTCACTGAGCGCGGCGATGTCGATGTTTAACCTCCGCAATTCATGGGCAATGAGGGCGGAGCGACGTTCAGGGCGTCCGCTGTCTGCTTTGTCGAGCATGGTTCGGACGTTCCAGCATGCTACGTTGAGTCCGGTCGTCGTCGTCATGAGAGTGGATCCGTTATTCTTTCTTGTTTTTTGACCGCAGGAGAAGATGCCCGTTGACCGCGGCTAGCCAACTGGGGTTGCGAGGGGATGAGCTTTGGTTAGGCCACCTTTTCTAGGCGCCTCTCCGTGTGGAGCAAGCAGTGCTGTCCCTAGAGAAGGCTGCTTGGTCGTTCAGGGTGTGCCGAGTGATGTTGTCATCCCCAGGTCAACATCAGGCGACCAATATCCTGAACCGCCTGCATGCAGGTTTGAGACTGCGGCTTCCAGTGACATCTTTCACCTGCCGTTTCGCCCGTCGCCCGTCGCTACAGGACTTGGAATGGGCAGTGTCATGGTCCGTGGACGTTTCCTAAAGCCTGCGCGGTGGAGCTTTTTGGTGGAGTGTAGCACTCGGCGCAGTACTGGCCCCACCCTTTAAACCCTTGGTTCGTCTGCCATGGCCTAGCAAGCTGGGACGATGGCATCGAGGTCCTCGGGTCGTAGGTTTTATATCAGACTGTCCTTGTCCTAGTTTTTGGCTCAAAAGCCTTCCCCGGAGACACGGGGGCTTTGATGTCAGGGGTTTCCTCCCTTAGCCTTTCCGCAGCCAAGCGGCCAGGCCTGCAAGGCAGCAGGGGACTCGTGGAGGGCGGGGTCGTCTATGTCCCGTGCAGATGTGAACATCTGCCCACTGCCCACCATCACCAGATGCATGATATAACGCGTATAGACTATTACTGGACGGAGTCGTGACTTGTGATATTGTTACAAAATTACCTTTGGGGGAAAGTCCCATTTAATTAGTCTTGCACCGCCAAAGACAAGAATACAATGGCTTTGAAACAATGACAAAGTCAACGGTAAATAACCACAACCATCCGAGCAACGAGGACAAAAACTGGGCTAGCAAGAGCAAAGAGCATCGTGAACCCCCCGAAACTACCTGGGGCAATTTTAGATCTATATCTGTTTCAGTTTGCTGGTGTTTTTCCTGGCAGTAAGTTTAGATTTTACTCCTTCACTGCCGAGAAGGGAAAAAGATTAATACTATCCAACTGCAAGAGGTATAGATCCTCATGAGCCCCCGCATTTGCGGGGGCTAATGAGGATCTATACCTCTTGCTGAAACCACTTTGTATCCATGTTCTTTTGGCGGCTGAGGATATTTGAAGTTGCATTTACAATGATTTCAAAATCGTAATTTGCGTTCACTGGCAGCTAACGGGTCAACGAGGGGAGACCACAATTGTGGTTTGGACTTGCTCTTGTAATTGTGAGCCGTAGTCAATGTTTAGTTTATGTAGGTAAGACTAAATACGATTACATCGCCGCGTGGGTCTCAGGTGACATGCTAGCAAATTGTAGGAACCACAGGTCATGTCACACATAAGGTAGATCATAGTCTGCTTATTTCCTATATATTCGTCTGTCATTTATTCGAACTTTCATTCTTTTGTCTCTCCCTCATCCGTCAGATAATAGTCTACTGACACTGCATGACGAAAAGGTAATGATAAATCTATATAAATAGTAACTTCCCCTCGGCCAGCATGATGCCTAGTGTGTCATGAGCCCTTTACCTTCTGCGTGTCGGTAGCGGTTTTTGACGTGATGATTCCTGTCGGAATCATCGGGACTAAAACCGCTACCGGCACGCTAAAGGATAATGAGTGTCTGAGCTTCAAATGAAATATCGCGTCAGGTTAACCATCTCCTATTATCTTGCATTCTTTTCACTGTTTTCAGATTCGAGTTCCTTGAACTAATGTGGTTTTTAACCCATTCAGTGCCGGTGAACGGAAACTGTTTCTGCAGTCTTTGTCAGTTCAACATCAACAAGCCCTAGCTGTCTCAGGAACATGGATTCAAAGTGGTGTCAGCAAGAGGCACAGATCCTCATGAGCCCCCGCAACTGCGGGCGCTCATGAGGATCCATATCTTTTGCAGAGAAAGTGTTTACATTTTCTCGGCACTGAACGGGTTAATCTGGTTCAAAGTAGTGTCAGCAAGAGGCATAGATCCTTATGAGCCCTAACCCCGGCCGGGGCCTCAGTTATTTTGGGAGGCTCTAAAACCGAGGTCGCACTACCTTGGTATGCACTTGGCCCATAGGGGCGTGATGAATAATGCAAATCCGCTGCGCCACCGCGTGCGCGCGATAACCGCGTACATAGCTCAATCAGAATACAAGGGAAGAAACGATGCACACCCGCGAAATTCTAGAGTTGAACGTTAAACCCTTTAGTAGAGTGCCATGAAAGAGGCCTCTATGCACGCAGTGCATCCATTGTTTTCTGCCGTGTTTACTCTAAAGTCGAAGCGAATTACTTGAAAAGATATTGACAACTGAGCAGTGCTTACACCAGACTCCATTAAAGTAGACCTTTTCGGGCTGGGGTAAATATGTACCTAAGCGACTGCTGCGTGCTGGTCACAAGTTCATGTCTACAGTAAGACGCACTTGTTTTAATTTCATTGGATATGCTAATTTACATAAGCCAATGAAAAATGAGCATGGGGCGTATTTCCGGCCACATCTAAAACCCTACAACTCGACGTCTGCTATGAGTGGTGCTTGACTGTATAAAAAGCCTTGATACTAAACTATCAGTTTTGATTGGAGAACAAGGTTGGTATAGATTTGTGGGAAAATATCTACCGAGTTTGTTCATTTCGAGGTTTTAGGCTGATGGCTGCTTTGAGGGTTGAAAACTGCTCTGAAATCACAGTGCTTCGTCGATTTGTGTGCCTTTCGTTTCCTCCCTTGTATTCTGTCTTGAGCTTAGTAGGCGGTGGCGCGCACGCGGTGGCGCAGCAGATTTGCATTTGCCAAAGCACTATCGACAGGCCCCTATGGCTTGGCCTACGAGCTATACCTCGTGCAGTTGGGTGTGTTCAAATTTTTTCGGAACTATGGATGGATGGATGGATGGATGGATGGATGGATGGATGGATGGATGGATGGATGGATGGATGGATGGATGGATGACAGAGAAAAATCACAACTTCAAAGAAACAGGATATCCTTTGTTATATTGACAGTGGCGACAACACTTAGATTATGAACAAAAAACCACCAGAAACATTAGTCGGACAGCTGAAATCCCCCCACAACCCACCCCCCACCCCCACCCCAACCCCCACCCACCCCCATCCCCACCCCCACTCCCACCCCCTCCACAAAAAAGAAAAACAAAAAGGAGGGGAATAGGACTGACTAAACGTGCATATTTACATTAGTTTTGTAATCATCTCGTTATTCTTTTCATTTTGACAGGTTGCCTGTGGGTGGTCTCATTTGATGTCGGCGTGGCGTCACTGCACTGTAAGTATATCAGCCGTGCGGATGCAAACGTTCACGTTCGTTGTGGACAAAAGACATTACGCCCTGAACGTTTAACTCATTCCAGAGGTGTCGCATCCGTATTCGCGGCTTTATGCCGCGAATCCGGATGCGACACCTCTGGAATGTATTAACGTTTTAATGCAAAAGTCAGTACGCTCATTCTTGTGACAGCGAGATTTTCTGGAATGTATTAACGTTTTAATGCAAAAGTCAGTACGCTCATTCTTGTGACAGCGAGATTTTCTGGAATGTATTAACGTTTTAATGCAAAAGTCAGTACGCTCATTCTTGTGACAGCGAGATTTTCTGGAATGTATTAACGTTTTAATGCAAAAGTCAGTACGCTCATTCTTGTGACAGCGAGATTTTCTTTGAAATACACTGAAACTCTTGGGTTTCACACGAAAAAAGAAACGTTGTCGTTTTGCCTTTTCAGTTCCTTCACGCTCTCTGCTTATTTTGTTTTTATTTCTGGTGTTCTAACTTTGCAAGGACTGGGTCGTTTCCCCTGACAAGATCCCAGTGCGCAAAGGCCATCGAGCCGACGTCGGCCCGATGGCCTTTTGGGCATTGGGAAATGTGTTAGATCCCTTAAGGCAGATCGTGTCGATTTTTTTCTCGACGCATCTGCAAATTACCTGCGCGCCAAAAATATCTCTGTCCTCGAGTTGTTCTGCTGGGACCAATACTTCCGTTGTTTGACAAAAAGAAAGTATGTCCGTTTTGGGAAAAAAAAGCGTGATTGTCATTGTTATACAATGAAAATCTCGCTTTTCCAAAAATGGACATACTGGGATTGCCACGTAACTTTGGAACATTGTTCCGGTATAATTAAAACTACGCGTTAATCCTTTTAGCGCCAAGGTCCCATTTCCCAAACATTGGATGTGTTACTTTACCACTATGTACCAGTTGCTGGAGGTTGATTGACCATGATAATTCAAGGGTAGTGCCAGATTAGCTTGGCGCCTTCAGGCGCCAAGCTAATCTGGCACTACCCTTGAATTATCATGGTCAATCAATCTCCTGCTCTAGGGACTCGGGGCTAAAAGGGTTAACGCACTTTCTTACGTTGAAACGAAAGTGTGACTTACAGTGCGAATATGTTTCATTGATCTGAACAAAAGTGCATCCTTGCTCGTCTGTATCAACACTAGCATTATACTTAAGACTATTATTAGTGCTATTAACATGTGTCAGTATTAGTTTTAACTCATTGTCCCCGAGGTACGAATAACCCACATTTTGGAGTTATCCTCTGAAGACTGCATTACAGTTCAGGAGACAGATCGACCATGATAGTTCTAGGTGGTGGCAGAATAGCTTGGCGACTATAGGCGCCAAGAAATTCGGCCACCACCCTTGAACTATCATGGTCCAGCCTTATCTTGTTGTGCTGTGTCGCGAGCAGAATGAGTTAATATTTACAGCTCCCCCCCCCCCACACACACACACACACACACCAACATATTCTCATGTTATTCTGTTTCTTTCAGATGTTCCTAGTACCTGTGGCTGTGAGTTTTTCATTCCTCCCCTGGATCGCCCCATCTCTTCCCACCTTTTTCAGCTTCTTGAAGTTGTCATCTGCCACAGCAGTGAAGAGGGCGCGGTTTCCGTGAACATGACGTTTACGACAGTTTCTGGTGACGTGGTCCACACGCTAGTCGTCCGGTCCAATCAGACTGCACAAGTGTTGATGGATGACCTTGTTATGAAACATCGCGACATTGGTAGATATGGTAAGCTAGCATTTCTTTGTGTCTGTTTGTTTGTAGTTGTTTGTTTGTTTGTTTGTTTGTTGTTGATTTTTTTGTTTGTTTGTTTGTTGTTGGTGGTGTTTTTTTTTTGTTTTTTTTTTTTTTTTTTTTTTTTTTTTTTTTTTTTTTTTTTGGGGGGGGGGAGTTAGGGGTAGGCGTTTTTGTTTTTTTGTGTGTCTTGTTTTGTATTTTGAGGTTGTTTGTTTGTGTTTGGTTGATTGGTGTTTTTTGTTGTTATTGTTGTTTTTGTTTTTTTGTTTTGTTTTGTTTTTGGTTGTTGTTGTTTTTTTCTTGTTTTCGTTTTGTTTTGTTTTGTTTGTTTGTTTTTTGTTTGTTTGTTTTGTTTTTGTTGTTGTTGTTTTTTTCGGTGGGGGGTGGGGGGGGGTGTCTGTTTTATCAAAGAAATATTAAATTAAAAAAATAAAAAGCCTAAAGCCTAGAAGTAGAGCAATGTTGCCACGCGAAGCCCAGGACAGTGAGCCCCTTATTGTGAAAAGCGAGAATTTCATTGTACTACAATGAAAATCTCGCTTTTCACAAAAGTTGACAGTTCCGGAACATCCAGCGCATCGCCACCTCCTTAACTGCAAGGCGAACGCTACCCATCTGCAAGAGACATAAATCTTCATGAAACCCCGTAGTCGCAGGGGCTCATGAGGATTTATGTCTCTTGTCAGTCTTGTGTTCTTTATGCCAACGTTTGGTCCAGTTTCATGTGTGTTCTTCACGTGATTGTCGGTCAGTGTGCAGTGGTTTCAGACGCGAAATCTGTGATCACTGGCAGTTAAAGGATTATGATCCAGTTTATGCATTTGCATTTTCAATATTAACATACGTTAACTTTAACAAAATGTATTACTGTCGTGACTATTACAGGAGTGAAGCTGACCACATCTCGGGACGTGTCTGTCTACGGTCACATGACCTACGAAGCAGACGTCATGACCTTGGTGCCGTTGGCTGCCATGGCAACCTCCTACCTGGTCCCTGACCTTCGTACATCCCTTCTCGAAGAGCAAAAAATGCGTGTGGTCGTGTTCTCACTTGTGAAAAAGAACAGCGTCACTTTGACAACATACTCACGTTTCTATGGCAACGAGTCGGAGGAAGTGCGCGACAGCAGCAACAACAATGTTTCCATCACGGACAGCAACACCAGTAAACTGAACAAAACTGCACAAAGTGAGGACAACGCAATCTTCACCGCAACACGAGCGGCCAATAAAACCACCAGGCGCTACAACTTCACTGCTGGTTTTATGACGCAATATCTAAACATAGAAAGTGACGTCACTGTTTTCCTCCAATCAGACTTCCCTATTGGCGTCATGGTGCTAGTGACACTTCCCTCTTCCCTGGAGATGACATCAGAGTCTGTAACAGTCAGCAGCGGAAAGGCCGAGCAATCCCTCAACGGAGGAAGTCTCGGAGACGAGGAAGTGATCGCTGCCGAGATGGTGTTACCGTCGTGGTCCATGGGGGCTGTATTCTACCTGCCGGTCCTACCTGTGATGAGCACCGTAAACTTCATCATCTCAGGTAAGAGCTACAGTTTCAGACGCTGCAGGAAACACGCTTAGTTGGGAAAAAGTAAAATACAGTGCACTGTGCTGTGCTTCACCTTTCTAAGCGTGTTTCATTCTATTTTTTTTATACTTTTTTTATACCTTTTTTTTTTGTTTGTTGCAATTTTGCACACTTGGCAAAACACATCTTTGTTCTTAACGCATTCAACCCCAGGACCGAAATCCCCAAATTTTGAAACTGCCCTTTGAAGGACCGTATTACAATTCTAGAGACATGTCGAGCATGATAGTTCAAGGGTGCTGCCAGAATAGCTTGGCGCCTATGGGCGCCAAGCTATTCCGGCACTACCCTTAAACTATTATATTCGATCCATGTCTTGCTGTGGTGTGTCGGGGCTGAATGAGTTAATTAGATGGATATGGAATTAGTTGGGTTTTTTTTTTTCAGAGATCGACATATGACAACAAAATCTTCCACTGTCAAGATCCAGCTGTGATCATTTTTTTTTCCCCCTTTCTTTTCTTGCATTTTATGGGGGTGGGTATGGACAGAGGCCAAAATGAAAGCCCTGTTTGTATTTCCTTTGCTGCTTGTGAGTTTATTGCAGGTATCTTTCTCTTGCAATAAACGGGTATATATTCACAGGTAACGAGCTTTCGCGTCGGGTCATCCGTTTGTTTCGATTAGGTGTGAGCGCCATTTTGCTTAAAGGCTCATTGATCCTTTCAAACAAAGAAGACAGAGAAGAAATGTTTAGACTGGACTGCTTATCTGACAGTATCTCCTTAGCATCTCAAAATGCATGGCAAATCAGTATAAAAATATGAATGATCTTGACAGAATCAGTCCAGGAAAAAAGAAATGAACACGTGCTATAAAGACGAAAGTACAGCGGCTCGGAACAGAGAGAGAGAGAGAGAGAGAGAGAGAGAGAGAGAGAGAGAGAGAGAGAGAGAGAGAGAGAGAGAGAGAGAGATGAGATGATGATGATGATGATGATGATGATGATGATGAAACTTTATTTATCAATGGTAAAAAGATTTGACAGAAACAAGTCGTCATTTTACAAACTTGCCGTTCATAACATCTACAATATAACAAATTTTTTAAAAAATATAAAATTAAAGACATTATATTATTAACACACATTATTTCATGCAACAATAATTTAAAAGAAAATAAAAACAATATAATAATAATTTTAAAAAATAAAAAATATATACATAAAACAATAGTAACACTCAACATTCATCTTATACCACACACACACAAACACACACACACACACACACACACACACACACACACACACTTACATTATACATAAATGCATATGGTACATGAAAGTATTAACCATCAGGGTTTGTTTAAATAAGTGCCCAGTGATGCTATGTTTGGCTCATCATCACAAATTTTCGTTTTAAAGATTCCAAGCGAGGCTATAGTCTTCAAATGTGCAGAAATAGTGTTCCATACAAACGGTCCAGAAAATGATAAAATAATTTTAAAGAGGTAAATTCTAGGCAGAGGTAGGGGTAAAGTATTTTTCCTTGAGGTCCGTTCGCGTTCTTGCTGTGGCATAAATTTGGTGGTTAGATACTGCGGTGTCATGTTATTTAATATCTTGTGCATGAGGATGCATTTGTTAAAACTAAGTTGTTGACGCAGGTCGACAATGTTTAGATGTCTAAATTTGTCCGTGGTAGGAATGGGTCGCGTATTTATCATTTTGACAGCTCTTTCATATATATATAGAGTTTAACCTGTTCATGTGAACATCACTACAACCGTCCCACACTGCGGAGACATAATCAACGCGAGACTTGATATGGGCATGAAAAAACAATTTACGAGTATGTGTATCCGTTATTTGTCTAAGCTGGGACAACAGGAAAGTGTTTTAGCAATGGTTTTACAGACTGTATTTATATGCGTCTCCCAACATAGTTGTTTATCAGCGTGTATTCCCAAGAATTTACGCTCTGTGACTTGTTCTATCGGTTTAGCGTTCAGTTGTAAATGTAACGGCTGTGGTCGGCGTTGGTGTTTTTGTCGTGTAGTGATTAAAATACTCTTTGTTTTTCCTGGATGAAGAACCATGATTCACTCTGCACTAGTTGGAAACCTCGCTGAGACTACTTTGTAAGCTAAGCTTAATGTCAACTGTTTTTTCCCCGAAAAATGGAGGCTCGTATCGTCCGCAAACAGGTTGCAGTTGACATTAATGTTAGTAATATGCAAAGGCAAATCATTAATGAATATTATAAATAGAAAAGGTTCCAAGATCGACCCCTGGGGGACACCGTAGTAACTTGTTCTTATTTAGTGTTTTTTCCATGGGTATATACCTTTTGTTGTCTGTCTTTTAGGTATGATCTAAAGAATGCTATGGCGGTTTCACTTATATGGTATGCTGAGAGAGAGAGAGAGAGAGAGAGAGAGAGAGAGAGAGAGAGAGAGAGAGAGAGAGAGAGAGAGACAGAGAGAGAGAGAGAGAGAGAGAGAGAACCAATGCGCAAAATTTAGCCGACGTTGGCCGCCTTTGGCCCGCGCACTGAGAGGGAGATGCACTGTTAATCAGAGCTGAGTAAATGGAAAGCAATCGACCGTCACACTGGCGCCGGATCTACCAAGAGCCCAGGGTTTTTGTACAGCAAATGCCCCCTCTCGCCACCCCTTTTCTTCCCAAATCTCTGTCCGTGAATACATTTCTCCCGGCTTTCTGTGTATACACGCAGAAGCAAGGAGAACGCCACTGATCTGTCAAAGGCACAGATCCCCATGAGGCCTTGCCCTGAGCAAAAGACTCTCGGTGCGACGTCGGCCGCAGTGGGCCGGCGAACAGTGGGCCCACTGCGGCCGACGTCGGCCCAAGGACCGTTGCTAGATAGTTGCATACGTCTGGGTTTATTATCGTGTGTGTTGCGTAAACTGGACATTCTTTTGCATTGTATACATGCGATATGTGTGTAGATGGATGCCTCAAAGCCCTCGTTTGTACACATCTCTTCGGTGAAAGACAGTCATAGATATTCATGAGCCCTTCCCCTCCCTCTCCCCACAGCCTGCGGGGATTCATTAGGATCTGTGACTGTTTGTCTTGCTAGCGGTCTTCAGAATTTCAATCAAATGCGAAGAAATTCCCAAAAAGAAAGAAACACGTTCAGAACGGACAAATACAACTTGCTTTGCAATTTTACACGCTTGGCAGTCACCTATTTTGTCTGGATTCAATGCTGGAGATGTTTATGTTCCACGAATGGAAGAAACGTGTGGGCCTTCAGTCTGGTACTGCACAGTCTGGCACATATAATGAAATGGACCGGGAGAGTGCACCCTTTATTTGGCTTATTTTCTTACTATATTTGGACTTGTCCGTCCTTTTGATTGGGGGGTCGAGATTCCTATAGATCGTTCAGACATTTTTGCTTGCATGGAGCCGGCCTTTATGAGTGAGAAATTAGTGATGGCGATGTGGGTGATGGTGGTGACTTGGGCGGAAGAGCCACACTAGGGTTTACAGTTGTCAAAGGTTTATCAATTAAACAGTTGATTGACTGATCTGTCAATCGCGCAGTCATTCACTAAGTCGATCAATCAATCAATCACTCAGTCATTTAATCAGTCTGTCTGTCTGTCTATATATCTATCTATCAGTCAGTCAGCCAGCCAGCCAACCAGCGATTCAAATAGTCAGTCTATCAACGAAGCAGCCAATCAGTCAGTCGATAGAGCATAAAACACTAGTGTCACATCCAAAATTGTAACTTGTTGCCAATGACGACAGAAGTAGAGCAATGTTGCCATGCGAAGTCAAGGACATTAAGCCCCTTATGTGAAAAGCAAGAATTCCATTGTATTATAATGAACATCTCTCTTTTCATAAAATTGAACTTAGTGACTTTGCCTTCACAAGTGCAGAATGTCAGATTTTCTTGCCTGTAGAACGCAACAGGGAATCTCCTTCATGTTTACCGTGTTCGCAGTTAGAGGGAAGACATGTTTGGGTGTGGGTCAGTCCTGGCATGATTAAAGTAACCGCAAAAGCAGAATCGCTCATCTGGCCATACCCAACCCCCATCCATCTGCAAGGGACAAAGATTATCATGTGTCCATGCACTCGCAGGGGTTTATAATAATCTACTCTCTTTGTTGGCTGAGATCCGTTCAACGGGTTTTTTCGCTTTGAGGGCCGAAATCCGCTGTGTTTCTATCGATTGCTTGATCGCAACCTTGACTTTTTCACTGCCAGTGGACGCAAAATTGTGTCTTCGAAAGCATGGCAAATTCAGCTCCGAATAATCCTGTCGATCCAGCGAAGACGGATATGACTAGGATCAGCAAGAGGCAGAGAACCCCACGAGTCCCCGCATCTGGGTGTTTGCATTTCTCTGGCTAGGAACGGGTTTATCGTCATTTATTGCTCCCTTGTCTCGCTTATTTCTGATTTACGGATAATTCTATCAGGTCCAACATCGTCAGAGGGAACAAAGACGAACATGAAAAGAAACAGCCTTTGCCCCATCCCATACCCTCGAAAAGACACACTCCCTGTCCTTCGTTCTTTCTTCATGCTGGGCCACATGGGAAGGGACTCAAATATTTTTCAGGCCAAAGAGTGTTGTGCCCCTGATTGGCTCCGAGCGTCAACAGGACATGGACTCTCGGAACCAGTCAGGGGCGCACAACTCTCGGCAGAAACATCTTCGATTTCCTGCCCCTGTGGCCAGACCTTGCTATCGATTACTTCTCGTCTCATTGATCAGATGACAAGTTCTACTCTCCGGCACTGTGTTGATGGGCACTTCAGCTGATCAGTTGCTATTGTGGGGATGTTTTGCCGTCTGCCATCCCGTGACCTCATTCCCCAACCAATGGCACTCGCCTGTTTGTTTTTGATAGGCTGGATTGACTTGTCACACTTGCAGTCAGATGAAGGCAGACGTTGTGTAAAGTTTTTCAAGTTGAGTTTGTTGATTTGTGGGAACGTAGATTGCATGTGATTTTCTGCGAGGTTGATTTTGTGACTTCAAAGAGCCTTGCATGGGAATCTGTGGGTTCCTTGAAGAGCACTTCTATCCTCTGACGGCAAAAGATGGTAAGTCCAGTTTTGTGAAAAGCGAGATTTTCATTGTATCACAATGAAAATCTCGCTTTTCACAAAGTGGACATTCGTTTGCATTCCTAGGGCAGACTTGTCAAGGCATTTCCTTTCATGCCCGAAAATAACGAGTCGTGGGCGTAGGAAAGGCATGCTGAGATTGTGTAATTTAGTCGCAGAGCTATATTGAACTGAGATGAATTGCCAAGATTCAGGATGTAAGTGATGCCAGTCTTCGTTAGCAGGAGACACAGATCCTCATAAGTCTTTGCGGGTGGAGGGGCTCATGAAAATCTCTTCCTCTTGTAGAATATGTCGAAAGAGTCCAAGTTTGATACACCTATAGTCAAACACTTGAAAAAGCGCAACCAAAACTAGTCGTAACTTAGTTCAAAGCCGCCCAGCGAACACAGATAAAAAAATAAGGCAAGCAAGAGGCATAGAACATCATGATCCCCCGCGATTGCGGGGGCTCATGAGGTTCTATGCCTCTTGCGGTTGGGTGGTTTCTTTCTGTGTCCCGGCAGTCAAGAAGCAAAGCTGACGCGTCCTTTCTTTCTGTCGCGTTTTAAAAAGTGTGTAACTGTATTGATGGCTTGAACAAATACGAATAAGTCTTCAATACTGAAATGCCAGTATGATTTATTCTGTCGTGTTCTACTATCGGGCTAGTATTGTTTTCTGCAATGTTGAAATACTAAAATGCTGATCTTGTTTTCTGTAACGTTGTCATAATAACACATTACACTGCGAATGATGTCCAACTGCAAAAAAAAAAAAAAAACCGCTTAGATCCTCATGAGACCCTGCCTCTGCAGGAGCTCATGATGATCTATGCTTCTTGCTGGTCTTATTCGTACGCATGTTCCTCAAGCAGATTCCCAATGAGCAAAAGGCCATCGGGCCGACGTCGGCCGCCGATGGCCCGCGCACGGCTGTGTGTCATTCTGGCGATGATCAGTCTGTTTTGGCCTGATAGACATTTTTATGCGCTGACAGTAAAGCATTAACATCTTAACTGCCAGAACACTGCCAGTAACACCCAGATGCAAGAGGCATAGATCCTCATGAGCCCTCGCAGTTGCGTGGGCTCATGAAGATCTATGCCTCTTGCTGGCCCAACTTCGATTTGCCATGGTTTTTGAACAGATCGGGTGCCTTGGAATTGAATTTACACAGCTCTCATAAACACACTAAGCGTCCACTGGCAGTGAAGGGGTTAACGCATCTTTTCTCCGTTTAGTCCTCTTAAAAATAAATTGTTATTACTAATATGTTAATATGTTTTTTTCTGTTTCAGGACAGCACAACACAACTGTCAACCTCCGCGTCCACACGAAAAGCTCCACTGACTTCGCAACCCACCCGCTAGCCGCTTACACCAGCCTTCTCATCGAGCAGCCAATCAAAGAGCAACAAACCAGCGGTCACGTGTGGCTCTCTGCCACGTCACCCGTTCTTGTGTATGTCGTCATTGATGTGTGTGTACCGGCTGACCGCGACGCGTCGTGTTTCGCGAACGGTTTCTTCTTACCGCCTCTGCAGCAGTTCTTTCGCTGTGCGGCGAACAAAAGTGACGGTGTGTGCCAAGTCGAGTGCCCTTCTTTCTGGCATTTATCTCCGTGTCTATGGAATCAATGGCCACCGTCTGATTCTAGTCCTGGAGGAAGTGCATCGAGTGTAAAGGACTCGAACAGAAATGTTTGGGGAGTGAAACAAACTGTGAGTGAAACTTCTATCAACGTGACAGACTTATGCGTTGTTACAAACGACACCTACATGCATTTCCGGCTGGATCTTACGTCTGCAAGTTTCCTTCCCTCCGGAAGTAGAATTAGTCACCCTTACAACGCATGCGTGCAACACGTTATCGAGGGGGGAGGTGATCGGTATGGAACCGGCAACGACTGTCACTACGCCATCGACGAGGAAGCATTGAATCCAATTGATGAACAAATCGATAAAGAAACGTCATCCGAGTGTGTTCAAGACATGATCGCTAGGAATACCAGAGACAATCTACAAAGAATGGTGGACCCTTTGGACAGATTCCTCCAGTACCAGGACGAAGACTCTCAGATGCCTCTCCTCGCTGTGATTACGTCTCTTACTGTCGCCATCTTGGCTGTGATTGGCGTCATCAGTATATATTTGCTGATGGAGGTCATGTCAAGACGGCGACAGATCCGTAATACGAAAATTAGACCATTTGTTTCCTGACTAGCGCGCACCTCCTCCACTCGAGGTCAGACTGTCTCGCCCAGGCCGAGTTCGCCTCTCACTAAACGTGAGTCACCCATGGCGATTTCGGCCCCAGATGCAAAGAATTCGATCACACACAAAATTTCCAAAAATGAAATTGAAATGGTGGTATTAGACATTCCTTGAAAACGTAGCTGAAGAGTTATCTAAGTAGGTTATCTCACCATTTCCAACAGTGCATCCTTGTGTGCGAGTCTGTGATTTTGGACCTTGCGGCTGAAAGCCGTAAGGTCCAAAAGCACAGACCAGCACACATTTGGTCCTAGATAATAGCTATTTACTACAAACAAAGCTTTAAAAAAATGCTGTGAAAATATTTGACATTCCTCGAAAAGTTTCACACAGATCCTGCCGTGTCCAGCGTGATTTTTTCTCACCAAAAATAAAATTCCAGAAGCGGATTCAAAATATATTATTGACATATTTGATATTTTGTGACCCCAAAACTATTGCCATGCGTGATATTTCGCGATCCAAAAGCGATTATTCTGAGTACTTCAAGCATCCTGAAATCTTGTTGACATTCCGTATCTATTTGAGACCCTGTGTTGTGAATATTCAAAGAAAATGCAAATATCAAAGTGCACCTTATTATAGCTTTGTACAATTTTATCATCGAGTTTTCTTATTGATCACTGTTATCTTACGGACCTTAAACAATGCACAGACAACTAGCTAATTAAATGCACCTTACCCATTCGCCTGTGATGCAGTACAACAGGAGATGGATCGACAGTTGTTCAAGGGCGGTGCCAGAATAGCTTGGCGCCTCCAGGCGCCAAGCTATTCTGGCACCACCTTGAACCGACATGGTCGGTCCGTATCTTGGGCTGTAATGTAGCCGTTTGAATACAATCCTTGAATGGGAACATTCCACTTCAGCACTGCATATGTTAAATCTAGCCTTAAGCCATAGCTTAAGCCACTTATTCTATTCTAAATTCCACATAGCGTTTTCAAATAAATGGCAACTCGTTTAACTCTTTAAATTTTTTGTCCTTATTGAGCTCTGCACTGTCTGCATAAAAGCGACGCTGTTGGCGAACACTGACCATCGGGAGGAGGAGGTGGAGAGTTTTCACCCTAGTACTGGGCGTGAAATAGTCTGCTTTTGTCTGTATATTTGTGCATAACTGTATGAACTGTAACGTTTGCTGCATACATTTTAAACTGCGAACTGTTCTCATACGCAAGATTTTGTATAGAAATTACTGGCATGCATCGTGCATAATGTTGCGCTTCGACTCCATTTTGAATACATTTGTCACTGATTCTTACTCTGTCACATTCAAAGGTGTGCCGTTTTGGAATTGTCTGCATTCATGTTCAGGTTCATTTTGTGTGCTGTTCTGTGACTTTTGAACCTTACGTCCTCATACTGTCAAGTACAAACTCACAGATCAGCATCCATTGTATTGTTTCAAGGACCGCACTGAGCTCTCGAAATTGGCGCCTGAACTAGAAGAGATTGACGTAATAGCTGGAAGGTAATAGATACAATTCACGGCCGATCGAAGTCACGGCGGAAAAGCAACTTCTGCCATCAGTATAGACAACACTCCGGATGTTCGGAGTATTGTCTATCCTTCTGGTACACACTGGTTGTCCGCTGTGACTTCGCTCTCGTTCGTTGTTGGGAGTCATTCGGCGTAAACATAAACTCACTAACGACTCGTTAGTGCGGCGCTTTTATCAGAGACCTTTACATTCTAGATTGAACACGTTGACACGTGTGCCTCCACAATGGTTACCTTCCTCGATCCTCTCCGCATTAGCATGCTGAGCGGATCGAGAAAGGGAACCAGAGTGGCATATTCAAATAGTGTGGCGCACTCCTTTTTTTTACCTCCTGCACTCGTACCGTTTGCGGGAGTACTCCCCAGATAGACCCGCTTTGGGAGTACGCCACAAGTACATTTCCATTTAAATGAGATGCTTTGCATCTCATCTGAATGTAAGTGTATTTGTGGCGTACTCCCCGAGTGGGTCTATGCGGTGAATACTCCCGCAATCGGTTCGGGCAGTCTGTCGATATTATACTTCCTGTGGCCTAATTTCAGCATGTTAGTACCCGAGTCTCGCTCTGTTTCCGGCGGAAATGGTACCATGATGCATTCTTCCGACGTGCTCAGCATATTCTGCTGATTGCTTCTCTTTTCTTCAAGTTACTTTCCTTTAGTTCCTTTTGCTGTCGTGTTTCAGGAGAATTCTAGAATGTGTATCACCAGTATTTAAAGATGATATCTCACACATCTTAACCAGTCAGCATAACTGTTTGCCCTGATCTCTCAAAATGTATACTTCCCGAACGCAATACCTGTACACAATACTGTATTATTTATATTTAGTACAAATTTGATAAATTACAAATGTTCTCAGCTCACTGTAATGTTTCGGGCAGACGTATTGCAGATTTTTTTTTTCTCCAGACCATCGTTCTTGCAATATTGTATTTTGTACGCATGCTGCTGTATCAAACTACATACTCCATAGAGACTTAACCCTTTGGCGGTTGGTGGTGCTTTTTGTCGCGATGATTCCGACTGGAATCATCGCGACAAACAGCGCTTCCGACATCCAAATGGTTAACGACCAAACGCATTGTTTCAAGGCTCGTTTGTAAAACGCGTTCCTTTGCTTACAGAATGAGTACAGCGTATGAGATCGTGTGTGTGCACACCCCCTTAAGGTCCTGAAGAAAACGTAAACACGATCCAGCTGCAAGCGACCTAGACCCTCATGAGCCCCCCCCCCCCCCCCCACCGCAATCGCGGGGGGGCTCATGAGGATCTATGTCTCTTGCTGAGACCAGTTTGTACCCATGTTCCTTGGACGGTTTTGGCTTTTGGGCGTTGAATGAACCAAGATTTCAGAAACAAAATCTGCCGCCAGTGGCAGGTAATGGGATTGACCTTTTAATGTGCGGGTCTATAATTTCGGAGCTTACGGCTCGGGGCCTTAAAGTCCAAAATCACAGACCAGTTTACGCATTGCCGAGCACAAACTGACACTGCGCAACGGCATCCTTGTATCCGTGTATGCAACATAATCATCTTCTTCAGCCAGTCCCCAATTTTAATAGAGTTCGGCCTACCTTTTTTGTAGGTTTTCGAAAGTGAAGCGTGCATAGTAACCCCTTCACCGCCGAGGATAGTAAAAAATTCATCTGCAAGAGACATAAACCCTCATGAGCCCCCGCATGCGCGGGGGCTCATGAGGATTTATGTCTCTTGTGCGTCCTGTGTTCTGTATGCCTATTTAAGTCACGTTTCTATCCTGTTTTCTTCACACGAATGTCGGTCAGTGACTCAGTGTACAGTCGTGTCAGACGCGCAATTCACGATGACTGGCAGTAAAGGTGTTAAGATTGTTTTCTTAACCATTCATCATCATTACATATTTCTACGGACTACGCCTCACTGGCAATCAGCAAGTATGTTCATTTTTTTTGTGAAAAGCGATATTTCAATGCTTTACATTAAAATTCTCGGGGGGGGGGGGGGGGGGGGGGGGGGGGTTCTCCACAAAAGTGGAAATAAAGGCTGTATGTATATTTTTTGTGAAAAGTGAGAGCTTTAATGTATTACATTGAAAATCTCGTTTTTCACAAAATGGGCTGGTTGGGGAGGGGGGGAGGTGGAAATACTTGCTTTACGCCATTGTAGGGAAGATTTGCGACAGACTAGCTAGCACAGTAACAAACTTACTTTTTAGACGTTTTTGGAATGTGTAGTGCAGAGAATTTAACGATTAACTGGATAGATGCCTTATGTGATTGTTCCTTCAACGAGACACGCTACGGTTCCTCAGGGCAGATTCGCAGACACTAATTTGAGGGCAACTTCGCTAACGCTTTATTGAGGGCAACTTCGCTGACTGCTATATCGAAGGCAACTTTCCTAAAGCTATATAGTGATGGCAACTTCGCTCTTTTGAGAACTGCTACTAACAAAATGAATCATTATTTTAAATTACCTCGCTAGGCCTGTGACAATTTCCATCACTTGCTACTACGAAATATACTGACGAGCAAAAGAAATGCGACATCTTTGGAATCATCGGAAACACTAAAGTCGCATTTCTTTTGGTCGTCAGTATAGTAATTGTCACGCCTAGACTGACGACAAAAACAAAAGCCAGTCATCAAGTATAGCAAACTCCGGCTATTTTGGGTGATTCCAGTGTCGCATTTCGTGAGCTAGCTATTGTAGACTTGTTGAATTGCCTCCTGGTTTTGATTCGTGAAGTTCCGTGACTTGTAAAAAGGGCGAAATTGGTCCGAGGAACCTTATAGTTTCTCTTCCTCTGATGTTCGATGGCGCCTATATTGTAAATGTTGCATTCCTGTTTCGGAAAATGTCAAACACACAATGCTGTACTGTTACAATTGTGTCGAGTGATTTTGTCAATACTGCTAGATGTGCTGTACGAAGACTATGAACTTGGTTGGTAAAAGATACTCGGGCCCACACCAGCCCCATTCGCAAAAGGCTATCAGGCCGAAGTCGGCCGCAGTGGGCCCGCGCACTGTCGGACCGACTTCAGCCCGATAGCCTTTGCCGCGTACCGGGGCTTTCGTTGGTTTGCGCACAGCCATGCGCAGGCCAACTAAAGTTGTCGGCGGCCCGGAAAAAAATAACTACCCCGCTATGTCAACTGTTTTGCCAAATGCAGATGTGTGTGCCTGCTCTATCTACACAGTATGATTAACATTATAACAGTGTAAAGTTGTAACAGTGCTACAACTGCTACACTTTGCGGTATATCACTGCTCGCCTATAATTATCCGGTTCAATGTAACAATAGTTGTAAGTCAGTCTTATTCAGTCAGTGATTCCACCGGTTTCTGTGGACTGCCGTTGTATGTTTCAAAAAGTTTTGTTCTGAAAGTGCCAAAGAATTGATCGAGTAATCAAATAGCTGTGTTCTATCGTGCTCGACTGGTCGTTGTGAAAGTAAATGTATTATTTTAATGTACAAGTTTCACGTGCGTTCGTTCGTTACTCCATTTTTATGTCCCACTGGCACAAAGTGATCGGGGAAAGTTTCACGTGCTTATCATGCATCTACTATCAACGTGCAGCCAAGAAAAAAAAAGTACACGTGTTCTCTTGTTTAGTCTATGTACGGAACAACAACAAAAAAGTACAATGTGCTCTGTTTCCCTACTCCCTACAGACCCTGTTTTGTCAACCCGGCCTTCGTTGCTTTCTTTTTTCTTTTCTTTCTTCCTTTTTCTTTTTTAGGCCGAGGACGAAAACAACAAAACCTAACGCGCCCGATGTATTGAACTGACGACGCAAGGGACGTTACTCGTGCCAAACTAACAGACGCCCCAAGGGGTATCATTCGTGTCGAGTTATTTACCCTTGGCTCTCAGAGCCGCCTGTGTTTCTAAACATATTAAAAGTAATAATGAAAGACGAATCTGATCTGCCTACGCTGTATTTTAACCCTTTGGCTGTCGGTAGCGCTTGTTGTCGCGATGATTCCTAAATTAACCCATTCAGCCCTGACACACTACAGCAGGAGATGGGTCGACCATGATAATTCAAGGGTAGTGCCAGATTAGCTTGGCGCCTGTCGGCGCCAAGCTAATTTGGCACTACCCTTGAATTATCATGGTCGATCCATCTCCTGCAACAGGTGCATAGTCTTTACATGACGCCTCCAAAATTTGGGAAATACGTGCGCCGGGCTGAATGAGTTAAATGAAAAATCGGAAACTGACACTCGAAATAATGTCACGTTTGGCCTGAGCGCGTTCACACATGATGATAACTTAAAGATCAGCTGTGTGTTAGCAGGAGGAACCATGATAGTGCAAGAGTGGTGTCAGCTTATCGTGTGGTGCCTTCCCAGGCGGCTACTTAATCAGGCACTACCCCTTGCGCTCATATGGTCCAACTATCGTTGGTAACCGATGCAATTCATGTACCACTGAGTTGCGTGGCAAAATAAATAAATAAATAAATAAATAAATACCGCACAAAGAAAGTAAAGTACAGCCTGCTTTTAGCGACCAACCACCTACCTATCTTGCTAGATAAAAATGGTCTTAAAGGCCCACTACCGCGTAACTGTTCAAAGATAAACTTATGTAATAGATGGTTACGAAACGCTACACACAGGTCTAGTTATGGCTCATTTAGACACATGACAATCCAGCTGGGCGCATGTCGTGTTTATATTAAGTATCAATGACTTCACTACGTTCTAGAAATACAACGCTTTCAGTGAAACAGCTAAAAACAGATTGACACGCTAACGGCAGCGCAGCCGACATGAATAAATTGTCCGGCTTTTGCTGCGTGTCCAAACTGCTGTTAAAGTTCATTAACTCATTCTACCCCAGACTCACCACAGCAAGATAAGGATCGACCATGGTAGTTCAAGGGTGATGCCAGAATAGCTTGGCGCCTATGGGCGCCAAGCTATTCTGGCATCACCCTTGAACTATCATGGTCGATCTGTGTCCTGCACTGCAATGTAGTCTTAAGAGAACAACGGCAACATTTTGGGGATTTCGGTGTTGGGTTAGAATGAGTTAAGTGCGTCGACAAGGCATAACAAACACAAATGGTGCTGAAATGTGTCTTCAGATTTATGCGTAATGGTACTTAAAAAAAAAAAAAAAACAGGTGCTGTTTTTAAGAGAGGTCTTTAAGTGCAAAAAAGTGTCATTGAAGACCATTACTCTGGTGGCTGCAGCCGCCATTACTTTCTGTTCAAAAGACAGATGCTCTCTCCAAAGAGGTTTTTTAAAGGACAAATAAGTGCTACCTGTCATTAAAGACCAGCATTCAGGTGGCGACAGCCACCTGAATGCTGGTCTTTAATGACAGGTGATCTGTCATCAGGGTGGTCGCTCAAACAGGTTCTGCTGTATCAGTTGCGCGGCAAAAAGATTTATCGAATAAAGAATTTACCGAATTTTGAAATTGCACGGACAAATTAATAGTGTTAACTCATTTGCGACGTGCCACCTGCGGATACGCGTAAGAATGCCGCGTATCCGTGTGTGACACGTGTCGAATGAGTTAACCTGGCTGGTTTGTCTTCGATATTTCTTAGGTGTGTTCATTCGTTAATTTTTGTGGGTTCTTTTTAATTTCTTGCATTTTACGCGATCGGCAGTCACTCAGTTTTGTCTTGAAAACAAATTCACCCAGTCACTGCAGTGAAACGTTTAAGTGAACTCCACCCAACTGCTAGAGGTATAGATCCTCATGAGCCCTCGCAATTGCGCGGGCTCATGAGGATCTATACGTCTTGCTGACACCACTTTGCGTGCATTTTCTGCGAACGGCTGGAACTCTTTGGCGTGGAATTTATTCACCAGATTCCAGAAAAGAAAAATCTGCGTTTCCTGGCAGTGAAAGGGTTAAGCTGATTCACCGATTATAGTGCACGAACATTTACATGATGTCACTCAATGTGGCTGTGAATGTGGTCAGCTGATGATAAAAAACACAGCGTTTGATCGAATCTCTAACTTATGAAAAGACGAGTCACGGTTTCGTGTTCTTTTTTTAACGCCTTGAGTGCTACTGACGGTATCGTCAGTAAGCACTCAAGGGTCTTAAAAAAAGAAAACGAAGTTACGTAGTTACGCGTCTTTTCCACCAAAAGGTCTCGCCAATAGCATTCAAGGGGAAATCTGATATGTACATACTAATACAAGTGGATTTTATGTCAGCTTCTGATTCACTCACTAATCTGATTCTCTCTCTCTCTCTCTCTCTCTCTCTCTCTCTCTCTCTCTCTCTCTCTCTCTCTCTCTCTCTCTCTCTCTCTCTCTCTCTCTCTCTCTCTCTCTCTCTCTTTCTTGCTCTCCCCCTCTCTCTCACTCGCTGAGGGTGAGGACACTTGATTTACAAATTGAAATAAACGTTTGAATGCAAATCACACTTGCTGTTTTGATGCCTTCTTTACAAGTGTATAATTCATTTGTCTAATCACGTTCGTTTCAGAGTCCGTTTGTTTGTGTGTGAGTCTGTTCCACCTTTCCACGAGCTGTCTCTGTTCACCTGTCTCTGCGTTAACTGATTCAACTCCAACACGGCACGGCAAGACATGGATCGAGCGTGACCGTTCAAGGGTTGTGCCAGAATACCTTGGCGCCCATAGGCGCCAAGCTATTCTGGCACAACCCTTGAACGGTCACGCTCGATCTGTTTCCAGAAGTGTAATACAGTCTTCAGGGGGCACCTTAAAAATTGGCGGGTTTCGGTTCTGGAGCAGAATGTGTTACTGACTTCTGACTGGCTATCTGTCTGCCTGTCACGCACGCATGCACGCACGCACACACACACACACGCATGCACGCGCACACACACAAATGCGCGCACACACAAACACACACACAAACACATGCACAAACACATACACAAGCACAAACACGCACTGAAGCAAAACACACACACACACACACACATACACCGCCGCCACACACGAGCGCGCGCATGTACACGCTCACATACAGACACACACACAAACACATTTCACAAACACGTACACACGCGTAAATACCTACACATATTCACACACACACACACACACACACACACACACGTGCACACACTCACAGACACATGCACAAACGCGTGCACACGCACAAACACATACACACGAACACAAAAAACGCATGCACACGCACCCACACACATGCACATGCACACACTTTTACAAATGATCATCATTACATACGCACACACGCCGGGCGCACACACGCAAGCACGCATGCACACACACAAACACAAACACACACACAAACACACAAACAAACAAACACACGCACACACACACACACACACACACACACACATTATGCCGGTGTAACGCCGAGGTGTATCTGTCGTGCGCAAAATGATTACCTGAGTCCATCTGGCGTACATAAAAATGACCCCGTACTAACCCTGTGTATGGGTTACTGCATCACTCCTGATAACGCAAAGGATTGTTCCTGTCGGAAAGGTAATGTCCACACAAGGGAAATAACTTTGCAATATGTGAATCGCTAAAAGCAAGAGTCGCCTCCCTTGTAAGTGAAAATGTGCTTTGCAGATTCAAGGGGAATAACTTTGAAAAATACTCTTCGCCGTTGAAGGGCTACCTCCCTTGGGCTGTGAAATCAAGAGCGGTGTAAGGGAAATAGTGCACCATGAAATTACTGTCATCTTAGAAAACAGAGTTTCCCCCCTTAGACTGTATTGCATGACTGCGTCCGTCTCGCCTTCGACACTCTGGTTGTCTCCCTCGATTCGCTACCGCTGGTACAGCGGTAGCGAATCGAAAGGGACAACCAGTGTACAGCTTCCGCCACATACTTCCCGCGTGAACAAACGGCGTCAGGGAGTTGGGTTCACGCATCCCCTGAACTGACGTACAGCACCTACCCAGCAAGCAAAGGTCTTTGGGCCGACGTCGACCGCAGTGCACTACCATGCATTCTGGACTACATCAAAGATACTGCAGACGATGCTAGAATCTTTGCGGACTACACTGATGCGTGTGTGACGCCAGAAAAATGAGGCGATGCAGAGGAAATACCGCTCCTCACACAAACATGGACACTGATGCCGTCTCTTGCCAAGGCAGAACTCATACGCGAGCACGAGGACCTTGTCACACTAGTCAGTCTTGGAATCGGTGGAAACGCCAAGGCCGCAAAGGTCCGAGGGCCGTCGTCAGCCGCGGAGGGCCCGCGCACGACTGTGCGCGGGCCCACCGCGGCCCGTACGTCGGCCCGAGGGTCCTTTGCTTGCTGTGTTCTCAATTCGGCGCCCTAAAACCGTGCGCGGGCGTGGAAGCTCACATGTACATCAGCCTGAAGTCCTGTTGAAGTCTAAAATATACTGCAAAAATGGATCTCTCTCTCTCTCGCTCCCTCTCTCTCTCTCTCTCTCTCTCTCTCTCTCTCTCTCTCTCTGTATATCTGTATATATATATATATATATATATATATATATATATATATATATATATATATATATATATATATATATATATATATATATATATATATATATATATATATATATATATATATACAGTACCAAAGCAAGTCAAACTGGCTTGTCCACCTGATTAAATCCATCCTCTCTCTCTCTCTCTCTCTCTCTCTCTCTCTCTCTCTCTCTCTCTCTCTCTCTCTCTCTCTCTCTCTCTCTCTCTCTTACATTCGTGCACGGGCCGCCTATTAGGCCATCGTGTGCCCGAGTACCTATTTTGTTCTGTAAGAGTACCAAAGCAAGTCAAACTGGCTTGCCCGCCTGATTAAATCCATCCTGCTCAGGCTTACTTCGGCCCGAGGACAGCTTGCACACTGGGAACCAAATGATACTATAGAGACAAAGAACGTCCCAACGAAGAAGGAAGCACGCTTAGAAGACAGTTGCAGCACAGTTTATTAATATTTTGGTTTAAAATCCTTTATTTCAACATAGACAAACTAAAAAATACAGTTTATAATTATAAAATCCTTTTATTTCAACATAGATAAACTAAAAAATACAGTGTTACTACGTAAAAAAATACACAATTTGGTACTCATCTTTTCGTGATTTGCGGTGTCGAATATAGTGATAACACCTAAAAGATGATTAATGCCTGTCGGAATACGGCTGATACCGACGCGGGCCCGATGTCATGCTGCAGTCTGGGAAATGGTATAGTAATCACTAAAGGATGCCTCTCCTGCCTGATTAAGTCTATCTCTACGCTTCGTTGCGAGGGGTAACCGTTTGCAGGTTGCTAGAATTAGTTCATGCCAATCATATCTCACTTCTGTAGACCTGGTCTTATGTCATGGGAATGTAGGCATACCTGCCTGTGAGAGGTGAACCGTCTATGGTTGTTCACGTCAAGGGTTAGTGCCTGATTAGCTTGGCGCCTCCAGGCGCCAAGCTAATCAGGCACTAACCCTTTAGTTGAATGCAGGTTGTTCGTTCTATCCATCGGTCTGGTTTGGTGCTGGTGTTCTGTTACGATGTCTGGCTTAATAATTATCAGCATTTCAGCGTCTGTTTAAAGCGAGGAAAAGAATAGTAGTTTGCAGAGTCTCCTTGATAAATGTTCTAAGTGTCTCTTACAGCAATGCCAGAGAACAGGGTTACCTTAAAATACGAAGTCTGAATGTCGTAAATGAAAGACTTTTCTGCTCTTTTTCTCCTTTGTACACTGGAGAGTTCGTTCCGTGAGTGATCGTAAATAGGCGATGGGAAACCTCTTGTACGTCGTGCCTACTCCGGCATATGGATTGCGACACGATAGGCCGTAGAAAAGTCTTAGCTGAGACAGGAAAATATTGTCTCTGCAGTTGTATCTGCGAATTTTAGCAATCAAAGTCTGCCCGGCATTCGCCGCCGCCGGCCATGGATCAGATCGCTTTAACTCATTCAGCCCCGGCACACAACAGCAAGACGTGGATCGAGCATGATAGTTCAAGGGTGGTGCCAGAATAGCTTGGCGCCCGTAGGCGCCAAGCTATTCTGGCACCACCCTTGAACTATCATGCTCGATCTGTCTCTAGAATTGTAATACAGTCCTTCAGAGTGCACCTTCAAATTTGGGGGACTTCGGTCCTGGGGTAGAATGTGTTAATTCAGATCGAAGTACAATTTTGCGGCAGAAGCTGTTTGAACGACTGCCCTTATGAGAAGTGAACCACCTGTCATTAAATACAACCGTGGTGGCTACATCGTCCACCTAAATGACAGTCTTTAGCTCATCCTGCCCTCGACATACCACAGCAAGATATGGCTTGACCATGATACTTCAAGGTGGAGGCAGAATAGCTTGGCGCCTATAGGCGCCAAGCCATTCTGCCGCTACCCTTGAACTATCATGGTCGATCTGTCTCCTGAATTGTAATGCAGTCCTCAGAGGATAACTCCAAAATGTGGGTATTTCGTACCTCGGGCACAATGAGTTCAAGACAGGGGACACTTCTTGTCCTTCAAGGCATGTCTTGACAGAGAGCTGTCTTTTAAGACCTTTTTCTACCCTCCAAGTTCTACTCTACAGTGACTTGTTCACTGCAGATGATGGTGACATAGTACCATCAGTACCATTCCTAATTATCACGACTACACGACAATATTTCGAATGCATTTCCCTCACACGCTTCTTAATAATTTGATTACTCACTCGGCATTTGGTTTAAATAGTTTATTGCTTTGCCCAAAATATGAGAGAATTAGAGAATTTTCATCAGATCAAAACAAGCCAGAGGCTGATCGGATGACCTGGACATTGAACTGAATCAATTACACATGCATGGTGGTGGTTAGCAAATCTATAAATACAATGTAAATAAATAAATCAATAACAAATGTAAAAGAAGATAGAGGGGGAAAGACAAATATTATAGTGGATGGCGCTCGGCAATTGCTGTGGCCACAACTGTGAACCGGCTCTCCACAGGAAATCATGCATCAAAAAACTCGTGAAAAATATTATGAATCAGACAAACAGTACCAATTTTTCTCTGTCTGTCTCTGTCTGTCTGTCTGTCTGTTTATCTGTCTGTCTGTCTGTCTGTCTGTCTGTCTCTCTCTCTCTCTCTCTCTCTCTCTCTCTCTCTCTCTCTCTCTCTCTCTCTCTCTCTCGATTGGGAGTTGCTTGCCCTTGGCAAGGTGGCGACACGAAATTTCTGGCGTCCAGAAATTGAGATATTTTTGCTGTCAAACAACGACAAAATGCCCGTCACCGGACTCCCGTCAGCTGCAGAAGCTGTCCTGCAGTCTGTACTGTCCAGCCATCACACCACGTCATGGAAATTGACCGGGGAAGGGACCAACCTGGTGTTCGTACTACGGCTGTGTTCAGCGGACAGAGACCAACAGCAAACCGACATTGCACCGACCGGCTACTGGCGACGAAAACCACCGTCACAGGTGCGCAGAGACTTACGGAGGGCACAGGCAAGAAACAAGGTAGGCAGTGTGCCTAGCAGTGACAATTTATTGGATGGCACAAACGTAAAAGAGAGTGAAGTTTACACGGACACTGATAATTATAATCAAGAATCTACAACTGGCAGTACACTACAGTACACGAAAACCATCACCCAGCCAGACAACACACCGTGTAGTGACCATGCAGCACGTGCAACAGCATCGCCGTTAGCTGAGAACCACGACATCACAGCATACATGGAAACTGGAACACCAACAGAGACAGTGCACGCATGTACCGCTGATGTTGACAATTTTAACTGTGCTAGACCTGAAACGGGCGTGTGTGACACAGAAATCAGAGATGCAGAATCACGTGGCTTTGATCCCAAACAAGTGTACACGTTTGTCACCTCTCAGACCGAGTCAACAAAACATAAACTAATGGACACATCGAGGAACCAAAGACTAAAGAAAGTAGTTTCTCACGAAAAGAATGGAAAGAACTATTTAGTGGCTGAGAGTGACGATTTTGTGCTTATGTACGACATTCGTATCTCAGGGACTGTGTGTTATGAAGTCAAGTGTGACCCAGTGACCGGCAGAGTTTTGGAGATGGTGTTTGCTCTTGGTCTTCTGCCGGCTGTCAGTGACAATGAGTATAAACAGGACATTCAACGCATACAGCAAGACTTGCTTGCCTTGGCCAGGATTACACAGTGCTACCTGGCTAAGGCAGGCAAGTCTTGTTGAACATTAGCATGCACAGAAAGTTTTTTTGTTCAGATTAATCAGTTGTCATTTCTTTCTCCCGGACAAGTTACAGGACTGTGATTTCTGCCTGTACGAGATTCTAGGATGCTGTATTCACTGGACCCATCATGTCGCGGATTCATGAACATGACGAAATGAACTTTAATGATATGGATTCCATGTCATTGCACACCCCCACCCCTTCCCCAACCCCACCCCAAATCCCCATTATACCCCAACCCCTGTCGTTTTTTGTTTTACTGTGATTATCGTCGCTGTACTTTGCTGATGGGCTGATGCCTGAAGCAATAAACCATTTCGAGTTCGAGTTCTCTCTCTCTCTCTCTCTCTCTCTCTCTCTCTCTCTCTCTCTCTCTCTCTCTCTCTCTCTCTCTCTCTCTCTCTCTCTCTCTCTCTCTCTCTCTCTCTCTCTCTCTCTCTCTCTCTCTCTCTCTCTCTCTCAACTTTCTGGAGCAAAACCATCTGATAAATGCAGCACAATCAGGATTTCGACCTCTACATTCGTGCCAAACTGCCCTTAATCAGTTAATTGATAAATGGCTCTCTGCCATAAATGACAGTGAAGTATCAGGTACAATCTTTCTTGACCTGAAAAAAAAACTTTTGATATTGTCAACCACTTTATCATACTAAAAAAAACTACCATTCTATCACATTGACTTAAATACTGTCTCCTCTATAATTTATTTTCTATCTCAGGGACAGAACGCAGAAAGTACTGCTAAATTGCAAATATTCTTTTGACGGGTTAGTAACGTGCGGTGTTCCACTGGGGTCTATTCTAGGGCCCTTTTTATTTAATCTATTTGTTAATGATCTGCCACTGTGCATATCTCATTTAGACGCAAACTGCGATCTGTTCTCAGACGACATGACCATACACACATCTGATAAAGATATCGCAACCATTAATAAGGTACTCCAACAAAGTCTTGATGAAGTAGTGGGCTGGTGCAGTGATAATCACATGATTATTAGTATTCCAGAGACAAAGAACATGTTAGTTCCTACACGTCAGAAACACCAGCATGGCCTACCACCTTTAACACTTTCCTTAGATAGCCAGCCTGTATAACAAGTAACTAGGCATCGCTTATTAGGCGTTATACTGGACAACCAATTAAGCTGGGAGCCGCATACTGACTCTATATGCAAAACAATCTCCAAAAATCTGTTCCTGTTATCAAAACTACGCCATATTGTTAATACTGATATCCGTAAACTCTTTTTCCAAGCGCATTTTAAAACGCATTGTGACTGCAGTTTTACCGTCTGGAATGGAGCAGCGAAGTTCACATAAAAAAAATTCCTTGTTTCGTCGGGGCATTAAATTAATACTTCCCGGTCCTACTTCGACTGACGAAAAATTTAAATCTCTCAAGTTACTAACAATGAATAAACAGTTTGAATTTAATCGCAGTGTTCTACTGCACAATATCATGCACGGAAAAGCCCCACCCTGTCTAAAACACTCTATTTTCCGACAATAATAGGAAAAACACGAGAAATAGTTCGACCCACCTTCCAAAAATTAGATTAGACTTCTGTAAAACCAGCTTGTCTTTTTCAGGTGCTAAAGCGTGGAATATGTTACCTCCACACCTGAAATCAATTTGTAAGATTAGCGTCTTCAAAGATTGCCTCTAAAAATATTTACTTCAGAAGTAATAGTATGTTCGGCTCCAATATGCTACTCTTCGTATAGTTAGTGACAAGAATCCTATTAGCTAATTTTCTTCTACTGTTGCTGCAGATTATGTAATAGTTCGACTGTCTGCACTATATATATATATATATATATATATATATATATATATATATATATATATATATATATATATATATATATATATATATATATATATATATATATATATATATATATATTATATATATATATATATATATATATATATATATAATTTTTCATTAAATTCTGAGAATGCTCTTGCTACGCTAATGCCATGGAATTCCAGGCTGGTAAGCTTGCATTGTGTCATCAGGACATCAGCTGCCCTTTTGTGACTGCATCGCCTGCTAGTTCTAGAAAGGAGAGGGTTAGTGGGAGAGAAGGAATGACAGACCTATCATTTTAAGCCTTCCACTGAACACCTGCTACATAAAGTAGTAGGGACTACCCCCAGGCGCCCCGCAACCCGCTGGAGAATATCCAGTCCTCCCCCCGAGAGGGGAGGCTAGTGCATGAATATTCCCAAACAGATCTTGGACCTGCTGGATAGATTTAAGTATTTGCCGCCTACAACCGGTTTCGCCCCAAGGGTGGGGGGGGGGGGGGGGGGCTCTTCAGGTAGGCATACGGCGTAACCTAAAATTACAAACACAAAGGAATGTACTAGAAGCTGCCTCCAGAATTTGACTGGTAGCACCGCCAGTACAGCGCGGGTTGCATCCCGAAAACTTTATGAGGTGTTGCAATGGAAGAAGACAGACTAATTTTGAGAATATATATATATATATATATATATATATATATATATATATATATATATATATATATATATATATATATATATATATATATATATATATTATATATATATATATATTCTTTTCTGAGGGTGATGGTGGGGGGGGGGGGATGGGTCTTTTTACTTATATATGTTTTATCTTTTGTTGTATCGTCTGATGTATTTTTATATGTGTAGAGTAGCAGGACAGTTTGGAAGATAGGCATTGCTATGCCTAAAACTTGTTATCCTGAATAAAAATGTTTCATCATAATCTCTCTCTCTCTCTCTCTCTCTCTCTCTCTCTCTCTCTCTCTCTCTCTCTCTCTCTCTCTCTCTCTCTCTCTCTCTCTCTCTCTCTCTCTCTCTCTCTCTCTCTCTCTCTCTCTCCACCCATCCCATCAGTTAATAAAATGCGCACCGATGTCTAATAAACACATCATCCAGGAGACTGCCATTGTAAAATGCAGATGCGCACGCCCCGACGCATGCGCAGACGCGCGATAAACCTGCAAGCGGAGCTGGCCTCCGTTCCGTAGCTTCTGCCGACTGACTCCATCTCACTTCACTACTGACTGACTAGCATGGCGAAAGGGAGACAACCAAGGAAAAGGGAAGCAACCGACCAAAGGGAAGCAACTCACGGCCAAAGGGAAGCAAGCGGAGCGCAAAGAGCACGAAGTGACGGGTGATATTAATGTAAACAAGTAATCGAACTCAAGCTTGATTGCAACTCCGGTCAGGGGTAAAGATAATTCCGAGAGAGCGCCAGGCCTGACCCCGTGCACAGAAGTTCATCGGGCCGACGTCGGCCGAAGTGGGCCCGCGCACTGCTGTGCGCGGGCCCGCTGCGGCCGACGCCGGCCCGAAGATCTTCTGCATACTTAGGAGTTTTCCTTCCCACGAAAAACCTGCAGCTGAACGCGCCTGTCCCTGAATCCGAAGCTCAACCACCAGTCGGCGCACGTATGGCACAGATCCTCATAAACCCCTGTAAATTCTCATCCATGGCCTTCACCTTTTGTTTATTGGTGTTACGGCACGTCCGTACAGTGTCTTCATCTACTGTGTATTGATATTAAAGTTTACCTACAATTTTCTTCTGTGTTCTAAGGGGGAGGGCTGGCCGTCAGACTATCTTCAAGACTGAACGTCATGCACCAAACACTTCCTGTGTCTACAAGAAGTGTAGATCCTCATAATCCCAGGCAGGTTGCATGGGTTCACGACGATTTAAGCCTATTGCTGTTTTCTTCAGTCTGCCTGTGTATATTCTGTGTTTTCCTCATAGACAGAATGTGATAGTTTCGTACGCTTTCATCTGCGATGGTGCAAAGGTTCTCTAGTCCTGTCCAGTACCGTCTGGGAAAAGTACAGATTCTCATCATTTAAGTTATTTTGAGGCCTTGCTGGACAGCACCTGCGTCGTCTTCGTCTGTGTTTTTCAGTCGAAGGAGATAGTATGGGCTTCGACTTCACTTAGAGTGTAATCAGTCACCTCCTCTGGCCCCGTAAGGTCCTGGGCCCAAGACCTCTCTCACACCATCGCGCAAGATTTTCCAGACGTCACATTCGTTCTTAAATTGAACCGTTCACTGACTCGCCCAGTTTGAGCAATAAAGCACTGCATATGCTGGCAAGAGGCATAAATCCTGATGACCCCCCGCAACAGCGGGGGCCCAGGATGATCTATGTCTCTTACAGATGGAACGCCACGGTAAAGTACAGAAACCCCATGGTAAGGGAGAAAGCCTTATCCATGTTGACTGAGTGGTACACACTACGCAAACCATCTTGGATGGAGGGCGAGTGGGTCCACCAGGTCAGGGGGTTCATGCACGATCAGACATCAGTAGTGACATAACTTTTGACCTATGACGGCACAGCTGACACGTTCGATGGATTCATCCAGGCAAGCCTGCTCTGATATATATTCCTATATACGTGTCCTTCTTTCTTGGAGCACGTCCTTCTTTCTCGACCTCATTCTTGATTCACTTGTTTCATGACCTGACCGCTTTTTTGCAATCCTCGATTCCGGCCCAACCAACCAAACACCAACCAACCAAACAACTAAGCCAGCTCTTCCGTCTAATCAGCCGCTGAGCCGAAAGTAAAGAGCGCGGACAGATTTTCAGTTTGTGGGCAACAACCCTAGTCACCCTTAGTCCCATCTTTGACAGTTCTTCGCTCCTCTAGGGAGCCTGACCAGTCATACTGAATATTGGTCTGCTTCTGTCCTGTCCGTCGCTATCGACAACCTCCCCCCAAATCTTCACCCCTCCCCACACTGGTTCTCGGGCCGACGTCGGCCGCAGTAGGCCCGCGCACGTCTGTGCGCGGGCCTACTGCGGCCGACGTCGGTCCGATGACTTTTAAAATTGCTTACTGGGCCCACATTCTACCCAACCGTACCCCCGTCTCACATTCCAGTCTATTCTATGACAGAACTATTATACCGTTCTCCTGTCCGTTCGTTTCTCTGTTCGTTTCTACATACGTGCCTTCTTTGACAGTTCGTTTTGAGGCCTATGAGCTGAGATGCTCAGCGAAGACGTCCTCGGACTGACGGCAGTCAGATTTAATTGTTACTGGGTTCTCCGGTACACTCGGGCTGAACAATGTAGACATAAAGGCTGATTGTTAAAAAAAAAAAGACTGAAACATGTTATCGGTCTTGTTGGTACATGAAACTCAGTGCGAACCCCAACTATGTGCCTTACGTGTGTACCTCATCAGTGCTGTTTACAGTATGTTAAATTAGTACTCTATATTACTAGAAGGATTTTTAACCCATGGACCGCAACTGATTAATCCCTGCTCTTCAACCCGTAGGCCGAAAAAAAAAGCGTGCCCCCTTGTTAATGAGAGTTCGATAACTCGTGGCCCGCTACTCATGACCACCCCCCCCCCCCCCCACCTCCCCACTTCATGGAGAGTTGAATACAGGACGAACATATGTACATAAAAGAGAGGGCACAAGAACTCATGCACTTCCGTCCTTACGTCCTCTTTGTACTCTTCCTAAGAGAGGGAGACGGACTGCGCCCCGAGTAGTCGCGTCAAAAAACGTGAGGTTTCGTTTGAGACGAACAACTCCCAAAAACGAACGAAAGCGAAGTCAAAGCGGATAATCAGCTTGCACTATAAGCATAGACAACACCCCAAACATCTCGAAGAGGAATAGATCCTCATGAGCCCCGAGGACGCATGAGGATCTATGCCTTTTGGAGACGTTTGGAGTGATGTATACTTTTACGGAAGAAGCTGGTTATCCGCCGTGTCTTCACTCTTGTTCGTTGTCGGTAGTCGTTGGTTTCAAACGAAGCCTCACTGATAGCATCTTACTGACACATGTTACATTTTTTACTTATCGCAGGCAAAATACAGCAAGTCCAGTTTCGTGAAAAGCGAGAATTCATTGTTGCACAGTGAATAGTTTGCTTTTCACGAAACTGAACATGCTTTCTTTTGCCTTCACAAGAGCAGTATTTCGTTAGAATCACATCTTACTGACCTATACATCAGACGTTGAATGTAATAAATACTTTTCAAATGTTAAACAAATTGCCCTGCGCGGACCTTCTCTTGAGGGGTGGGTATAATTACATAATTAAATTAAGACGTCCATCTAATACTCGCTGAGCTATTGAGGATGCAATTAAAAGAAAAAAGACAACTCTGATTTGAATTCCGAAAATAATGACAGATGTTGTGACCTGTTTGCTCTGTCCGTAACTCCAACCCCCACCCCCACCCCCACCCCCTCACTATCACCTCCACCCTCTTCCCTTTCCACTGACAGGCTGTACTCGTCCATCTGCAAAATACCGAGATCCTCACGAAGATCGACATCTTCCAACTGCAAAAGATATAGATCCTTATGAGTCGCCGCATTTGCGGGGGGCTCACGATGATCTATGTCCGTCTTGCAGGCCCGGATTATCATTTAAGCCTTTTCCATAGGAACTCAACTGGTTTAGACGTCCGTCACTCTGACCCTTTCACCGCTAGTGAACTCTGATTTGTGTGTGACTCTGAAGTCTATGTTAACCCTTATCATTCGGAATACACCAGTGTGTGAAATACGTTTGACTAAAATAGTTCAAGGGTACTGCCAGAATAGCTTGGCGCCTCTAGGCGCCAAGCTATTCTGATACCACCCTTGAACGAAAGCCATTGGTCTATATCCTTATCTGTAAGTACTAGCCTGCATATGGCAGTGTACAGATTTGAAGCTTTTAGCCTCAGTATGATATGGATTTATTCAACGCCAAAGAATTCCAGGAGTCCAAGAAACATGGCGGCTGCAAAATGGTGCCAGCATGCTGCAACTCAGATGAGGAGGATGCAGGTTCTGCAATCTTCGTTAATTCAACAAAGAGTACCATCTGTTCTAGAAAGATGGATTCAAGGTGGTGTCAGCAAGAGGCATAGATCCTCATGGGCCCCGCAACTGCGGGGGGTCATGAGGATATATGGAATCTCTTGCAGTTGGATCATATTGACCAATTTTCGGCAAGCCAAGGGGTCAAGTCCAGGCGGGACTTGGGAGAGGTGGATAAGAGGCTGAAATACTCGGGGTGCAGGTCGCTTGGGCTTATTATTATTATTATTATTATTATTATTATTATTATTATTATTATTATTATTATTATTATTTTGTTTTGTTTTTGTAATTTTCAAGAGCACCCGTGGATTATATGATTGTGTGTGTGCGTGCGTGCGTGCGTGCGTGCGTGCGTGTGTGTGTGTGTGTGTGTGTGTGTGTGTGTGTGTGTGTGTGTGTGTGTGTGGTTTGACGTCATCAAGCGAAATTGTCTGAGTTCATTGTTTGTCGTGAAATAGTTATGACGTATCATCTGAATGATGTATATGTATGCAATCTGCAATTACACTTTAGAAATGTCCCATTCCCATAAATATTCTGCACACTTAAGGCGCCCTACTCCAGGCAGAAAAGGGTTAATAGCTCGCAAAACCTCCGATATTAATATTCTTAGTACGTCTTAAAATGATGCTGGACAATTATTATTAACCCCTTGTATCGGCGAATTTTAGCAATCAAAAGCCGTCGACCATGGTGCAGAATGGTTAAATCTTTCTTCTTTTTCATCTTCTTTTCTAGAGTGCCCGCTTTCAACTTTGTGGTGATTCTATTTTCGTTGTACGTCATTGTCCATTCTGCCTAATAATACTCATTTGAACACAGTGAAAATAGAGGACTTCCAAGAGAGTGCGCAGACGCATCAAAACTAGCTCCGCGGCTGCAAGTCAATCAAGTTACTCTGACTACGGCCTACTGCTATTACCAGCCGGAGGTCGGCCCGAGGATTTTTTGCTTACCAGGGCCGAGATTTAAGCGAAGTCTAACCGTAGCAGAGGAAGGGGGGAAAAGGGGGGTGGGGCGAGGGGGGGGGGGAAGGGAGGGGGGGGGGGAGGCGAGATGGCATCACCTATCTGTTATGACGGGGTAATTACCGCCTGATTTGTTATCACGCCCTCCCGCCATTTTCCTTCCCATGTGACACCGCGCCTGAAGCGAGGAAATGCATGCTGGGGTTGAGTGACGTCATTGATTTCGACAGATGTCTCATTCGTGGAGCTTTTGCCGTTTGAATTGGTGTACCGAGTAGGTGTTGTAAGTTTTCAATGCTTCTAAATTTGGGCGGAGAGCCACAGTCACGTTCTGATCAGTAAGGTTGGCCTTGAGCATTGTCCGCCAGTCAACTGTGGTACATTCTGTCGTGTTAGTCCAATCCTCCTGTCCGAGGACGACTCCATGCATGCGCAGCCTTGACAGGTTTTCGCAGATGTTTAATTTGTAGAATGGTTCGAGTGATTGCTTGTTTAAACGTCTTCAGGTCAGCGAACGCAAGGCAACTGCAAGATATATAGATCTCCACGAGCCACCGCAGTTGCTGGGAGGATCGCGAGCATCTGTGTCTTGCTGAAACCACTATGTATCCATGTCCCTTCGACGGCTGGGGCACCTTCGCTGCCAGTGATCGCGGATTTCGCGTCACTGGGAAACCATTGCACACTGATCGACATGTGGTTAAAGAACACAAACTAACCAGAAGCAGAATTAGGGGTAAAGCACATAAGAACAACAAGAGACATAAATCCTCATGAGCCCCCGCTATCGCGGGGGCTCATGAGGATTTATGTCTCTTGCAGATGGTTGGTGTTCACTGTGATCCGGCATTTAAGGGGTTAAGAAAGATATCAGTGTCAAACGCCTAACCGTGTTGACGGGGGCGTGGGGGCTGGGCCGTATGGTCCGAAATCACAGACTACCAAACGGATTGCGCTATATAAGCTACACAAGGCACTAATCATGAGCTTACACCGTGGACCGCGAGAATGAAACCTGTGCCACTGGCATTCAGAATTTGGTGGCTGTAATGTGCGAAAAAAATCATGCCAACAAAGAAAGAAACACGCTTAGAAATGATAACTGCAACACAAGCTATAACCCATTTTGCCCCAACGCACTATAGCAGGAGATGCATCGACCATGATAATTCAAGAGTAGTGCCAGATTAGCTTGGCGCCATCGGTGGCCAAGTTATTGTGGCACTACTCTAGAATGATCATAGTCGAGCCATCTCCTGTAACTGGCACATAGTCGTTAGGCCACACCTCTAAAATTTGGGAGATGCGGCGGCCGTGGAGTTAAATGAGTTATATTTCTGGGTTTTCAAACTGGACAGAACGACAAGAATACACCAAGATGTGGCTGATGTAATGTGCGCATTAAAATGGATATCTGGTTGGAATGAATTTCAACTACCAAGTTCGATCCATCTCATGACGTTCGGTAATTCTTAGCAGAAGAGTACAAACTTAAAGACCCTTTCCCTGTATCATTTAAAGAAATGCACATGGGCCGTACACTGCCAGTATAGTGACTTAACAAGAGTGTCTTTAAATTTCCAACATTGTGGCCTGCTCCCGTTCTGCATTCTAATGACTTGTCAAACGGCTCAACTGTGATTTTCATATTTTGCCTTCAGGGCAGATGACACGCGACCAGTTCGGGGAAAATTTTACATAACAGAGATCTTCATCGGAAGAAGGAGTTCCTACGCCATTCAGCAAGAGGCATAGACTCTCATGAGACCCTGCTTTGCAGGGTCTCACGAGAGTCTATGCCTCTTGCAAAGACTTTTATTGTCTCCGTTTTCAGATGAAGACAGATTTTGGGTTTTGTTAAAGGGTACGCTTTATCAGGAAGCGAGAGAGAGCAGAGGGGTGACCCGCCCCTACGCCCCCTTGCCCTACACTCTTCCACCCCCGGAACCTGTAATGACGGTGCCTTGTTAATGCACGGCGGGGGAGGGGGTGGGCCGGACCAATTTACTCGTCTTCGGTAATTACAAGTCTTGATTGTCCGCTGATTATCTGTGTGTTTGGGTCCTGGAGTGGGGGGAGGGGTAGTTGTCTGATTCCCGAGTAATTGTGCTGCTGTTGGTTTGTTTTTAAACGGGTGTATCGGTGGTTGTGTGTCTATCACACTTAGTGTGACATCGTAGGCGAGCTGAGTAAGCTAAAGGGTTTTGTTTTTTGTTGTTTGTTTGTTTTCAGGTCGAGTAACTCTCTGCTGCTGATTTAACTTTTTCGAGACGTGCCGCATCAGGATTCGCGGCGAAAAGCCGCGAATCCGGATGCGGCACGTCTCGAAAGGGTTAAGAGGACTTGCCCCTGGCAGTAAAGGGTTAACAGTTTGCAATATCTCTTTCATAAATGCTCCTAGCATGTCGTACAGTAACGCTGCACAAGAAGCGATCTAACTGAACTAATCAAATTAATAAAATGTGTAAAACGTAAAATAAAAGACGTTTCTGCGCTTCGTTTTTTTTGTGCGTAGAAGAGTTCCATAAATGCGCACAATAATGATATATGTGCCATACTCAAATGGATCGTAAAAGGAAGGGTAGACAAGTCTTAATTGAGGCACAACATTGAAAACTCGTTATCTCATGAAGGTCCGTCAGGGAGCAGCTCGCTTTAATTTCTCTGTGCCTGGGTTTGATTTTACCCCTTCACTGCTGAGGAACAAATGACAAATGACAAATATATATATATATGACTTTTCAAATGAGGGGTGGATGAACATTCTAACGTACTGCTGTTGTTACAATTGCTTGATTTACTCAAAACTGAAATGAAATTGTTACTGAATAAATTAGCAAAGTACTGACCCCAAGTATTGTTACATTATTTGTGTGGTGTTGTCGGTGCGTCTGCAATACAAAGTGGCCCTTAAGTTTTGACCATTAGTGTATATATATATATATATATATATATATATATATATATATATATATATATATATATATATATATATATATATATATATATATATATATATATATATATCACACAAATAACGTAACAATACTTGGAGTCAGTACTTTGCTAATTTATTCAGTAACAATTTCATTTCAGTTTTGAGTAAATCAATGATTGATTGATTGTACATTGCTTAACGTCCCGACAGCAACAAGGCTTTCTCAGGACGTGCCTGCACTGCTTGTGAAAAAAAACAACCAACTAAACAGAACATTGAATGTATGTCGCCAGCCGGTCAAACACATTAAATAAACCTAACACATGGGGCCTAAATAAAGCTAAGACCATTTAGCAACACACATCCAATATCAAGAGCTACAGGCAGTGCAGACAGTAGGGAGAGTTTAAAAAAGGCAAATACAGGTGAATGGACCTCGGGTAGACAGAAACACATGCCCCAGAATAGAGAGAAAACCCCACCCTGTGGGGCTGACCAGGGTGACCCTGGGAACTAAAAAATACCTAACCCCACCCAAGTCCCCCAGGGCAGACCCGGGTGGGGTTTTGAGTAAATCAAGCAATTTTAACAACAGCAGTACGTTAGAATGTTCACCCGCCCCTCATTTGAAAAGTCACACAAGACTGGTCCAGTCAGTAGCGAGTGTACCCACCGTTTTGCAGCCAAGCATTCAATGCAGCGTTGACGCATGGAGTTCACCAGGGTTCGGAGAACATGTTGTGGGATCGCTTCCCACTCTTGATGCAGAAACTGAGTCAGCTGGGGGACGCCTTGAGGAGCAGGGTGTGGGGGTGGTTGCTGACTACACGTTGCCCCAGCACGTCCCAGAGGTGCTCGATGGGTGCCAGATCAGGTGAACGAGCTGGCCACTCCATCTTCATGATGTCCCGTTGCTCAAGGTACTCATCCACCACACGGGCACGATGAGGTCGAGCGTTGTCGTCCTGCAGAACAGCATTGTCGCCTATGGTTTGGAGAGCTGGCTGGTTGAGGGGCTGCACAATCTCGTCCTGATAGCGCAGTCCAGTCAGGAGGCCTCGGATGACGTGGAGGGAGGTCCTGCCTTCCCTGCTGAAGCCTGCCCAGACCATGACTGAGCCTCCTCCGTAGCGATCCACCTCTTGGACGCATCCATCCGTGAATCGCTCGCCTTGGCGTCTACAGACCCCAACCGTGCCGTCGTAGAAGGACACAGTGAACCGTGACTCATCAGTAAATAGAACCTGAGTCCGCTGGAGTCTGTTCCACCTCACATGTTGACAACACCAGGCAACCCGGGCTCTGCGATGAGCTGGAGTGAGGGGTATTCTCACTGCTGCTCTGCATGAAGCCAGGCCAATTTCGCGCAGACGTTCGCAGACTGTGCTTCTGCTGACGTTAACGTTTGCAGCTTGCACCAGTTGACGTCGCAGAGTGGTGGACGTGACAGTTCGGTCGCGCAGAGCCGCCACACAGAGGTATATGTTATCCCTTCTGCTGGTGCAGCGCGGGCGTCCTGAGCAGGGTCGTCGTTCTGCCCTTCCAGTTTCTTGGAATCGTGCCAGCAGCCTCTAGATCACTGAATGGGACACCCCAAGACGTCTCCCAACTTCTCGTCCCAAAATTCCATCCTGCAGCCATGCTAGCGCCCGGCCTTGATCTACTGGCGTTAGGCTTCGTCATGGTTGCATGTTAAGAAAGTGACAATTATGCCCCTACTGAACCGGTATTTGCAGCGAAACTGAAGTGTTTAGTGTTCACGACTGACCCCTTTAGCACTTTACCGAATTTTTCCACCTTCCTGCCTTTGGTACTCTTGCCAATATCGCACAGCTTTTCACAAAAACTGACGATGTTTCACGTGCATTTGACACGTTCTTGGAAATTGATGAATGGTTGTCTATTGTTCCCTGTACAGTGGACTGTCTATGGTCAACTTTTAACCATTTGGATCGAAAGAACATTGTATTTTATTAGCGTACTTGCGACGATAAACAATGGCACAAAATGTGGAGTGGCCCTTACGTTTTGACCATTAGTATATATATATATATATATATATATATATATATATATATATATATATATATATATATATATATATATATATATATATACTAATGGTCAATATATATATATATATATGATTACAAAAGTAAAGTAGGTAAAAGCACTGTCAGGGGAGAGAAATGTGCATGATCGACCAGTCATCATAGATCTATTTGGTCAAAGCACAAACAAAAGATGCGCAAAGGAAGTGACTGAAAGCAATGCATATTAAGCCCCCACGAAGGGGCGTATCACATATCCCACTGTTCCAGCCACTCAGTGCATGGAAATTTAAATCCATGTCCCCCAAGGCGGGTCCAGATATTTAGCCGGTGTGGACAACTGTTTCAGTCTTGGCGACCTCGTCAGCACACCATTTGGCTTACTGGTGGAAGGCAGGAACGTTTGCCTACCTGCAAAGACAGTCACATTTTACTGTGGTGTCTGCAGGGCCATACATTCCATGCCTCCACCTAGAGCTAAATTTCCATGCACCCTAAGAGAGATCCTACTAAAAGGGGGAAATGGGTTGCAGTCGATATTGTAGTAATAAATGAAAAGAAAAGGGGAGACTGCCAGTGCTAATATTTTAGGAATTTTACAAAGTAAAGTAGGTAACAGCACTGTCAGGGGAGAGAAATGTGCATGATCGACCATGATCAAAGCACAAAAGAAAAAGATAGGAAAGAGGGGGGTGCGCTAAGAAAGTCACTTTCTTAGCGCACCCCCTCTTTCCTATCTTTTTTCTTCATTTTTGTGCTTTGACCAAAGTTGATCTATGATCACCAGTATGCCGAATGGTGTGCTGATACTCCCCCCTTCGGAGGGGCGGGGGAATAGGGGGGGAGGGGGGGAGGGGGCTTCCATATGGATTGCTTCCAGTCACTTTCTTAGCGCACTCCCTCTTTTCTATCTTTTTATATTTTTGTTCTTTGACCAAAGTAGATCTATAATCACTGGTCGATCGTGCACATTTCTCTCCCCTGACAGTGCTATAACCTACTTTACTTTGTAATCTTCCTAAAATATTAGCACTGGCAGTCTCCCCTTTTCTTATATATATTGAGCAGCATTTTGCTTGATATTATATTATATTGAGCAACATTTTGCTTGATATAGTGCGATAACAGGCAGATGTGATTACGAGACTCGAATCAAAATGTCCGAGTCGAAGACGAGGACATTTGATTCGAGTCAAGTAATCACATCTGTCTGTTTATCGGCACTATATCAAAGAAAATTGTTGCTGAATATAATTTATGTACCCAGTCCAAAACAAAACTATGCCTCGCATCATTCATTTTGCGGCTGATTGTCGTGTTCAAACAAAACACATGAATGGCAGACGGCCGCACATCGCTGTCGACTCAGTGCGTAGATTTCGATTGACTAGGAAGACATCAGTGCATTGTATAACCGTGCGTGTTTTGAGTAAATTCTACTTGTTACTAGATCACGCATAATTGCGAAAAATGCCAGCAGGTTTGTTTATTTCGTTGTTTTCTCAGGTTGTCGATCGCCAGCTGACATCTCGTCAATTTCACTTGTCAGTCCAGCCTGACTCGCACGTTTCCTGGCGCCTTTTCTCCGTTCGTGTGTGTATAGGATATAAATTTCGAGCATTCATGTACACTAAGAAGTAGGTCATTACTGCTACACATAAGGAGCGCGTTAATGTTGCAGTCTGAGCATATTTCGCGTTTTCGTTTTGAAAATCCAAGTATCAGCAAGATCGAGTCTTCTTGGTGCGCAAGGGATTTTGGGAAGGAAAGTATACCTAGCAAGCTCATGAATATGAATTTGCTTCTTATACAATATATCAATACATGTTTCAAAGGAGGGAAAACTTTGTGGAGTACAGGGAGATGTGATTACGTGACTCGAATCAAAATGTTCGAGTCGAAGACGAGGACATTAATTGATTCCAGACAAGTAATCACATCTGTCTGTTTATCGGCACTATATCAAGCAAATTGTTGCTCAATATAATGTATGTACCAAGTCCAAAACAAAACTTTACCAGAGTCCTTCCGATGACCGCCATTGCTGCTGAAGTGCTCAATTTCGCTATATTTGGACATACAACTTCCCAGCTTGACACTACTAACCAAAATATACTCAGCGCAAATCCATCAAGGCGAACATCTACACAGTGCAAATGTGTTCCTCTGATTTTCCATTTATTTTTAAAACTAAATAAACTCAGCGTGAATCTTCACAACATGATTTCCACCCAATATAAATCGACAAAGACTTGAATTTACTCAAATAAAAAATATCTCAGTGGAATAGCGACAGCACACATTCACACTGAGTAGATTTACGCCCTGTTCGTTCAGGCTGTGTAGACTTTCGCTGGATATTTTCACGTTTTTGTAGATTTGCGCTAAAATATACCGAAACTTACCCCTTTTGCGCCACTGATACTGGCACTGTGTGTACTACACGTACTAGAACAATCACGTCACCATAGAACCTTTTAACGTCACAATCTAGGGCCCGCATAGTCTGGAGTTCACGTCAGACTTTTCTGAAATGTTGCAAAGAAGGTGATATGACGTAAAGTTTACATAGGCTGAAGGGAACTTTACCGTCCAACACCAAATGTATGCTTCAAACATACAGAACCCAGCAAATCTGACACTGCTGAACATGTTTCATCGTGCAAATTCCCTCTCGCACGCCTCCGATGTTGGAGAAAACAAGCGGATAAGCTGCCTTAGGTGCGACCACAGACATTAATAACTATGTCTATTTATGAACCTGGGTGTGATACTTCCGATGTTTGTTTGTCCAAAAGGTGACCCTGTTGTGTGCCACGTTTCGGACTGTCGAATGACAGCGCGGAGATTTCGTTTGACTGTGTAGACATCAGTGCTTTCTATAATCGTGCGTGTTGTTGAGTGAAGTCCACTTGTAATTAGAACACGGATAATGACGGAAAATGCCAGCAGGTTTGTTTATTTAGTCCTTTTCTAAAGTCACTAGCACTAGCGGACAACAGTGTCATCAATCTCAATAATGTGGCGATTCGATTCGTGTGATTGCTGCTGTCTATTCTCCGTTTATATATGTGTATGGGAAAGAAAGTTCGAGCGTGCGTACACACTAAGAAGTATTTCATTACCAGTGAGTATAAAGAGCTTGCTAATGTGACAGTATGCGCATATTTAGCGTTTTTGCATTGCGGACAGGCAATCATCAAGATTGAGTCTTTCTGGCCTGCAAGGGATTATGGGAAGGAAAGCATATCGAGCAAGCTCATGTATATTAATTTGCTTTTTATACAATATATCACTACATGTGTCAAAGAAGGAAAAACTTCATGGAGTGGGTACATATTATAAGTTATTGGTCGGAGGGGTTCGATACACGGACCTTTGTAGGCCTGAGGGAGGTCGAAGGAATCATTGTACCCCGAAGGCCTGAGGGGTACAATGATTCCTTTGACCTCCCAAAGGCCTACAAAGGTCCGTGGAGCAAACCCTACCGACCAATAACGTATTTGTTTTCATTCCTCCACTATTTTCGTAAATGAAATCAAGAAGACAGTCATCTTCCGACCTGGATCACGCCAGACATGACTGACGTCAAAGGAATGTACATTTATACATACTAGACTGATGACGTAATTAAAAATATTTCATGACGTTGCCGTCTCCAGTACTGAGTGAATGTTGTTTCGAGCAACACTATGCAACTTTTTACTTTAGAACGTTTTGGTGATCTTTTATAGAACAAAATTCGCATCCAAGATGCGTCATCGAGAGGGCTACAAAACGTCCGCCATTTTTCGTTAGGGTTAGGAGGGGGGGGGGGGTATATCACGGTCACATGGTACGGTTTGAGGTAAAATGACTGATCGTGTGAAGTAGGGAGGAAATCTGTCTATCTGTCTTCATTTGTGTCTGTGTGGGAGTTCATGCGGTCCTTTCCTTCTAAAAGATCATTTTTTAACCGCGGTTTTTTTTTTCGGCTATGAAAGAGGTTACCTGACATTCAGCTGGCCATGGTTTGACAAAATCCAGACAAAAAAGTGAGTTCCTTCCGTGAAGAAAAATATATATAGCGCATTTCATTTTTATGTCTTTGAAAACTAAATTTTTACCCAACAATTTAATCAACTGTGTTGTGCTCGTCCTTTCTAAGCGTGTTTGTTTCTTTGTTAGGATTTTCTTTGCATCGTTTCACATATACAATTCATACTCGCTAAAAGTATACTGTTTAACCCGTTCACCCAACTGCAAGAGGCATAGATCCTCAGCTGCGGAGGCTCTTGAGGCTCTATGCCTCTTGCTAACACCACTTTGAATCTGTCTTCATGGGACATTGAGGGTTTTTGGATCATAAATTAACGAAGATTGCAGAAACACAGTCTGCACTGTACGGGTTAAATTATTCACACCCACCCAGGACTGAATGTCGTGACTGCGGGAGGCGTCTAAAAAGAATGTGTTCCTTTTGTGTGAGATTGAGTGAATGAGTCTTTTATTGATCTTTCTGGACCTTACAACTTATAAGTACAGCTCCCTCGCTGCAGCAAAGTACAGGCCAGCCTCAGAATAACGCGCATCAGAATATCACGATTTCGGGTATAACGTGGTCAGGTCTGTGGCTCCCACAGCCTCAGTGTTAAGTGCATCTGAATATGAACTTCGTTCCTTCAAGACGCTGCCCAACAAGAAAAATGTCCTTTGGCCGACGCCAGCTTTAACTGGCCCGCGCACAGACGTGCACGGGACCAGTTAAGGCTGGCATCGGCCAGAGGACATTTTGCTTACATCGTGGTTTTTTCTTCACAGGCCTAGCAAGCTGACCAAGTACATTAAAGCCAGCGCCAAAAAGCTGTCTGACGTAGCGGCCCCTGTATATCGCGTTATAATGAGGTTGAATTGAGACATAGAGACAAACAATACTTGAAACATCACCTTTTAGCACAGGAGTTGAACAAAATAAACCAGATCGATCTTTTAATAGTCGATCGTAATCATAATATGTACCTATATGCAGTCTGAATGTTATCTCGCCATCAGCGGGAACTTCCTTATATATATATAGATACAATCATGTAGGGGGTGGGGTATGAGGTGGGGGCTGGAACATTCCCCACTCCCCCCTGCCCTCAATCCCCCTCCCCCCCCCCCCCCCCCCCCCCGCCCCATTTTTTTTAAAAAAAAAACAAAATTTGGAGGAAAAAGTCATTAACTTTTATTGATATAAATTTTGGATGAACAAAATATTTTAGGAGGACGCAAATAGAGATTTTGATTTTTACGTCTGATTTGTTCGAGGTTGAACTATTGCTTGCCTCCCCCCAAATCTCTCTCCCGCTCTCCCTCCACCCCCTACCCTCCCCCCCCACCCCCGCCCTCTCTCTCTCTCTCCACCCCCCCCCCCCCTCAACCTCCCCTCCCCCGCCTCCGCCCCCCTCACTTTTCAGGGATGTGTATGACCGTCTTGTACTCTATGCTAAGTGTTGTACGTCGGGTGGCGAGCGAGCTGCGTTTGCCCAGCTTTTGTCACAGTGTTTTCACATACTAGGCATCAAAATATGGAGCGGCCATGATAGTTCAAGGGTGGTGCCAGAATAGCTGCACTTATTGCCCTCTAATATGTAAAACGAGTTGTGTGAATTAACCAAAAAAAAAAAAAAATCTTTTCAAGGTTTATGTCAGAATAGCTTCAAGGCTGCTTGCTCTCACATACTCTTTTCAACATCTTCCTGGTAAGAATCATGACAGACGCTCTGAAAGATCATGAAGGAACTGTCAGTATTGGAGGCAGAACAATCACGAACTTGCGCTTTGCGGACGACATTGATGGCCTTGCCGCAGGAACAGAGAAGGAGCTAGCTCAGCTGGTGGAAAAGCTGGACAGTACAGCCGTTGCGTTTGGGGTGGAAATCAGTGCAAAGAAGGCCAAACTGATGACCAATAACACCAACACACTGACATCATCGGATTGGAGGCAAAAAAAACTGGAAACAGTTAATAAATTCAAATACTTAGGAGCCATTGTGACAGATGAGGGATCAAAACCAGAAATAATGTCCGGGATTGCCGGCGCAGACAACAACAGCACTGACAAGATTAAAGACCATATGGAAGGACAGAAACATCACACTCTGCTCCAAGATCAGACTGATGCGCTCTTTAATCATCTCAGTGTTCTTATATGCCTGTGAGTCATAGACCTTCACAGCTGACCTTGAAAGGCGGAGGATACAAGCCACTGAAATGAGATGTTTTCGAAGGCTGCTGGGCATTTCAATACAGAGATCACATCACGAACGAGGAAGTGGGAAGCATAATCAGGCAAGCCATCGGACCCTATGAAGACCTACTAGCCATTGTGAAAAAAACGCAAACTGAAGTGGTATGGGCATGTCACGCGTTCAGCAGGGCTTGCCAAAACTGACAATCCTGCAAGGCACTGTGCAAGGAGGACGAAGGAGAGGAAGACAGAGGAAAAGGGATGAAAGGACAATATCTCAGAGTGGACAGGACTGAAGCTGGGCGATACACTAGGAATGGCAGAGAACAGGGAGGAATGAAGGGAGCTGATTGTCAAGTCATCATTATTCTATTTTCCTTTCTCTCCGAAAGGAAATTTGTCGTTCTAAAATGTTTTCCCAGAAAATATTGAGGAGGGGGGAAGGATAAGGTATGCTCTGACCCCCTAGTACTTTTTATGGTGGAGGGAGAGGGGGGGGGGGGTAAGGTCCTCCCCCATCCTCACCCCCTGCTCTGGTTAATACGCCACTTGTTAGTGCTATACAGCATAAGACATGTGAGGGGGAAAAAAAACTCTTGTCTAATCTACGAGGAAGAGTTTCTGCTGACCATGATTGAGTGATTCGGTTGCAAATGTTGCAGTGTGTGTCAAAACAGTGTAATGCCCAACCCCAAGAAAATAATCTCAGTTTGAGATACAGTGATATCTAGTTTCGGTCAGCAAGAGGTATAAATTCTCATAAGGCCCTGCAACTGCACGGGCTTATGAGAATTTATACCTCTTGCAAATGAAACTGTCCGGATGCGGAACTAAAGCAGACGGGCATTTGTTTTTTCCGGGGCATGCAAATGATCGCATCCTGTCTACTAATTTCAGTGAACACATGACTGTAACAGGCGTTCCTTGTTTTAGCCCACGTCCAGGTCATCGCGTGTTTATTTTCGGTCTGTCTGTTTGGGAGCGGGGGTGGGGGTGTCGGTGATGGGAGAGAATGAGGATACGAAGGTTGATATGGAGAGGAGTGGTGGCATTGTAAAATCACTGATTTTTTTAAAACTCATTCAGCCCCGAGAAAACACCACAGCGACATGGATGAAGCATGATAGTTCAAGGGTGGTGCCAGAATAGCTTGGCGCCTATATGCGCCAAGCTATTCTGGCACCACCCTTCAACTATCATGCTCGATATGTCTCTAGAACTGTATTGCAGTCCTTCGGAGGGCAATTCAAAATTTGACGATTTTGGTCTTGGTGTAGAATGTGTTGAGAACTGAAAGTTCGATGTTAATCATCATTTGCGTCGAACTGCATGTAATTTGCAATAGCCAGTACCTGCCTGTCATTGTCCTAGCGGCTTTGTTTGAGCTATTTTTAGCCCCACGCAAAAAAGTCGCTGCAATGCAGGGGTAACAGTTGGTTGGCAGTTAATGGCTTGGACAATTTTACTGCAACTGGCGGTTGGTCTTCAAATGTGATCATGCAAACACAAACACAAACAACAATGTTTAACTGGCTTTTTGGTTTGGTTTGGTTTGGTTTGGTTTGGTTTGGTCTGGTCTGATCTGGTCTGGTCTGGTCTGGTTTAGTTTGGTCTGGTCTGGTGTGGTTTGGTTTGGTTTGGTCTAGTCAGGTTTGTTTTGGTTTGATTTGTTCTGGTTTGCTTTGGTTTGGTTTTTCGTTTCGTTTCGTTTTTGTTTTGTTCTGTAACTTTTGACATTTTGTATCTTTTACTCAATCTTTAGCTCGAGAGGCGAGAGTCGTCATTGACAAAACGAACTCGCCGTTAAAACCGTGACAGCAAAGCCCATGCCACATACTCTCTTTTGTGTCTGATCTGCTCTTCTCTCTCTCTCTCTCTCTCTCTCTCTCTCTCTCTCTCTCTCTCTCTCTCTCTCTCTCTCTCTCTCTCTCTCTCTCTCTCTCTCTCTCTCTCTCTCTCTCTCTCTCTCTCTCTCTCTCTCTCTCTCTCTCTCTCTCTCTCTCTCTCTCTGTGTGTGTGTGTGTGTGTGTGTGTGTGTGTGTGTGTAATAATAATAATAATAATAATAATAATAAATTTATTTCAGTTTTTGCAGGCCATCAGGCCCATATGAACACAAAATACAATTTACAACCAGAAAATACAGGAAGGTGGTTGTAAAGAACACAATCACATAGCATTACATCAGCGCACATAAATAAACAAAAACAACAAAAGTTCAAAGCAAATCCCTCTAATTCCTTAATTTAAGGCACCCTGAAATATACATAGCAACTTTAAAGACCAGTTTATCATGTAGGTTTCCACACAGCAGCTGAACTTTGAGATCGGATGGGAATCTGTAGTAAAACAGTGGAATGTACTTTTTACGTAAAGGGGAATATTTTGGACACTCGAAAAGAAAATGACACAAATCTTCAGCCTTATGCCAATCACATGAATTACATTCTGGATTAGTGATGGGTTTTCCAAATCTGGATACTCCGTTTAAAGGTAAACGGTTACATCTAAGTAAACAAATTGCCCGCCTGAGTTCACAAGAAGTCAGCTGCCCTATGTAACTTGCTCTAAGTATTTCTGGGTGGTAATGGCAGTATTCTGTGTTTGATGTAAGGGATGCATGCCAGTCCTGTCGGAAACAATCCATCAGCCGATCTTTGAATATCTGAATGAACAGAGGAGTGTTTCCAACTGACTGCATTTCCCACACATACCCAAACCCGTGCATACACAACAGAGTCTTTATTTGCGTAGCCCATTTCGATCTACCTGAGGCATCATGCATACATAACATCGTGTAACACTGTCTTGAGTATCTGTTTTCTGACATGGTAAGAAGTCTGCACCAATACTTCACCATTCGAACATAGGCATCAATATACAAAGGAAATCTTCCACACTCACCCAGTGCAATATTGTTTTTTACATCTCTTCCAACACCAAGGACCATTTTACAAACCTTTATATGAAACTGCTCAATTACATCATGCCTCTGGAAACCCCAAACCTCTGACCCATATAGCACAATGGGCTTAATCGTGACATCAAAAATGTGAAAAACAGTGTCAGCTGGCAAGTTTTGTAATTTGAAGTATAGTCTTTTGATGCCTGCAACTGCTCTCCTGGCTTTTCCAGCTAAGTTTTCTACACATCTAGCCCAGTTCAGAGTAGAGGAAAATATCACACCAAGGTAAGTATAACTGGACTCGACTTGAATCTGCTTGTCAGCATAAAACCATTTTTCACAATTTTTCACGAAACCTCCATTTTTGAAGAATACCACTTTTGTCTTGTCCATGTTCACAGTGAGACCCCATTTTTTACAGTATTTTTCTAAACAATTAATTTTCTTTTGGAGATCTGCTACAGAGTCAGAGACAATGGCTATATCATCAGCATACATAAGAAGGAAAATACCCAGTGGGTCCGCAAAAATATCAATGCCACGTGCACCGCACGATGATATTTCTGTCTCAATTTCTGAAAGAAAGATAGAAAACAGCAGTGGGCTCAACACACAACCTTGTCGCACCCCTGACATGCAATCAAAGTAGTCGGTAACTTTGGTTCCAACCCTTACAGCAGCTTTTACATGTTTGTACATACTCTCCAGTGTCTGAAGCAACGTACCATGAACTCCTTTACGTAACAAGAGATACAACAGTTTTGTCCTGTGCACACTGTCGTAAGCTTTAGAAAAGTCTACGTACATGGTGTAAAAACGGCCACCCTGCTTGCTAACATACTTTTGCACTAGTGCCTGTAAACAAAAAATGTTGTCTATAGTACTGTACCCTTTACGGAATCCAGCTTGAGCCTCAGGAATACAATCATTCTCTTCACAAAAACGAATCAACCTGTTGTTAATGACAAAACTGTACAACTTACTGATAACGTTCAAAAGAGAAATTCCTCTGTAGTTGTCAACATTTCTAGGGTTACCCTTTTTGTGTAGTGGAAATATCACAGCCATGGTCCAGCTTTCAGGGTATTCCGCACTTTGAAACACACGATTGAACAAAGGATGCAGAAATTTAACAAGGATCTCACCTGCATGATGAAAAAGGTCAGTGGGCAAGCCATCAGGGTCTGATGCTTTCCCTTTCTTCATGCTATTAATAGCACTGCGAATTTCATCCTGCGTGATTTCCTCGTCAAATTTTGCATTGTGGCAACCATCACAATCATCAGATAATATATGGTCATTCAAAACACCCTCGGCCTGTCTGCTGAAACCTGAATCATCAACATTCTGATCCACATTTAGCAAATTACGAAAATAATCATACCACATGCGTGGTGAAATAACATCAGAACACAACTTCTTAACGCCAGTCAGAGACTTTATTTTTTGCCAAAATGTTCTTGAATTTGCATCGTTACATGCATCGTTGAGCTCATTCAAAACCCGTGCGTTGTACTCTACTTGTTTTGTTTGTGTGTGTGTGTGTGTGTGTGTGTGTGTGTGTGTGTGTGTGTGTGTGTGTGTGTGTGTGTGTGTGTGTGTGTGCGTGTGTGTATGTGTGAGTGTGTGGTAGAAGATGAATGTTGAGTGTTATTATTATTCTGTGTAAATATTTTTTTTCATTTTATTATTATTTTGTTTCTTTCTTTAAAAAAAAATTATTGGTGCATGAAATAATGTGTGTAAATATAATGTCTTTATTATTATTATTATTTTCTTTAACTTATTTTATGTTGTAGATGTTAGCAACGGCAAGTTTGTAAAATGAAGATTTGTTTCAGTTCAAACTTTTTACCGTTGATAATTAAAGTTTCATCATCATTGTTACGATTGTGGTTGTGTTGTCCTGTGAGAGCATACATGTGTTAATCGTAGGAAACTATCCGATATTCATTTGAGCTATCATGGTTACGATTCACGTACCTTTTTAGTAAGATTTTCTTTCGTTTGCGCGTAGAGCGTAATTTTCTTTGTTATTATGCTTAGTTTAACCGGAAGCTTCTAGAAAAGTCGCACGGAGATAGCGTTCGATCTTTGTTTTGCGTAGATTCGCTGAGTATAGATTAGAACCTTCGAGCAGGTCGCGCTGTCTTGTGACCGCGTACGTGTGTCGTCAGTAAAGTAAGAAACATTTCGCTACATTGTATTATAGACATTCAAATAGTCATAGTTGTTTACTGTGCGCGTGAAGTTGGCAGCCGTATTTTTGTGCGTTGTGAAAGATCGTGAAAGTTATGGAAAATTCCGACTAGGTCGTGAACTGCCTACCATACGTCATTTTGTGAGACGTCATTTTACATTGGGATTTGAGACTGAAATGAGCAGCCGAATTTTTGTTAGCGTTATTGTAGTTATTCTAGAAAATTCTTTCTTTATTAATATTTATGAGTTTCAGTTACGGGTTCCATTCTGATTGGTTGCGTTGAATGATTTTCTTGGATTATTCTGGAAATTGGTTGTACTATAGAAGATTGGTGCTGGGAAGCACATATATACATTGTCTTGCTTTGTCAGTTGTAGAGACACACAGTTTATCGTATAGGGTGTACATTGTGAGAGACGCAGCGTAACGGTGGTGTACATTGTATGAGAAACTTTGTGTCGGCAGTGTGGACATTTGCAGAAGAGACATTGTATCAGTGTTGGTGCATTTGGAAATGCATTGTGTGGAGATCGCATCGCTGAATTAAAATATTGTTGGAACTGTTACTCCAGTATTGTCTACATCCTTGACCCATGTGTGACGGGTTGCAGCTGAACGAAGTATATTTAAAAGAACCTTACGTGCGTGCGTCTGGTGTGTTTATCATACTACGACTACGATTCTACCACGTAACATCATCATCTCTCTCTCTCTCTCTCTCTCTCTCTCTCTCTCTCTCTCTCTCTCTCTCTCTCTCTCTCTCTCTCTCTCTCTCTCTCTCTCTCTCTCTCTCTCTCTCCATCCACACACACAGACACACACACACACAAATACATAGATACACACCACAAGTTTCGTATTCCTAAAGCATACTTACCAGTGAAACGGGAAATTACAGTAATAATAATAAATAATAATAATACCGTTATTACATAGGCGCTTTTTCTCAATTTTGGCGCAAATCGACTCAAAGCGCCGCGAACTGAAACCCAACACAAATGTAACAGACACGGATTTACGCCATTAAGACAAACACAGTACAAGACAGACCAAGGGCCAGTTCAGCTACTGAAGTTACAGAGACTTTTGATCGCTTGTATTTTGAAATTTGTAAAGTGGCCTGAAACCGGTACCAAAGTGTGTGTGTGGGGGGGGGGTGGTAGAGTGCAGTACAGCAGACCATGACCACTGAACTTGACTGACCTTGAAAAAAAAAAACATTTTCTCAAAGTTTCAGTTTGTCACATGCTGGTGTACAAGTCTTCGGAGTTTTGAAAATACGTGCATATTGCTGTAAGCATCAGGTCCTCGTGCCGACGACAGCCGCAGCTGGCCTTACGCAAACTGCTTTTCGCGGGCAAACTGCGGCCGTCTTCGGCACAAGGACCTTTTGTTTTCTGAGTTCAGCTTTAAAATTTACACGTCAGCTTTGTTAAACTTTAGAGATAATTGCATCTTATTTGTGATACATGTTTTCGCAAACTACATAGTATTTAGACAGTAGGGTTCGAGTGAAATATGTTTCGCCCGAGGGTATTATTTTTGCGAGAGTTTTAGCGTGCATTTCGCCCAAAAAGTAATACGCGAGGTGAACAATAATATCCGTAACCCACGAGCCCTTACTTACTATGTTTGCGGTCAAACAGCTTTCAAATTTGTGGCGGCCATTTGCATCGGGCCGGACACCTCATTACTTCCCAGTTTGCTTCCACGGTGGCAAATAACATTCTCTTTTCAACAGTGTGTAGTGTTCAGATAGAAAAGTATATGCATATTCCTGTAAAATGACCAAAGCACCGCGTAATTGTTTCTAACAAGAGACAGAAACAAAACAGGATAGATTGTGCCATGTACTACTGCCCGCTTGTTGTGTAGAACAATCGTCGCTAGGTAAATCGCACATTTCTCCACCCTTCCACAACTGTACATGCCCTGCGACTGGTGTTAACCCATATCATACTGAGGCTAAAAGCTTCAAATTTGTACTCTCCCATATGCAAGCTACACTATAGATAAGAATATAGACCAATGGCTTTAGAGGCGCCAAGCTATTCTGGCACTACCCTTGAACTATTTTAGTCAAACATTTCACACACTGGTGTATTCCGAATGATAAGGGTTAATACATGACATTAGTGTGAGTTTGTTCGCCATGACAACTCAAGATCAGGACGCTTCACGCTAGAGGCTTAACCCCTCCAATGCCTGGGGACGCAGGTTGTGGTTTTTGAAAATCATGGCTATCCGTTAAAGGAACAAGGACCGTACAGAGTGGTTTCAGCAAGAGGCATAGATCTTCATGAGCCCCCGCAATTTCGGGGGCTCATGAGGATCCATACTCTTGCAGTTGGATGGTGCTCAGTTTATCTCGGCAGTGATGGCTTCACATTGTCATACTCTGCGAAAAAGTTACTTTTTTTCGACAATAACCTCTGCCCCTGATAGTATAATTATTATGAAAAATAAGAACTGACGGAAATTGGAATAGAGGGAGCGGGGGGGGGGGGGGGGGAGGGGGGGGGGGGGGAGGGGAGTGTGGAGGGGGGGGGAGGGGGGTTGTATTTCCCGGCTTTCAAAATACCAGAGGACAGGAGCTGGTGGTGTGTGTGTGTGTGTGTGTGCGTGTGTGTGTGTGTGTGTGTGTGTGTGTGTGTGTGTGTGTGTGTGTGTGTGTGTGTGTGTGTGTGTGTGTGTGTGTGTGTGTACACGAAACCACTGAAATGGGTGACTTTCTTTACCATCCTTATGCAAAATGGGTGTGTGTAAAATTCTGGGTCACCAAGTCAGGCACCCATTTTTTCTGAGGGTTGTTTCTGCATTATCTTTCATTCAAAAGTCAGAAAAAATATCAATATAGGATGTCCCCATTTTCCCAGATTTACTTCATGTTGTGTTTTTGCGACGCCCTGGGCCTGTGTGTTCACACGGAAGCGAGTGTTTTCAGATCAACTTGATGATCGCTGATTGGTCAGTAACACCGATGAACGGAGTTGTTTCCCTTACCCTTCCTAAAACGTCTTTCGTCCCCCGCTGGCCATTCTTCACGTTTGCAGAGGTACTTTATGCAATATTTCTTAGTTAAGAGCACGCCCAAATGTACTTGTTCAGTGCAGTTATTTAACTGAGAGATGCCTCCAATCCCCGATACCCGTTTGGCCCACAAATAAGGCGTCTGCTTCGGCCGTGGCTCGGTCCGTGTCTTCCTCTCTGACCGTTGAGTCTTGTAGTAAATGATAATAGAACCCCACGATTTTAACAAAAGCTTTCTTCTTCAGTGAAAGGAATTCGTTCAATAACACCATTACAAGGTCAAACTGCCACGCGATTTTGTTTCTTTTTTTCTGACATGTATGATTGTCAGTGATCGAAAAGTAATTTGACACATGCATGCACAGTATGAGTTGACTTTTTTTTTTTTTTTAAATGGCGCGCCAGATTTCAATCCTCGTTCGCAAAACTGCCTCGCGATTCGAAGAACAAACTTCCACAAACAGGTCTTTCGGATTGTGCAACTAAAGTGTCGCTTTTTACTGTATTACCAGTTTTTAGTTCCCAGGGTCACCCTGGTCAGCCCCACAGGGTGGGTTTTTCTCTCTATTCTGGGGCATGTGTTTCTGTCTACCCTTTGTCCATTCACCTGTATTTGCCTTTTTAAAACTCTCCCTACTGTCTGCACTGCCTGTAGCTCTTGATATTGGATGTGTGTTGCTAAATGGTCTTAGCTTTATTTAGGCCCCATGTGTTAGGTTTATTTAACGTATTTGACCGGCTGGCGACATACATTCAAAGTTCTGTTTAGGGTTTTTTTCACAAGCAGTGCAGGCACGTCCTGAGAAAGCATTGTTGCTGTCGGGACGTTAAGCAATGTACAATCAATCTGATTCAAAATGTCAATGGTTTACATGGTTGTATTGGACATGTTTGCAGCATCACCGTGTTGGTCACACCGGCTCAGGACTTTCTGCACACACCCAGCGCCGGATGGCAGCAGGATGTCCAAACCCATCGGGATCTATAGAAGTGGACAAGCACGCCCCCTTCCTGGCACATGACCAAGGTCCATGGCAAAATTAGTCAGCTGCAGCATCATAGCCCCCCAGCCTCTGCCACAGAGGGTGCGTCTGGTAGGAGGGTGCATGGACGGCAGCGGAATGCTCCCAATTACAAACTGGTAAGTAAAGTGATTTTATGACCATCTTCATTTTATTGGCTGGCGTGCGAAGCAAAAGTGAGTTTATGTTCTGGGCCACTGGTCGTCCGTCCGTCGTCCATGGTAAACTTTAACTCATTCTACCCCAACACCAGAATCCTTAAATTTTGCCCCTGTCCTCTCAAGACCGCATTGCAGCGCAGGACACAGATCGACCATGACAGTTCAAGGGAGATGCCATAATAGCTTGGCGCCCGTAGGCTCCAAGCTATTCTGGCATCACCTTTGAACTATCATGGTCGATCCTTATCCTGCTGTGGTGTGTCTGGGGTAGAATGAGTTTACGGTGGCATTTTCTCGGAGACTATTCAAGCCACATTCTTCAAGCTTGGCCCAAGGATACTTTGTGGCAAGACCTTTTTAAACATGCCAATTTGAGTGACCTCTCTCAAAGGGTCACGCAGGGTTGACAAATGTGTGAAAACTGCTTGCATTTTCAGAAAACGTGGATTTTGCTGCTGCAGAAGCCAGCCCTCGTCACCAAGGTCACACATATGTAAATCGGTCATACACAGGATTACTCTTTTTATTCTTGTGCAAGGCCCCTTAAACCAAAATTGGGCTGTTTCTGTCCTAATGCAGCTTTGGTTTCAATCTTTCTTTCTTTCTTTCTCCAGTTGGCAAATGGAGCCTGGGATGGACCTGAGACTGAGAGTGCAAGCGCATCACAATACGAGGGCAGTGATGACGAGGAGTTTGTTCCTGGCTCGAGCTCACCGGATTCAGACGGTGTGTCGGCATCAATTGCTGGGATCTCTGACATAGACAGTATTGTATCGACTATGTTAGATTTCATCAAAGTGGCAGGTTCGGGGTGGCCAGGTGTCGGTGACGCTAGTACCAGCAAGGTGCAGTGTGCGTTAGGGGGTGGCAATGAGAATGTGGATAGGCAGAAGGAACATGATGCTGGGGGTGGGGAAAGAGCACTTACAGAAGAAACAGGTGTGCACGTGTCGCAGAGAGGGAAAGGAAAGTACAAATGGGACAGGAAAGATGCATGCAAATTGTGTGGCAAGCTTGTCTTGAAAATGAGCACGCGCTTACAAGATGTCCATGCAGATGAGGCAGACGTTGCTAAAATTTTGTTGATGAAAAAAGGGACAAAGCAGAGACGTCGAGCATGGATCAGACTACAAGATGAGGGTGATTACATGCATAACGTTGCTGTTCTTGAAAACAAATCAGGATGTTTGATTCCTAAGTATCGCACCAAGACTAGTAAGGTAGACGACCTTCTCGCCTGTAGCCATTGCAAAGGGCTCTATCAAAAAAAAAGCTGATCTCTGTACACTCAAAACGTTGCTGTCAGAAACCAGGAGGGTTTCAGATCACTCAGAGAGGTGAGGCGGCGCGCCGTGGTCGGCTAATGCTTCCAATACCCTTAGACGTTGCATTTTCCTTCTATCACAAGGTCTTAGCCAGGCATAGAGATGATGAGATAAGCCGTCTCATCAGAACTGACCCCTTGCTTCTTGAGTATGGAAAGATATTATTTGACCGCAGGGACATTGAAGAACACACGGCTGGACAAATCAGCTCCAGGATGCGGGAGTTAGGGAGACTATTAATTTTGAGATTATCAGAGTGAGGTCAGAAATGAAAATCGCAAGTTTAAATGCTGTGATCAATTCAGCTAGCTTTGATCATGTTGTCCTGGCTGTAAAAGAGCTAGCAGATTTTGATGAGGACACACATCAGTTCAAAAAAGGCAATCTCGCAATGCGCATAGGCCATGCTTTGAAAACGTGTTCACAGATCAAACAGTCAGGGCAGGGCAGGGCTCAGACGACAGGTGGCGACAGGAGCTCTCTGAGGCGCAGCGGTTTGACTCTGTCTTCAACGGGGACTGGTATGATTGTGTGTCCGCTACAGCAGCCCAGTCGGTCGGGAAAATGACCATGAACAAACCCAAGCTGATCCCATCATGTGAAGATGTGAGGAAGGTCCAACAGCTTCTTGAGACAAGGATGGTTTCGGAAGATTATCCGACAGTGGTTAAAGCAACTCTTTGTGCTGTATCACTTTTCAACCGAAAACGAGGGGGAGAAGTTCAGAGAATGAAGGTGTCAGACTTCCACAATGCTAAGATTGGATCGATCACCAATCAAGATATCTTGAAAGGTCTCACAGAGGTTGAGAAGAAAATGGTGAATCATTTTCAGCGAGTGGAAATCAGAGGCAAGTTTAATAGGAGTGTTCCCGTTTTGCTGACGAAGAAGATGATGACAACTGTGGACAGAATCCTTCAAATGAGGCAATCAGTGCCAGCTCTCGCTGATTCCCAGTACATCTTTGCCACACCTTCTGGTCAAAGGCCTTACAGAGGCCATGATGTTCTGAAGGCCCATGCCCTAGAAGCACGGGTGTCATACCCAGCCATTTACACATTTACTCAGTTACGGAAGCAGGTTGCAACTTTGGCTCAGTCAATGGCCATCTCGGAGTTAGACCAGGATCAGCTGGCAGATTTCCTTGGTCATGATATTCGGATACATCGCCATATCTACCGCCAACCTCAAGACGTCCTTCAAAAGGCAAAAGTGGCAAAGATTCTTCTGTCAGTTAACAATGTGATGACAGATTTTGAGAGTTGCATTAGAGCTGAGTTGGGCGATAATGAAGAGATTGACTTTGACAATGAAGACACATCAGAAACTGGTAGAGAAGTCTCAGGGGGAACAGCACCTGTGAATGAAGCAAGTAGCAAGCCAACAACACAGGAATCAATGAACATGACGGAGAAAAGACGTCCAGAGCCTGATGACAATCTAGATAGTTTTGATGATGACAGTACTGCGTCAGCTCCTGTTCGAAAGAAAGCTAGATTTACAAGGAAACCATGAAGGGAAGCTGAAGAGAAAGCTGTTCAAACTCGTTTCAAGACACACCTCGTCATGAACAAACTTCCTGGAAAGGCCGAGATACAGCACACAATGGCAGAAGAGCCTGCACTTAGACATAGGCGCTGGACAAACATTAAGGATTACGTCCGCAACAGACTGAAAAAGTTACAAAAGAAATGAATTGAGGTTCCCCGCGACTCGCGGCATTTTCGGTTTCATACAGATTTATTACAAGAGTGTTATTATTGGGGTGGTTTCAGCATGTATAGCCTGCTTTATTTATCTGATGGACGCCTGGATCATTTTGTAGACTGTATAACCTTTGGATTTGCAAAACGAAACAGCCGGCTGGGGACAAAAGACAATAATAAGATAAGAAAACCATTGACAACGTAAAGATTTATTACAAGAGTGTTATTATTGGGGCGGGGGGTGGGGGAGGGGGAGGGGGGGGGTTGGTCTGCCTGGATCATTTTTTTTTATACTGCATACCATTTAAAACTCTGCAGACGGAAGAATGGTTGGTTGGGGACGAAAGACAATAATAAAGGCTGAAGTTTCAAGTGATTTCTTATGTTGTCAGTTAATTCATGTCATTGTTCTGTTCTGTCATTTTAACTCATTCTACCCCAAGACCGGAATCCCCAAATGTTGAAGTCGTCTTCAGAAGACTGCGTTGCAGTGCAGGACACAGTTCCACCATGATAGTTCAAGGGTGATGCCAGAATAGCTTGGCGCCCACAGGCGCCAAGCTATTCTGGCATCACCCTTGAACTATCATGGTGGATCTTTATTTTGCTGTGGTGTGTCTGGGGTAGAAAGTGTTAGTTTCTTCGTCTGGGTCTTTTTCTGTCTTTCATATTTTTCCACACTTTTTGACCCGCATCATACTGAGGCTAAAAGCTTCAAATTTGTTCACTGCCATAATTCTATGCAAGCTACATTACAGTACTTACAGATGAGGACATAGACCAATGACTTTAGTTCAAGGGTGGTGCCACAATAGCTTGGCGCCTAGAGGCACCAAGCTATTCTGGCACTAACCCTTGGACTATTTCAGTCACACTTGTTGCACACACTGGTGTATTCCGAATGATAAGGGTTAATATTCAAAATGCTCTCTTGCTGTTTGTCTGAAACTCCAGAGTACCCAAAACCAAAAAAGAAAGTCCTTTAATTTCCAGAATACATTATGTTGATCTCACATAAATGCCATGATAAACTGTTTTGCTTCAGAAGGACAAAACGCAGCAATGTTTAAAAGATTTCCTCTGTAAAAATCATAATCGAAAGGTTACGGGCCAGTGTTTATTGAATTTTGCACCATACAATGTTAAAAATGTTAAAGCACACATACACATTAAGTTGGAAAAAAAATAATGTGAAAAAGAAGTATTCCATAAACTTGACCTTATTACAGACGCCTAATGTTGTGAAGACACCCATTTTGACTGTAATGCCAGTTTTTGTGTGAGAGGCACCCACTTTATTGGTAGAAACCCATTTTTCCCATCTAGTGGCTCTGTTTCTAGAAAATGTCTATTTTATTTTAAGTTATAGAGCTTAGTTATAAGATGAGTTCTAAACATTCGCATCAATTCCAGAGCCCTAGAATAAATAGAAATATGGGAACCCATTTTGACATAAAATGGTAGGTAACCCACTCTGACGCTTTTGTCCCCATGTGTGTGTGTGTGTGTGTGTGTGTGTGTGTGTGTGTGTGTGTGTGTGTGTGTGTGTGTGTGTGTGTGTGTGTGTGTGTGTGTGTGTGTGTGTGGATGAGTGGGTAGGAGAGGGATGTTGAGGGAGAGAGTGTTTCCAAACTCGCAAAATATCAAACGACGGAAAGAGGGGTGGGTGTGTTGGGGGGAGGGGGGGGGGGGTCGTATTGACGACTTCCTCTAACTAACTAACTAACTAACTATTTGAGTTTTACATCCTTGGGGACACAATGTGATCAAGGAAGGTGTCTTATTTGCTGCTGATCGAGTATACATTTTAGGGGGTCAGTCAGCTTAACAAGCAGAGCAGACCTTTTTTTCGCTATGGATCACGGAATCGACGGCATGTGAGTACAGTGGGAAAAACCTAGACAAATTATGTCACCCTGACAGTGATTTTTTGTGTCTGTATAGCTCGGAGCCGTTGTCAGACGACACAACTCGTTTGTGTTTTCTCTGTGTCCATGTGTTGCAATCAATACGCCTTTTGCAAATAACAGTTGTGTGAAGACCGCCTACTTGGAATGTAAAGCAGTGTGTGTGGGGTGGGGGGGGGGGAGGGAGTGAGGGGGGGAGGGGTAAGGGGGATTCCATTTTTAACTGGTGACACGCTACGAAATGATGTGGATCGACTATGGTAGTTCAAGGGTGGTGTCAAAATAGCTTGGCGCCTACAGGCGCCAAGCTATTCTGACACCACCCTTGAACTATCATGGTCGATCTACAAGCTATTCCGAAACCAACCTTGAAGTATACCAGACCTCAGAAGATATCTACAGAATCTGATATTTTCATCTTCAGATCTTAATAAATGAATGGTATGGCGGATTTTGACACCATCCAGAAACTGATGTAAAATGAGCCGTCAAAGAGGAACGCAACTTTTTTGAGTTTTCGGATGTGTATACACGTGCATATACTCGTACTGCAAAACGAATTGTTCGAAGCCCTTTGGCTGTCGGCAGCGCGTTTTGTCGCGATTATTCCTGCGCAGGAATAATCGCGACAAAACGCGCTGCCGACAGCCAAAGGGCTAAATTGGTGGTCAATATTTTCAAACTCTCATCACCTGAGACACACATGTAAACTAGGCCAACAAGCGGAATAGATCCTGTTGATCTCCTTCACCATGCGGAGGCTGATGATGATCTATTCCTCTTGCAAGTGGACGGTGTTCACCGCCGTTATTGTATATATGACGATCTATACTGAGCACCCGTTGCGCTATCCTATTACAAAACAACACAACGTTTACGCATAAATCGTTATGAATCTATAAAAGTCGCGGTGTATGTATGTGTGTGGTGGTGGGGGCGGGGAAGGCGAGGGGAGGGGGTGGGGGGCGGCGAGGGGGTAGAGGGTTTATTAGAATTTTAAGACTGATCTATTTAAGGAGAGGGGGGAAAAGGATTGTTAGAATTTAAAAACTCATCTATTTTCTGTCTCCTATCATTGATGCCACAGACCCAGTACTTAGTCATATGTAGCAGTGTGTGTGTGTGTGTGTGTGTGTGTGTGTGTGTGTGTGTGTGTGTGTGTGTGTGTGTGTGTGTGTGTGTGTGTGTGTGTGTGTGTGTTTGAATGCAACACTTCTCTTGAATGACATGATTCATGTAGATGAGTGCGTGACTGTGTGTAGATTAGTAATTTAGCTAATGAGCCGTATTTTTTTTTTTTTGTGTCTGTTTTTCTTTTGAGTTTTGTTGTTGTTATTGTTATTGTTGTTGCAATTAATAGCTTGTGTAATTAGTTTCCTGCGAAAAGCCTAGAGCTCTAGTTTGTGGTTAGGCGCTATACTACTACTACTACTACTAATAATAATAATAATAATAATAATAATAAATTATTATTATTATTATTATTATTATTATTATTATTATTATTATTATTATTATTATTATTATTATTATTATTATTATTATTATTATTATTAGGATCTGTTCTTTGTTGTCGGATTAGGTTTCGTCTGAGTACAATTCGGAATGAGCCTGCTGGTCAAATGAACAGCAAAATGTTTTGCTAACTGTGGGAGCCGCGTTACGGATGCATGAAGTAGGTTAAACGTGAGGCCGCAACCGTTACAACTTCCTGAGCAGATAGAATGGGTATCTTGTTCGAATAAATATTCAGCCACAGTAAACAGAAATCGCTTTGTGTAGTTCCTTGTTTCTATTTAACACCCTCACTGACAGCGGACACAGATTGTGTTCATTTTCAGATCATTGTAATATTCAACGTCACAGATCAGTGGCTCTAGCAAGAGGCATATATCCTCATGAGCCCCCGCAACTGCGGGGGCTCATGAGAATCTATACCTCTTGCAGATGAGTGGTGTTCATTTTTTTTTTTTTTTTTTCTCACAGCGGTGAACTAGTTATCACAGAGCCTTGAAAAGAGGTGTAGAAACTCAGTTCTTTGTGCATTATGTGGGTCAACAGTGTATTACAGTAGCTCCTCAAGAGCGGATCTGTATACACGCAAACGGCCGTTTTGTGCCTTTGTGGTTAGTATGAATCAAGAGTCGATTTTCAGCAATTACTAGATCCTGCGTGACTATAATAAAAAGCAAACAAAATCTATCGGGGCAATTATGCACACACGCTTCAATAAATTTGCCTCTGTCCTTCTTCAACCGAGGAGACTAAAGAAGATGGCATAGTCAAGACGTCTCCCTCATATCGCGTGCTGGTCTGTGATTTTGAACTTTACGACCGCGGGGTTTAGGGTCTAACGTCACAGACAAACGCAGGTCACTGCTAGTCAAGCTGTTTCCCAATCGCCAACCCCTTTGTCCAAACCCCCGCGACACCATACCCCCACTCCGACCCAAGAACACGCTCGTTTTGGAAACTAGGGATTTTCCCTTGACACGTAGATAGTCGATGGTTGCAGTACCGTGAACACTAAACTTATCAGTTCAAGCTTGGTGTAGACTACCAACGCAGCGCGTGACAACCACAAGATAAAACGCGGAGGTAGGTAAGGCCATAACAGCGCTTAACACAAGTTAGACCTGAAATAAGAATTTAATCGGTACAGTGAAACGTTCTCTCGTCTACGAGGTGTGCTGGTCTGTTATTTTGGACCTTACGGATTTCGGCCGTAAGGTCCAAAATCAGAGACCAGCACACATATTAACTCTCGTGTGCATGAAGCCATCGGTATTGTTTTTTATGCACAGCAGGTGTTAATCTAATATTTTTGTATGCAGGATAGGTCGGACGACTTTGTGTTGGACAGTGACTTAAACAGCAGAAACAGTAGTAGGAGATATCTTGCAGTCTGTTTGAGTGTGCTTCGACATCGAGATCGTGATGGCAACTCGGTTGACTGGTTGCTACGTGGTTTGTCTGGTGATTTTCGCGCTTGCTTGCTATCATGCTTCACCTGTCAAACTTAAAGGGTCCAGGAACCATCCTAAGCCTCGCCCCGGGGTAAAACCTCGAGGACCCGGGCCTCACCCCAAACCTCACCCAAACAAGACTGACTGTTTCAAAGGTCTGTGCTGGTGCGATTCAGAAATGGCCGACTGTTCAGGGCATTTTGGCAACCTGACGTTTGTTCCTTTCATCAACATTTCCACCATCGCGATTCTCAATTTCTCCCGGAATGCTTTGACTTACGTACCAGCAGATTTCTTCGCCAATCTCACCCACGTCAATCTCACCCTTATTGATCTCGGCCACAATGGACTGTCCTCTTTCGACCCAAATGCTTTTAGAGGGTTGCACACTCTTCACACAGTGTACGTGGACTCGAACAATCTGAATTTCGAGACTTTGAGTCCAGTGCTGACAGTACCCACGCTTATTCGTCTGGACGTTCTACACAACGGCATTGATAACGTTCCAGACGACATCTTCATCAGATATCCTGTTCACACCCTCAAAACTCTCAACATGCACAACAACTTGCTGACTGTTCTCAACATGACGACTCTTAAGCCACTGAAACACTTGTCGAATCTGGGGGTAAATGCAAACCACATTGAGCGTGTTGTTCCAGACAGGCTGGGGAATCTCCGATATTTAAACCTTGAGAACAATCGCATCACGGGTGATTTCATTGAGACGTGTGATAAACACAATAAGTCTTACTACCCGGAGCTGCACGGCCTGTACATTAACAACAACGACATCGAACAGATTGATTCCCAGCTTTGCATGTCCAAAGTGTACGTCATTAACCTAAGCTACAACAAACTCAGATTCTTCGAACCGAACATGTTTTCATCACTGAAAAGCTTGAAGATCCTGTATTTAAACCAGCAGCATGGTGTGGTCCGAATCGAAGCCAACGCCTTCAGCAACCCCACGCTGGAAAGTCTGTACATTTCGAGAAACTTAGTAGATTTCTCCAAGCCAAGTATCAACGAGAGCGCCTTTGCCGGATGCCCCCGCCTCAGGACGCTCATGCTTGACCACAGCGACTTCTCTAAAGTCCCAGACACCAAATTCCGCGAACTGTTCACGCAACCCAAAAATCTATGGAAGTTGTATCTTGGTCATTGCTCGATTTCCAACATTACAAGCCAGACATTCAGCGGCCTGAAGCACCTTCACTATCTGTATCTGTATGATAATGACCTGACAGAAATTCCTGACGGCGCTTTTGACGAAATGCCGAATCTTCGAATTCTATCGATAGACGAGAACCGTATCCAGACTATTAGCAGCACAACGTTCAACGAGACAACTCGAGATCGTCTGGCATACCTTGACTTAAGTAGAAATCCATATCACTGCACGTGCGACATTCGCTGGTTCCGTCGGTGGCTCATGAGCAGTGGTAAACATCTCTTCGTGAACTATCCACTTGGCTATACTTGTGCATCATACGGCGGTCCGGGTTTCAGTCTAGCAAGCAATGACACTTCGAGACAAAGTGAACTGGGCGACTCAGGACATACGATTAGTGAAGACGACCCACTGAATGGCGTGAAAGAAATATCACACGACACAGGCTCTGTCGCGTATGAATATGAACACGTTGATGGGAAAAGCGCTAACGGTGACACAAACGGTACGCCTAATGACGCGAGAAGTACATCTGATGACGCAGGAAATACGCCTGATGACGCAAGCAGTGCGCACGAAGACGCTACAAATACACTTCAGGGCGAAAGAAATAAAATTCCTGACGCAATAGACACGATAAATGTTCACGCATCAGATGACACCTGGCAAATGACTATTGACGGTGCAGGTGACGACGAACATACCAACGGTGAAGCTGCGCGTACTCATTCTGACGCAAGAGGCGCACTTGTGTTCGCCGCAGAAGGACCCAGTGACTTGTCAGATGTACTCGTTTCTGACGCAGAAATCTCTGCCCTCGGACTTAAAACTGCATACGCCAACTCCACACAGTTAGCACTCGCACAAGAGCATGCACAACCATACAAAGACAAACATTACCTCGTAGATTTCATCATTACCGACCAGGCCTGTATGATCAGCCGTGAAGCAAGCATTTTGACGATTGCAGTTACTGGCTTGATTGTGGCGTCCCTCTTCTTCTTTCTGTTGTTTTACAAATATCGCTGGCACATCCGTCTGGCAGTGTATGAGGTAGGTGCTGTGTGGCCTACATATAGTCCGTTTATGGAAAGTTTGTCTCCTGGTTGTTGTTTTCTTTCTCTCCAAGTAATCCCTTCACTGCCAATAAAAGGTGAACTGCACGAGGTATAGATCCTCATGAACCCCCGCAATTGAATGGACATATGATGATAGATGCCAATGTGTGTCCATATTCTTTTGGCGGTTTTGGCTTTAGGTCCTTGAATGAGAATAGATTTTAAACATTAGATGTGCGTCCACTGGCAGAGAAGGGGTTATAACTTTTGAACAAGACATAACTCAGGACAACGTTAAAACAGAAAAGGTGATCGCCAAACTTGGTCCTACTTTATTTTAAACTTTAGTTGGCTTCCGACCTAGCGGTTTAGCCATTACCCTCGGGAGAACGTGGAGATGAGGTACTTACAAGTTGAAATATATACCCTGTGCAGGCCTCAGTGACCACTAACTTGCATCACCGATACTATGTACAAATCAGACGCCTTACAAGAACAAGCTAATAACCTTCTTAACCCCATGCCCGCATTTCTAAACTATTGGAGGCGTTGTCAAACGACTATGAACCAGTTATAGGAGATGGATTGATCAGGATAATTCAAGGGTAGTGCCAGATGAGCTTGGCGCCTTCAGGCGCCAAGATCATCCGGCACTACCCTTGAATTATCCTGATCAATCCGTCTCCTGCTGCAGGGTCCCGGGGCTAAATGAGTTAAACATTCAACTCGGGGAGAGTGAAGTTTACAGGAATAAATATATGTCGGTGTTTCTGAGTGGGGCTCGTTCAGGTTGAAATGGGTCATGTTCAACATTTCCGGAGGGCAGCGGCTAACCCATTGTTATCAGGACCAAAGGAGAAGTAAAATAGATTAGGACCAAGGTGGATGATCATCTTTTCTTTTTAGAGTTGTCTTAAAATGATCTTCGTTTAAAAACCAACCAAACAAACAAACATCCCCCCAAATAATAATAATAATAATAATAATCATAAATAAAAAATAAAAATAATAATAATAATAATAATAATTTAAAAAAAAAAAACGAAACAGAAACTAAAAAACACCACGAGGCTGTAACATGTTCTAATATAGTTACCTCTTCGTTGCCAGTGGTTTAAACAGATTGTGTTATAAAATCTTTCTTTTTTTTTTAACTCAACGCCAAAGAGTCTAGTCACAGCTTTCCAAGGAACATGGATCAAATTGCACGTAATTTTCAATAGCCATTCTTAGCAACTTTGGCCTATTTTAAGCCCCACGCAAAAATTTCGCTGCAATGCAGGGGCGGAAGGGGGGGGGAACTCCTGCAGCTGGCAGATGAAAACGCAGTGGTGTCAGCCAGAGGCACAGATCCT
>BTPG01000006.1:83284100-83309100 GCA_036245525.1 Semisulcospira habei | reverse complement strand
AGTGACCTTATTACGTCTAGGGATACGGAAAACACGAGTGTCTGAAGCAGAGCGTAGTGAGCGGGACGGTGTATACAGCTGGACAAGATCAGATAAGTAAGGAGGGGCAGAACCAGAGATGATGTTGAAACAAATAACACAGACTTTATACTGAATTCTGTATGAAACTGGCAGCCAGTGCAAATTAGCTAGTAGAGGCATAATGTGTTCACGTTTCGGTACACGAAAAATCAGACGTGCAGCACAGTTCATGACTCTCTGGATTTGGTCAAGAAGATTTTGCGGAACACCGGACAAAAGAGAATTGCAATAGTCTATTCGGGACAGCACAAGGGAGGTAACAAGTGTTTTGGTAACTTCAACAGTCAGCAGATGTCGAACAGTGCTGATCCTTCTGAGTTCAATGAAGGCAAGCTGGCAAACCTTTTTCACTTGTTCCTTCATTGTCAGCCTGTTGTCAAAAATGACACCCAAGTTACGGGATATATATATATATATATATATATATATATATATATATATATATATATATATATATATATATATATATATATATATATATATATATATATATATATATATATATATATATATATATATATATATATATATATATATATATATATATATATATATAGTGTGTGTGTGTGTGTGTATGTGTGTGTGTGTGTGTGTGTGTGTGTGTGTGTGTGTGTGTGTGTGTGTGTGTGTGTGCGCGTGCGCGCGCAAGCATCACCTGCAGCCCACATAAGGACGAACTTTTCCTTTCATCTGCAGAGTGTTGGTTTGTTCCACGTCTACTTTTATATGTTTCTGTCTAAAGACAAGGAAGAGGCACATGATACATTCATGACGCGTGCCATTACCTTGCAGAGATTTTGACCAGACGGCTTGAAGCCGTAAGGTCTAAAATCGCAGTCCAGTACCCACGACATCAGTTTCTCATGACTGATTTAGAACTGAAAATCTGGGCGTTCTTGATTAACTCATTCAACCCGAAGGCCGTATTTCCCAAATATTGGAGGCGTCATCTAACGACTATGCATCAGTTGCAGGAGATGGATCGACCATGATAATTCAAGGGTAGTGCCAGATTAGCGTGGCGTCGATCCATCTTCTGCTGTAGTGCGTCTGAGCTGAAAGAGTTACAGGAAGTTTTTATAATAAATCATTCAGTGTCTCATGTTGACTCGACTTTGGATTGACCGGAAACAATCACGTGCTGAAAAAGTCCTACTCCAGGATGTAAGGGGTTTATAGTTCGCAATATCTCATGTATATAGATGTTCTCGGTATGTCTTCAAATGATGCTGGACAAAATTTCTAACGTTAATTATGAAGTTTGAATGGCGTACAATAGTGACTGTTGTGCTCTCCTCTTTTGTACTAGAAGTGCTCCTTCCGTTACGCTCAAAAGGCAATGGGAAACCTCTCGTACGTGTGCCTACTCACACGGATTGTGAAAATAATGGTGGAAAACTCTTAGGTGAGACAAGACAACCTTGATAACCCCTTGTTCCGGTGAATCTTAGCAACTGGCAAAGCCCGCCATGGTGAAGATCGCCTATACCCTTTTAGCCCCAAGGTCCCATTTCTCAAAATTTGGAGATATTGCCTAATGACTATGTACCGGTTGCAGGAGATGGATTGATCATGTTAATTCAAGGGTAGTGCCAGATTAGCTTGGCGCCTTCCGGCGCCAAGCTAATCTGGCACTACCCTTGAATTATCATGGTTAGTCCATCTCCTGCTGTTGGGACTCGGGGCTAAATGGTTTAACCCTAAATAATTTTTTTAAAAAATCGCTCGAATAATGTTCTGTGGTTGTGTAGTGTACGGTGTGTGAGTGAATGCGTGTGTTTCACCTGCGTGTGCTTATTGGGTTCAGCTCAGTTCACGTCAGCGGTTTGAGCCTATTTTCAATTGGGATAAAGCACCTATATAATGTGCTGATTCGTTTATTTATTGCGGAACACGACACAACATCCGCAGTTTGACTGAGAAACAGTTGGAAGCGATAACAGACGGTAAGAGGCATATATTCTCGTGAATCCCTGCATCTGAAGGTGGTCATGTTATCTATGTCCCTTGCAGTTAAAGGGGTGGAATGACGGACTAGAATCGTGATGTAAAAGTCTGCATGAGGGCGCAGCCCCTGGTTTCCCCTAGCTCCCAAAATAGCGGCATATTTATTTTGTGTATGACCTTGCTTACACAGCCGATGTCAGTCGAAATACGGACCTCCTATATACACCGACTCTGCGTGATTGATGGTCGCATTGCAAAGGCTGAATGCTTCGTGCTTGTCTCGTGTATGGCTCGTGTTTGTTTAGTAACCCATTTAACCACACGACCGCATTGCCCAAATTGGAAAGTGTCACTCGGCGACTAGTATCAGTTTTCAGGAGTTTGATCGACTATGATCGACCGTGATAATTCAAGGGTAGTGTCAGATGAGCTTGGCGCCTGGTCAGTGGTGCCAAGCTGATCTGGCATTACCCTTGAATTATCATGGTCGATCCATCTCCTGTTGTAGGGCTTCGGGGCTAAATGTGTCAACCCCTTTCGCTGCAGAGGAAAAATGAATACCACCCAACTGGATGCTCATAAGCCCCCTCAGTTGCAAGTACTTATGAGGATATTTCCTTCTTGCTGAGACCACCTTGTATCCGGCGTTTTCTTTTGATGGGTGCAGATCTTTGACGTTCAATTAACCCTTTTAGCGCCATGATTTCCCGAATTTCGGAAGTGTTACTTAATGACTATGTACCACTTGCGGGAGGTGGATCGACCATGATAATTCAAGGGTAGTGCCAGATTAGCTTGGCGCCTGTAGGCGCCATGCTAATCTGGCACTACGCTTGAATTATCATGGCTAATCAGTCTCCTGCTGTAGGGTGTTGGCGCTAAAAGGGTTGATGATTTGTTTTATAATCTGCTTCAGCTGATAGTAGAGGGTTTTAACCCATTTAATGCCATTGGTCACAAGCCGTTCGGTTTTCCCGCACTTTTGGGCCAGCGCCACTGGCCACAAGTTGTATTTGCGAAATCATTTAAGTTCAACGTACAAAGACCGTATCTGTCCAAGGAACTTGGTTGCAACAAAAGGCAAGCAACAGACACAAATCGGCCCTGTTGCATCATTTGTGAAGGTGGGGTGTGTGGTGGTGATGGTGTACGGCAAGGTTTTAGGACTGGGAAAATGGTGCTTCAAGTCTAAATCTACCTAGACTGTATGAAAAAAAAACTGTAAGTTCATTTCTGATAAATGTTTAGAAATTTAAGATTTAATAATAATAATAATAATAATAATAATAATAATAATAATAATAATAATAATAATAATAATAATAATAATAATAATAATAATAATATAACTCTTCTATAGCGCAATATCCCCAAAAGAAAGGCTCAGAGCGCTTTACATCTAGATAATCGAACTAACTGAAATTAACTAACTAAAGTACCGACAGCATACAAATACACTCATGCACATTCACACAATACTGAAATAATAAACATAAATCATTTCAAGAACCTGATTAGTTATATAGATGGGAAAACGTAAGATTTATCAATCCATGTCAAAGGGCAGATTGAAAGAAATATGTTTTCCATCTAGCCCTGAAAATGGCCAAAGATGGCGAATGACTGGGGAAAATAATGGTAGAGACCATTCCACACTTTCGGAGCTTGGATAGAAAAGGACCGCTGGCCAAAGGTTTTAAGGATACTCTGGTGGTAGTCAACATTCTGTCGTCAGTGCTGAAGCGCAATACTCTGCCTGGTGTTTACATTGCATTATAATAAAATCTCGCTTTTCCCAAAAATGACAGTTGTGGAGCTCATGTGGATCTGTGCCTCTTGATAAACCACTTGGTATAATTATTTTCTGTTTAACGACTGATTTGTTCTATAGCGTTCAATATTACAAAGATTTCGAAAAATAGAGACTGTTTCCAATGTCAGTGAAGCGTCCACTCATTTGACACGATGGGTCGCAAGTTGTGTTTCTGAACTCTCTAGATGTTTGTCTCGTGCAAGACCATTGTAATGCTTAACCCATTTAAATCCAAGGCCGCACTTACCAAATTGTGGAGGTGTCACCTAACGACTATGTACCAGTTGCCGGAAAAGGATCAATCATGGTAATTCAAGGGTAGTGCCAGATATATTAGCTTGGCGCCCGATGGCAAGGTAACGACTATGTATCAGTTGCCGGAAATGACACGACCATGATAATTCATGAGTAGTGCCAGATTAGCTTGCCGCTTGATGGCAAGCTAACGATGATGTAGCAGCTGCAGGATATAAATCAACCATGATAATTCAAGGGTTGTGCCAGATTACCTTGGCGCCTGATGGCAAGCTAACGACTATACACCAGTTGCCGGAAATAAATCAACCATGATAATTCAAGGGTAGTGCCAGATTACCTTGGCACTCGATGGTAAGCTAACGACTATCTACCAGTTGCCGGAAATAAGTCGACCATGATAATGCAAGGATAGTGCCAGATTAGCTTGGCGCCTAATGGCGCCAATCTAATTTGGCACTACTCTCTAATTATCATGGTCGTTCCATCTGCCGTAGGGCGTCGGGGCTAAATGTGTTAACTCTTTTCACTGCCGATAAAGCCAGGCGCCAAGCTAATCTGGCACTACCCTTGAATTATCATGGTCGATCTATCTACTGCTGTAGTGCGTCAGGGCTAAGTGGGTCAAGCAGAATGGGGTATTGTGAGCTCGTACCCCTCGCGCTAGGTACATCTGGACAAGGTAAAATCACTCAGGCCACGGAGAGACGAAGATATATCTAGCCTGACGCCCCACCCTGGGGAAAGCCCTTACTTTCCTTCTTGCTAGTCCCGGTAATAAAACGTCCGCATTGGGCAACAACAGACGTTTGACCTTAACCCCCATACATACACCGGACCTATTTCCAGTACCCATGCTGCATGCACACATGGGGGAGGGGGGGGAGTGAGTGGGGTGGGTGGCAGTTTCAAGTATAGAAAGAGCTGTCTCATGTTTGTACAAGGACAGCAGGAAAAGACACGGAGAAAACCCCAGTGACATAAGCAGGCAAATCTACAATCACTGCAGGTGGCAGATCAGTTACTTCGAGGGGGCGGGGGGTTCCAACTTTTGGTTTAGGCCCTTCAGCCTGACAAAAAAGGGCCTCCCGAAGCGAAACCGTGCTCTTTCAGTGACCCCCCAAAAATCAAATAAACGGGACGAGGGGAAGGGTGGAGGAGGTTCCAACCTACGCAAAAAGGGACTTTGGTGTAGCATTTTAAAGAAATTTCAACCTAGTGAAGGGGGAAGTGTTCTGGAACCCCTGGAACCACCCCCCCTAAACACACACACACACACACACACACACACACACACACACACACACACACACACACACACACACACACACACACCACACCCACCCACTCCCCCCCCCCCCCCCCCCCCCCCCCCCCCCCCCCCCCCCTGATCTGTCCCTGCACTGTGGTAGTAATAGATACAGTACACGGTGAAAACCCGAGTGACATAAACATGCAACTCTAGAATCAATGTGATAGGGAATAGTCAAAATTACGTATGCACCCACTTTTCCCTGCTTGTCATTGAACAAAAATTCCCCAAGCATTTTGTCAATTCCACAGGTGCGGTCTGTGCCGTCTGAGTCGAAGAACGGGTTTTCCATACACATTGCTTCAAGACTATCCGTCTGACACTAACTGTTGTTTGTCCACCTTGCCTTTTGTGTTAGGACTTTACGACTCTAGAAGATGTGTGCCGGTCTGTGATTTGTGGACCTTACGGCCATCATCATCTTATCCGCATGTCTCTTCCACAGGTTTGGTCTTCGTCTGTGCATCAACGAACGGGATTTCCCGATCGGCGGCAACATCGCGGACAACATTCTGGAAGCCGTGTACAATTCCAAGCGTGTTCTCCTCATCCTTTCTCCCTACTCGGCCCGCTGCCAGTGGTCTCAGTTCGAGCTTGCCGTCTGCCAAAATTACGTCATGAGTAACGGTGACGTACTCATCTTGGCGCTGCTGGAGTCGATCCCGCTGCGTGACGTCACGGGCGCCACGTTGTCGCTGCTGAAGACCACGCCCTACATCCGGTGGGGTGATGAAGAGGCCGCGCGCGAAGCATTCTGGGGCCGTCTGCTGATGGCTTTTGAGGACGTTCTGCCGAGAGGTGGACCTAGACCTGGCGCTTGATAAATAGTGGGCAAAAGATGGGTTCTATTCGGGCACCACCCTTGAAATATCTGTAGTCGATCTGTATCTTCTTGTTGTGTTTCGGGGCTGAATCATCTGGGACAATACCACGTGCCCCAAACCGTAACACCCATGTTGGCACTCACTGTGACATGAAATTCCCTGGCCAGCACAAGAAGCCACTATTGCCTGTTGTACGTGATGAAAATAAGCCATACATGACGTGGTCTTTGTAGATTATAGTCTTAATTCATAAATAGTAGTAGTAGTAGTAGTAGTAGTAGTAGTAGTAGTAGTAGTAGTAGTAGTAACATAGGCTCTTTACCCAATTCTGTGAATCAGCTCAAAGCGCCGCAAACTAAACACAACACGCACGCTAACGTAAAACACGCACATTCAATCTGAAGACAAACACAGTTCAAGACAAACATAAGACATTCACGTGATGCGAAGGGTCAGCTCAGCAATTAAAGTTTCGGCAGCCGGTGTGATCGCTTTTTTTAAATGTAGAAGGTGGCCTGAAACCGGTACCGAAGTGTAGTACAAATGAGCACAATAATTATTACGCCTGGTGTGAATGATTTCAGTAAAGCATTTTCGAAAGCCAGCAGACTCAAGGTACATTCTGCCCTCTGAATGCAAAAGATTGTAATACAATGAAAATATTGCTTTTCACAAAAAAGACTGCTTTTACAAGGCAGTATTCTGAACGATCAAGTATAAAATAGGTCGTAAAATAAGCATAATTGTAATTTTATTTTTCTGTCCATAGGAGTGTTAAGATGTTTGATCACAGCAAATTGATCTCACTGCTTTTTGTGATTTAAAAAAAAGCGTAGACCTTGTAACCAGACCTAAGCAAGACTCTTGCGATCAAGGATGAAAAGGCGGCGCCTAAGGCAAGCTATTATTTTCTTCATAAACACCACAACTCTCAACCAAAAATAAAGGAGGAAGAAGGAGTAGGTTGGTTGCCGAGTAGGAGTGGGGCAGTGGGTGGTGGGGAGAGAAAAAAGAAAAAAGACAAGGACGTCCTGTGCGCCTTCTGTTCCATCCCTTGCCAGCAGTTGCGTCCCTTGTCTCCTCATTCACTCCCTTAGCTGCCCCCCCTCCGAGATAGACCCTCCCCCTTCTGCCGACAACAAGCAGCAAACGACGCGTTCCCGTTATCACCCTCAGGGCCCACGCTGCATAATTACCTCAATTTGGCCAATCGTATTCATTTCTCGGCGCACGTGGACCCCGCGCGCGCGCTGTCACGAGCACTTCAAACAGCACGTGCAGATCTGAGTAGGACCGCGTCGGCCGGTGCGTTGGAGACAGCTCAGCGGGGTCTTCGCTAATTGCAGCGACCACAAAGCAATGGTGATGAGCTTGTGACGAGATGGGATCGTCTGCACTGAAAAGATCCATAAACTATCCAAACACAGTGATAATCAGACCCGAGCAGCGGTTGACCAACAGCGATTCAAAATTGAGTCAATTCATTCGGGACGAAATGCATTCGGATACGCGGCGGAAGCCGCGTATCCGGATGCAGTTCGTCTCGAAAGAGTTAACCTTAAGTCTCGTCTGACTTTTATCGTATGGAAGTCAGGTGAGACCTACTGCAAACTGAATGTGACAAAAGTGATTTGAAAAAGACGATTTCCGGAAATCAGTAGTAGGTCGAAATTGCACGTGTCCCGACGAAAATATATGCTGTGGATTAAAAGCCGGGACAAACCGCATGCATATAAACACATGCAATTTTGACCAGATTCTGGTTTCCGAACAATATCTACTAAGCTCTATTTGTGATCGCAGAAGGCAATCTGTCTACCTTTTGGGTATTTCAATGAAAATCTCTCTTTTCACTAAAAACAACGGACTCACTACATTCACAAAAAAAGAGCTTGTTTTTGCAGCGACCAAAAAAAGTAGGGATGGGTTTCTGATCGAGATGGAATTATACTCAGAAAATGTTCATGGGCTTACCAAAGTCAGCTATAATCACATGCAAAGAATGAACACATCGTGAATCAACAATGTGGTTAGCTTAAAAACGTACTGCCTTGCATAAACTAAATTTCAAACAATTAAGTTTAACCACGGTTTTGGTCTGGCGTCCTTATTTGGGAGTAAGACATAATCAAAGATGCATTCACAGTGATTGAAACTGAGTGAACCTTAGGCTTCGTTTGCCTTCCTCGTATGGGAGGTCAGGCGACTCTAAACCCTTTCAGGCAATACACAAATGCAAGAGGCATAGATCCTCATGAGCCCCCGCTACTGCGGGGGCTCATGTGGGTCTACGCCTCTTGTCGATGGAACTTTATATCCATGTTCCTTGGACTGCTGAGGTATTCTGGCCTTGGTTAGGATTCATCTCACTGGGAAATCAGACAAACCTTCGGCAAGTCACTGCTGTGTCATCCTCTTCATCTGGTCATAATTATATTGGCATACGCGCGGTCACTAACACAAACTAGCAAAATATAAAACAGCGATCAGCGTCTCCTCGTTTTGCCATTTGTAAAAGTGTCATTATTGTCAAGTTAAGACATTGCAAACTTCCCCTACACTTATTCATGAATTCTGTGTGTTTGTTTTTTTACATGCACACACAAACGCACGCGCGCGCGCACACACACACACACACACACACACACACACACAGACACACACGACACACAACACACACATCCAAGAGCGCACACACACTCACACACACACACACACACACACACACACACACACACACACAAACCCACACACACACACTGGATCATGACATAATTATCCATGTGGAAATCAGGCTCCGATGAAAAGAAATCCACCTTGTTCTTTTTTCGAAACTGTACTGAAAATATGTAAATGTGTAAATACAGAGTAATAGCTGAATATAACAAATCGCCAGGTTGTTGTTATATCCGAAGTTTGTTATAAGCGAAGTAAGTGCGCTCGAGACCTTTGAAAAAGCGATGTTGTATCCGACTTTTGTTATATCCGACATTGTTAAGCGGAGTAGACTGTATATTGTATAAGCGGAGTAGACTGTATATTGTATAAGCGGAGTAGACAGTATATTGTATAAGCGGAGTAGACTGTATATTGTATAAGCGGAGTAGACTGTATATTGTATAAGCGGAGTAGACTGTGTATTGTATAAGCGGAGTAGACTGTATATTGTATAAGCGGAGTACTGTTATGTATAGCGGAGTAGACTGTATATTGTATAAGCGGAGTAGACGTAGTAAGCGCGAGTAGACTGTATATTGTATAAGCGGAGTAGACTGTATATTGTATAAGCGGAGTAGACTGTATTGTATAGCGAGTAGCAGTATATTGTATAAGCGGAGTAGACTGTATATTGGATAAGCGGAGTAGACAGTATATTGTATAAGCGGAGTAGACTGTATATTGTATAAGCGGAGTAGACTGTATATTGTATAAGCGGAGTAGACTGTATATTGTATAAGCGGAGTAGACAGTATATTGTATAAGCGGAGTAGACAGTATATTGTATAAGCGGAGTAGACAGTATATTGTATATTTCATTGAAAGCTTTTGACCAGATTAGAAACTTATGTTTCTTATGTTGTAAATAATGCATGTAGATATATTAGCCCCTTCGCTGCCAGGAAAAGCTTAACAGGATCCAAGTGCAAGAGACATAGATCCTCATGGGCCCCCGCAACTGCGTGGGCCCATGAGGATATGTGCCTCTTGTTGACACCACCACTTTGAACCAGTGTTCTCTGGGCGGCTAGGACTCATTGGCCTTGAATTTAACCCATTCAGCCCTGACACACTACAGCAGGAGATGAGACGACCATGATAATTCAAGGGTAGTGCCAGATTAGCTTGGCGCCTGTGCCGGCGCCAAGCTAATCTGGGACTACCCTTGAATTATCATGGTCGATTCATCTCCTGCAACAGGTGCATAGTCGTTAGATGAAGCCTCCCACATTTGGGAAATACGTGCGTCGGACTGAATGAGTTAATAAAGAATGTTATAAACAACGCATGCAATCACTGGCAACTGGCAGTAAAAGGGTTCAAGTAGAGACTGATGATCTAGCACTGGAAGAATCGCAACAACAACAAAATAAATAAGTAAATACAAGGCACGGAGATAAATTGGCAATGTGTCAAGGTCTGGTTCTAAATATGAACTCACACAACAAATAGGTGGGGCAAACGCTAGTAGGAACAGCTCAAGTACCAAGGTAAACTACTCAGTGCTGGAAAGACAAGCGGTTAGCTCCCCTGCCCCCACCTATCAGGCCAGCATTTTTTTTTTTTTAAAGGGTGTGGATATGACCGTTCAGTACTTTATCTGTGTATTTTTCTGTCGGCTGTGCGATCGGGTACTTAATGTGAAAGGGCATTTAACCTAACCGTGGTTTTTTTGTTGTTTTTTTTTTGTTTGTTTGTTTGTTTTTGGGGTTTTTTTTTCCAGAACTGAGTAGTTCCCTTTGATTCGTGTACAAGATGAACGTTTTTAACCCTTTGGTTGTCGGTAGCGTTTTTGTCTAGGTGATTCCTACAGGAATCACCTCGACAAATGCGCTACCGACAGACAAACGGTTAAAGGTTCATCTTGCTGCCACAGGTGCAGTGACACACTACCTCTCTATCTTTATTTGTGTTTGTAGATATGAGCGTGTGGAATTACTTGACATGAATTATTTAATGAGGGTGGTATTACGCAAGGCAGCACAAAACGAAGGAAGCAAAGAAAGCTCACTTCTCGTTCTTTGTCATTCCGTCGATGCAGCAAACATTTTGAAAACTGACTGCATTATGGATGACTGACTATCTGTCTCTTCGCGACTGCTGAAAAACAAGTGTGAGAAGGTGTTGTTGTAACATGACAGACCATTTTTGTCGAAGCAGTGCAAATTGTATTTTTTTTTGTGTGTTCTATTTGTTTGTTCTTGTTACATTTTCCGTTTGTATCAAATGTTGTATTTTTCTAAATCGCTCTGTTTCCTATAATGACACCTTTTTATTTATATAACATTTTAAATATTCAATAATAATTTGTTGAATATTTCTTACAGATTGATGGATGATAGGCTGGGTTTTAAAAACGTAACGCCATTTTGCAGAATAAAATACGACCAACTTTGTCAAAGATACAACGACGGCATCGAAGTCGGCAACAATAAAACGTGTTAATTGTATCCAGACAACTATCGTCCTATTTTGTCAGTTCGCACTGACACTCCCCCCCCCCCCCCTCTCTCTCTCTCTCTCTCTCTCTCTCTCTCTCTCTCTCTCTCTCTCTCTCTCTCTCTCTCTCTCTCTCTCTCTCTCTCTCTCTCTCTCTCTCTCTTCCTTCATGCCCTGATGACAGCAGCTTAAATCACGAGTGAGATATCATCTCAAATCGCAGTTATCTGTCCGGTCAGCGGAAAATAGCATTAAAATGCATCCTGCGTCCGATTCACTTTTTGTGTCATAATCAATGAACTGCGATAAACCGACCATCGTGCAAATTTAACTGAAAGTAATAGTTGTCAAAGAGCAAGGGAATCATTAAAAGGCTTTTTGGGGGGAGGGGAGTCTGATTCGAACGGCATGGGATTCCAGCGTCGCACACACGACTTCCCCACACACTATCATTCTCATTAAAGATTGCGCATGCGCAAGTAATCACCCGAGCATGCGCTACAGGCATACATGTATGCGCACGCACCGTCGCGCTCACGCGCCAGCGGTCACGTGTGAGCTAACGAGGAAGCGGGAAATTTTGCAGACTTAACGATCAAACATAACTTCCTTTTTAGAGAATGCGTGAGGCTGATTGTTTCCAGCAAGAGACATAGATTTTCATGTGCCCCTGCTAAAGCAGGGCCACATGAGACTCTGTGCTTCTTGCAGATGAAAATGTGTGTGATTTAGGGGCTGGAAAATGAAAATTAAGGTCGCAACATGTGGAGACTTTTGCTTCGATGCGTTTCTGACGTCAGCTGTCAATCAAAAGGTTCGGGGGGTTGGTAAGAGTCAGTTCCAATCCTCAGTTTTTCATCCAATTATGGCGGGATTCAGGATAGACAGAATTCTGTGATTTGCTGGAAAACTGACTTTTAACACGTCCCAGGCCGACAGCTTATCAGGGAGAGGGGAAAGAAATATTGATTGAATGACTGAGTTCGAACAGATGTGGGAAATAGGGGTGATGGCGATGGTGGTGTTGTGTGTGTGTGTGTGTGTGTGTGTGTGTGTGTGTGTGTGTGTGTGTGTCTATGTGTGTGTGTGTGTGTGTGTGTGTGTGTGTGTGTGTGTGTGCGTGTTAGAGAGAGAGAGAGGGAGGGATGTGGGCGTGGGGGGGGGGGGGGGGGGCTTTGTGTGTGTGCGTGGTTGCATGCGTGAATGTGTGCTTGTGTGTGTGAGTGTGTGTGTGTGTGTGTGTGTGTGTGTGTGTGTGTGTGTGTGTGTGTGTGTGTGTGTGTGTGTGTGTGTGTGTGTACAGACACGTGTGTGTACAGATAAGTGTGTCATCGAGACATCGATTTCTGTTGTTACTTTTATATTGTCGCTCTTGCTGGTGTTAGCTGTTTTGTCATGTTAATACTTGTAAACTACTTTTCACTGAATAAAATAACTGACAAATATTTTTACTGCCTTCTTTGATGAGGGTTTGCATAGAGAATAAAATCTCTTATGAGCCTTCACATTGCGCGAAATAAATCACGATTACTGACTCTGCCAAATTAAAATGTGAGTTTTAAAGAGCATTGTATGTGTCAACCTGAAATCCAGACCAAACGGCTGACAGCCAAGAGCGTAAAATGCAGAAAATAATCCAACGAAGAAAGAAACACGCTTAGAAAAGAAAGTTAAAACACAGTTGTGTTGTAAGTGTCTTTTCTAAGCGTGTTTCTTTCTTCGTTTGGTTACTCTATGTGTCACCCTGAGCACGAGTAATGACAAGGTCAGTTATCAATTAATTGTTATTTATTCCACGTCGAACATACCACAGATTTCAATGGCAATCGGTGTCTTGGTCCACAGTTGCTCACAAAACGGAGTCGGACATGTTTGTGTTTGACTCTCAAGAAAACGACGTCATTCTTGGCAATTTTCCTCTTCTGTCGTTCCAAACTGCGGCAACTCTTTTGGATTTGTGACGTGCAATGACGTGAAACACCAAATCAGGCGGTTGTGACAAAATTGGATTTTCTCCGCCGTCTAAACCACATAGAGGTGAGGTCAGCAGCTATGGCGGAGGAAGCATGCATTTAACACTCATCTGATTTTGAATAGGGTCTGTCGTTATATGTCAGAAGCTAGTATATTCATTCTTGAGAAAGGCAAGATTTTTATTGTTATGCAATGAAAATCTCGCTTTTCTCAAAATGGCCATACTGGGTTTTGTCATATAACGGCAGACCCTATCTGAATTCAGATTAGGCGAGGGGTAATATCGCACGGGCGAGAAAAGGAGTTGAATAGTATAAATCATGGGTCGCGAGTCGTATAAATTAATTTTCTGAACACAAAGGAACCGGGGACTTACCAAAGTCCATATCGTCCACTACAATCACGATAAATGACAGAAATACGATTGATACGAGTGGTTTAGTTCTGAATCAGTGGTTCCGTGAGTATTACAATACTCACAGAATCACTGAATCAGAACAAAACTACTCGTAAAAGTCACTTATCTTTCGCTTGGCACACTGATGGTGTTACAGCCTCTACACGCAGAGGTAAATGCGGTGATTCTGGACAAGCAAGAGGCATAGATTCTCGTGAGCTCACGAGAATCTATGCCTCTTGCAGAGGAAATTTCTATAGACATCTATAGGTTTGTAGGTGCGGTAAATTTGCTCGATTGTCCGTGTAACGCACTTGAGTGCACACTGCTAGATACAACACTTCATTGCTCAAACCATTCACGGTGAAAGAATGCATGAAAGGCGTTCGCACTTGTGCGTTTTATTCATGCTCTGGACAACAAACAAATTTATATCGTTCACGATGACGTGAATAATTCGCCAGTGATTCATCTAGACAACAAACATATATATCGCTCACGATGATGTAAATAATTTGCCATTGATTTATATCATTCTTTTCCAGGACCACATACACTTATGCTTGGTCAGGCAGCGTCAATGACTTTGCGTTCATGGTGAAAATTGCATTTGTGCATATCATCATACTGTTTACACCAAGTAGATATACTTCTTTCCGGATATCGAGACTAATTTGAAAGTCCCTGAACAATATTCATGTTCAGTACCACACACGTTTACGATTGGCCAGTCAGCGGCAATAACGTACCATTTTTTTTTTTTTTTTTTTTTTAGCTGACCACGGCGAATTGAGCGATCACAATCAGGGTATGTCGGCGGAAGTGAGTGACTGGTAGTCTCGGTTAGCCTCAGTTCTCGTGACTAGCCTCACCTGTCGGGGGAATTCGTCGCGTTTCCGAGAGTCCGAGCCTCATTAAGCACTAGCCGTTCGCGCCACTGGTCACTATTGGTCACTCGAAGGCAGGGGAGGCAAATGTCGACAGATCGACTGATGACCTCCCTTTTTGAGAGGAAAATAGATGAAATTGATCACCAACAGATGTGTTGTCTTGTGAAGGCAAACGGCTGTAAGTCCTTGTGTGTGTGTGTGTGTGTGTGTGTGTGTGTGTGTGGTGTGTGTGGTGTGTGTGTGTGTGTGTGTGTGTGTGGTGCGTGCGTGTGTGTGTGTGTGTGTGTGTGTGTGTGTGTGTGTGTGTGTGTGTGTGTGTGTGTGTGTGTGTGTGTGTGTGTGTGTGTGTGTGTGTGTGTGTGTGTGTGAAAAGCGATATTTTCCTTGTAACGCAATGAAAATATCGGTTTTCTTTTTCACCAAAAAAGGACTTTAACACATTCTACCCCAAGTCCGAAATCCCCAAATTTTAAAGTTGCCCTTTCAACAACTGTATTACAATTCTAGAGACAGATCGAGCATAATAGTTCAAGGGTGGTGCCAGAATAGCTTGGTGCCTATGGGCGCCAAGATATTTTGGCACCACCCTTGAACTATCATGTTATATCCATATCTTGCTGTGGTGTGTCGGGGCAGAATGAGTTAATGGCCATTTTTGTGAAAGTGACATGTTCCTTGGTCCTTGTAAATCTCGCTTTTCTCAAAAATAAACTTACTGTCTTTTTTTACTTTTTGTTACAGTAAATTTACGAATGCAACCCACAACAACAACAAAATTAGGTCCAAAACAGATAGGCATCGGCTCATGAGAATCTATACATCTTAGGGATGGATTGAACTCGCCGAGTTTAGAAAAAAAATCAATCACAGATGCAAATGATGGCATGGGAAGCATCGATACTCTGCCGAAGCTCATGAGGGTCTATGCCTTTCTTCAGATTGGTGGCGTTTGCAGGATGACTACTCGATGGATTGGGAGTGGTCAGTGAGACCTGTACGCTGGTCTGTGGTTGTGGACCTTACAGCTGCAAGCCGTAAGATGCACAATTACGGACCAGGGCAGAATCTCTATACACCACCCAATGCTTGCGTGTCCGTTCGTCCGTCAGTAAACATTGTCCCTTCCTCTAACACTGAGTGTCCGTTGTGAGTCGGGCCGTCACTAATTTCCACGCTTCGTTTAGAAATGTGTGCAGGTCTGTGATTTTGGACCTTACGCTTTCAGCCGTAAGGTCCAAAATCACAGACCAGCATCTCACACACACGATGGTATGGTTCAGACGGTTTTAGCCGCTGGCTTGTTCCTGTTCACTGCTGTAGATTGATAGCAGTATGTGGGTATTTGAGCATGTTTCTGTTACTCGTATAAATTATAGAATTAATTAGTGTTGTAGTTTGTTTTGTCTTTGTAGTGTCTGGCAGCGGATATCCGTTGCCTGTAGGTCATATTACATATTCAAATTGGGCAGTTGAGGCAGTGCAAGGACCGGTGTTTTTAAAAAATAATTTTTGCCTTATTTGAAAATTTGTAGTAGGGCTGAATGTTGGAATTTGTTGGAAATGTCTGGTTAGATGAGAGGAGACATGTTTGGTGCTTTGATTCATACCATCCTGAGTTTATCCAGTGTACAATTGTGGGCCTATGTTGAGTTGCCGTTGACGTTGTGATTTGAGGGGCACGCTGATTTCAGCTGTGCTTGGGTGTGGGGTTGGTAAGGAATCAGGTTCATACCCAAGAAATGAGACACAGTCAATGTGCTGTTTTTGTTGGCATTTTGTGCATGGCAAATGTGCAGCTTGTGGGCGGTAGTGTTTTTTTTTTAGGGGATTGAAATATTAAGGGATGACTGGGACTGACTAAGGCTAAGAGACTGGACAGTACGGAAACGGCACTGTACGTTCATTTGCCACGTGGTGGTTTAACTCATTCGCGGCCAGCCACATCCGGATGCGGCTTGCCGCGAATGAGTTAATGATAGTCCTGTCGTAGCTCTCTACGCAGCTAGACTCATAGGGTTAACGAAAATCACATTTCAGCACTCACACACACAATCACAAACCTGAATATCATTTATCTCCTCCTAGTTACTGTGACGAATGTAAATTTGTCTCTGGTATTGTTGGTTTGTTTCATGTATTTGTTGGTTGAAATTAATCCTCATGTGAGTGCATATGTGCCTGTTTTATATATTTTTTACTTGAATCGAATATTAAACCCATGTACTTCACATTTCTATAAGAAACTCATGATATCTGATTGTTTCTTTGTTTCTTTGTTTGTTTCTGTGTTTCTGTGCTCGTTTCTTGGTTTGGGTTTTGTCTTTATTTTGTTTTTAATCTAGTATGATACATTAATTTAGTTGTTTGTTTTGTTGTTGTTGTTGTTGTTGTTGTTGTTGTTGTTGTTGTGTTGTGTTGTGTTGTGTTGTTGTTGTTTTTTTTTTGTTCTATTTAATATGCACCTCATTAATTATGTGTGCATATTTTTTTGCTATTTTATGGTTTATTTGATAGTTGTGTTAAACGGAAAATGAATCGCGTGATGTACGTGATATGTCTGTGACAAGTACAACTTGTATGTCTGGTGTGTTTCATATATATTTGTGTTGAGCTGAATACTGACGCTGGCCGTGCTACAATCTGCCTTATCACACAGGGAGCAGTTCATGGTGCACATTCAGCTTGAGTGCGTCTGCACAGCGAAACAGCCGCCGGTCTGACAGTTGGCCAATGAAATGCTGATCACTCCCCTACGGCCTTCATGCGCGCGCTTACTCAAGCGAAAATAGGCATCGGTAGTCTAGTTATTGCGCTCTGAGTCGATCAACGAGCGTCTGTCCATCTGCAAAAGACACAGATTCTCATAAGCCCCTTCAGGGGCTTATGAGAATCTATCTCTCTTGCTGGTAGTTGTTTAGATTTAGATCAGTTTGCGTTCTCTGATTGAGGGAAGTCCATTGGGGTAAGACTGCAACTGAAACCGTTCTGGAACCCCTCTCTCTCTCTCTCTCTCTCTCTCTCTCTCTCTCTCCTCTCTCTCTCTCCTCTCTCTCTCTCTCTCTCTCCTCTCTCTCTCTCTCTCTCCTCTCTCTCTCTCTCTCTCTCTCTCTTCGTTCTCTCTAGATACATTTTGTATTCTGCCGTTATTAAAGACTTTGGAACTTGGGTGCATCTTATTTGGGATTATTGTGTTGCGATTGTCGACCATAGTTTAGTTTCACTGACGAACAAACAAACAAACACACCAGCAAACACTGAAAGAAAACAAGGTATGGTCAAACCGAACACAGCATGATTCCTACTGTTAGAACCCGTGTTTGGTCCAGAAAAAGCAAATAAGTCTTGTGTTGATCCAACAAGGCAATACTGACTTCCTCTCTGGCGCAGAGTGCAGCTAATATTCTAATTTGAAAGCTTGAAATATTAACCCATTACATGCTAAGGCTGATTATTTAAAAATGTTGCGTATTGTTCTATGAAGGCTACATTGCAGATTACAAGATAGAGTAACCATTTTAGTTTTATGGTGGTGCCAGAATAGCTTGGCGCCTCAGGCGCCAAGCTATTCTGGTATTACCCTTGAACTGACTATCATTGTCAAATTTATTTTAAACAATAAGATATCAAGATAAAAAGTTTGGAGCCTTACAAGACTGCTCACTGGCCAGAAGTTAACCGAGTATTTAGCACTAAAAGACACCATTTTAAAAATCATTCATACTAATGAACACACCCTCCCTACCATCATATCTATACTCCCACTTCCACTAACCCATCCCCCACACCCACCCAAAACTGAAAAATTAAATTTGTTACTACGTACCAAGATTCTCTATCTCACAATCAATTCTGGTAAAAAATTGTTTTCAAGGATACCACCATCACCCATCACCAAAACCACCATCATTTCTCTCTCTCTCTCTCTCTCTCTCTCTCTCTCTCTCTCTCTCTCTCTCTCTCTCTCTCTCTCTCTCTCTCTCTCTCTCTCTCTCTCTCTCTCTCTCTCTCTCTCTCTCTCTCTCTCTCTCTCTCTCTCTCTCTCTCTCTGGCACCACTACACCACACTTCCCAATCTGGCTTGCTTCCCCCGGCAGACTCGCGAGGCATTTCATTATGGAAATTGCCCAACTTATTACGCGGGGAGGGGCTCCTAGCAAATACTGACTTCTTCGCGTGAAACCAGTCAAGGAGAAATCTTTCATAAAAAAATGGTGACTCCCCCGTGCAATTTCTAACGCAGATAGGCCGAAAAATGAGACTCCTGGAAGCGAGGGGTAGAAAAATTGCAGGACGCCAGGCCAGTGATTTAAAATGAAGTCAGTCGCGAGGCGTCAAAATGAAGAGGAAGCCTGGTGGTTATATCGTCAGAGAACCCGTGCAGGGAACGCATCACAGGCTCCTGAGGGGCATAGACAAACATCAACACCAACGAGAGGCCTAGATGCTCATGAGCCCCCCGCAGATGCTGAGGGCTCATGAGTATCGGCGCCTCTTGCTGACTGAACTGGTGGTTAGGTCAGCAAAGAATTCTACACTTCATGGTTAATAGCATAGCCTCCTGAAAATCACAGACGCTAATCAGCGCTCTTAAGAGGCATAGATCTTCATGAGCCCCCGCGAATGCGGGGGCTCATGATGATCTATGCCTCTTGCAGATGGTTGGATTTTTAAGTTGGTTACGTCGTAAACTCTCACAAGTCAAGCGAAAATATTCCCCGTCCAAGAAATGAGGAAGATGATGGACCCGTAATATACATTTGGCCCTTAAGCTTGGTTGTGTAATAGGATGGACGAATTTTCGTTTCTTCTTTTTTCAAGTCCTAAAAGTCTCCCGAATAATATTAGGCGTTTGGTTTTAACGTATTTTGACTCCCACGAAAGTGATACAAACGCGGGGTACATCCCGCATGGAGACTCGATGAGAAACTATACAAGACCTGGGTAAAAACTCACATAACCAGAACAACAAACCTCTGGGGCACACATGAGACAGTCAATATAAAGGGTATTGTAAAATAAACAAAAAAAAAACCCCAAAAAAACAACAACAACAACAACAAAAAACGCCCTATCCCTAACATGCAATCGCGCTTACAAACACATCTCTCTACCGTACGTGTTTCAAGTCCAAATAAATTTAAATCGCAAAAGACAGATTATTATCTTAACATTATAAATAGCTTAGTTGACCTCTTGACTGCCAGTGGACGCGCATTTCGCGTCTGAAACCACTGCGCACTGACCGACATTCGCGTGAAAAACACAAATGGCACGGGACCAAACGTGGGCACAAAGAACACAGGACTAACAAGAGACATAAATCCTCATGAGCCCCCGCGACAGCGGGGGCTCATGAGGATTTATGTCTCTTGTAGATGAGTAGAGTTCTCGCCTTGCAACGGCAGTTAAGGCGTTAAAGCTGATGAAAGGCAACCTACGAATATGCAAACTGGCAGGGAGGACAAACAAACAAACAAACTAACTAACTAACTTTTTTGAAAGTCTTAAATACAGCCACCTTGACACCTTCACTACCAGATGCAGATTTTTTTTTCTCTGAAATCGTCATTATTCGTCAATGCCCAAAAATGCCCCAGCCGTTCAAAAGGACATAGATATGAACTGAAAACGTTAAACGTTTAGGGTTCAACGTCTTGTGTCCACCACTAAGGTGATTTCAAAGACGGGGCAACGAAAAGAGGCATGCACAAATTTTGGCCCCAGCTGAGGTCGAACCCACGACCTTTCGGACGAGAGTAAAACGCTCTACCACCGAGCCACCCAGCTCCCCTAGATACGAATTAGTGTCAAAGGAGACATAGAGCCTCATGGCCCCGCAACTGCAGAGACTAATGAGTATCTATGCCTCTTTCTGTTGTATTGCGTTCGCTTGTTCCTGGCAGTAAAGTGGTTACGAAAACCTCTATTTACAATAATTTACAGTACAATATATGATTTACAATAATTTGTCTGGATAAAAAACTGGGCCTTGACGGGCAGAGGGTGTTGAGTGGCCTTCAGGAGCTGCCAAAAGACCAAAAAGGCAACTAGCTGGCTATGATCAAGTGCGATGATCCGGGGCATGAAAGCGAACAGAAAGAACCAGCTCTGGTGCGTGAGTGAGCGTAGTCCGCCTGCACCAGCCACTAAGCAAGGTGCTCCGCTATAACGGAGCATCTTGCTTAGTGGCTGGCGCAGGACTAAGCTTAGCGAGCCTTGCTAAGTGGCTGGCGCAGGACCAAACTCACTCATGCAACTGGCGCCAGGTCACCCGAGATCAGCACGTACGGATGCACTTTTCGACAGGCATGGCCAACATAGTTCAGCCCTGTGAAGTCAAAAAGACGGCAAGTTCATTTTTGTGAAAAGTGAAATTTTCATTGCAATACAATGTAATACAATGGAAATCTCGCTTTTCAGAAAATAATGAATTTATTGTCTTTTGCCTTTTTTTTTTTTTTTTTTTTTTTTTGTAAAGCGAGATTGTGTATGGCAATACAATGAACATCCTTCTTTTCACACAGATGGACTTAACTCATTCGAGACGTGCCGCCTCCGGATACGCGGCTTACGCCGCGCATCCGGAGGCGGCACGTCTCGAATGAGTTAATGTGTTTTGCCTTCGCCGGACATGGATCTTCATGTGCCTCTTGCAAGTGTGTGGTTATTATAATAAACATGTTTTACCCTTTGCTAATATATGTCAGCTTCATGTGCGAAATCCCGAGGACCTTTTGCTTCTCTTCCGACTAGGAACATCCGCGGGGGTCTTAAAGCGAGCGATGGTTCACGCTTGATTTAGGAGAGGAACGTCAGAGAGAAGTGGGGCGCCTTACCGGCAAGCGCAAGCCTAAGGCTGGAGACACTCTACGCCGTGAAGACCAAAAAGACAACAAGCCCGTTTTCGTGAAAGGCGAGAATTTCGTTGTGATACAATGAAAATCTACCTTTTCACAAAAATGGACTTGCTGTGTTCTTGTCCTCATATAGGGCCGGAGGCACTGCTCAAGCTACTGCTGACAACGTTTGAAGATGGAGCCCGCCCGACGCCCAAAGTGTCTCTCTAGCTTTTTCAAAGGCTTCAACTCCCAGGACACGACGCTAAATGTATCATATGCTGGTAGGGTCTGGTCGCATTCACAGTAACTTAAACCCTTAGCTGTCGGGGTAAGGCGAGGCCTATCCATCTGCAACAGACATAAATCCTCATGAGTCCCTAGCGGGCGCGGGGGGAAGGGGGTTGGGGGGGGGAGGGGGGCTCATAAGGATTTATGTCTCTTGTTAGTCCTGTGTTCTTTGTTCCCACGTTTTTGTCCCATTTCATTTGTGTTCTTCACGCGACTATCGGTCACAGTTAAGGGGTTAAAATTATCTGTAAGAAGTAAATTGTGAATTAAAACAAAAAATGTTAATTTTGTTCACCAAAAAAAAAAAAAAAATAGAAAAAAATTCTCGTACCAAGATAGTCAGCACTCACTTTCCACCATCAGGCTCCTCCCTCACCACCATCACCACCCACGGCGGCACCACCGGCACCACCACCACCACCCACCAGCGCCGCCAACTCCATGTCCGCTCGGGTGGTTCCGTTACCGGCCGATTCCACACGAACACACGGGGAGCTCTTCACTGTCTGGAGGCGAGGAAAGACAGGCGTGATGCGCGGCACGTATCTTGTTGAATTTTCATGGGCACGTACACAGAAAAATGGCGCGGAAAATTCCCTTTTGGCGCGCGGGAAAAGGCCTGCTGCCGGGGCACACGAAGGAGGCGAAAATGGCGCAAGTCAAGCGAACTGGAGAGGTGGCGATGGTAGCGTCTGTCTGCTGCTTCATACTTTACAGTCTCATCATAAACCTCTGCCACCTTCTTCGTCTAAGGACCAGGATATACGTGTGCATTGAACTTCGGGATGCCGTACTGCCAGTGAGGGAAAGACTCCTTGCCACCTACATTTGTTGGTTGTTGTTTCAGTTATGCGAAGCGTGTGTGGCACGCAGTATGTTTCATAGAAAAATGAAAAGTAGTCTGATCTATGACAAAGCGTTGTTTTAACCGACTTTTGTTGTATTCGACTTTGCATGCGAGAAGTTAAATTTAAATAAAGTCGATCATGGGTGCCAGGAATAGAGGTATAGATTCTCATGAGCCCCTACTGGGCAGGGGCTCATGAGAATCTATGCCTCTTGCAGAAATAAGAGACTGCCTTCAGAGTCAACTAACATACCGGGAAATTCGTATGTCAGGCTTCGCCAGGGTTGTATCACTTTAGAATCGGTTGTGGGTCTTTAGATACCGTTGTGTAGATATTCAGCTGGAAAGAAAAGTATTATGTGGGTTGTTATGTGGTTTTGGACCTTCCGCCCTATAACCCTCAGGTCCAAAGTCGCGTAGCAGCGCACTTTTGGACAAGAAGCGAGATTCCTGTCTGTTCTCAAATACTCTGGGCGTTCGTGGATATCATTTTCGTGTGAGTGACTGTTTAACGTTTTTGAGTCTTTCAGACTTATGCAAGTGCTCTTGGGTGTACTTCAAAACATATTTTAAAGTAAAGGGACCATACTTTGTATCTTTATTTGGATTATTTCTCTTCAGATTTCATTTTGTTTTTTAACTCGCGAAAAGGCTGCAACTGAAAGCCAGAAAACTGCATTTAATACTATGGTATTTTGACAACCTATCTTCCGCTAGGAGGACACGGGTTTAACCCGTTCAGTGTCAGCTGACGCAGACTTTGCTTCTGCAATCTTCGTTAATTCAAGACAGATAAAACCTAGATCTCCCAGCAAAAAATGCATTCAAATTGGTGTCAGCAAGAGGTATAGATCCTCATGAGCCCCCGCAACAGGAGGTATACCTCTTGCAATTGGGTGATGTTCAAATATTGTCAGCACTGAACGGCGAAGGTCAAGAAATAAAGCTAATAATAATCAATCTTATAATGCGCAATATCCATTAGACAAGACTCAAAGCTCTACACTGGCAAAGAAGTCAAGGAGCTTCGATGTGAATTAATACCAAGTGAAATTATCCTCTGTAGGTTTCTTTAGTCAAATAGCTGCCGTTATCCGTACTTGTTTCGGTTTTAAGCAGAAAATCGCGTATAAGAAAGGGAGATCATCACTTTGTCAGCTTCAGGAAGATTGTGTCCCCTCATTTTCAATTTTGATTCTTTGACCCTCGAAAAAAAGGCCTGCAGCCGTGGGAAAACGGAAGAATCGAAAATGGCACCAGTCAAGCGCAATGTAGAGGTGATAGCGGCGTCTGCCTGCTTCCTACTAATACGGTCACAGCCTGGACCGCGCAGACCTCCTCAATTTTAGCAGAACTGAAAAATTTCAGCAAGAGGCATAATTTCTCAAGAGCCCCTGCAGTTGCAGTGGCTCATGAGAATCTGCGCATTTTGCAGTTAAGTATCGTCTGTCTGCCTCCTACTAAAGGCGGGAAAATCATGTGTGAAAAAGGGTCATCACTCTCTCAGGCTTCGGCACGGTTGCATCCCTCTGTGTTGTTTTCGATCGTGCTGTCTGGTCTTTCAGGGAGAACTAAAGAGAAAATGGTCCTTAACCCATTGCATCCTGAAGTTGACTTGGTAAAGTTTGCTTATTGTCCTGCGAAGGCTACATTACATATTAGGAGATAGATCAACCATTGTAGTTCAAGGGTGGTGCCAGAATAGTTTGGCGCCTCAGACGCCAAGCTATTCTGGCACCACCCAGGAACTATCAGAGTCAAATTTATTTCAAAAATGGGTGTATCAGGATGAAAAGTGTTAATACCGCTTCTGCTGTTCCTGTACTCATATGAACTAGATTTTGTAACTTACACATATACTGAGGAGCAAAAGAAATGCGGCATTATTCGAATCATCGGATGATTCAAATAATGACTCATTTCTTTAGCTCGTCAATACAGATTTTGACGCATTGATTGGAAAATTGAAACTGAGAAGAGGTTGCTACTCTGTAAGATGCGGAAATGCCCTTTTAGGACAGGGGGTGAATCCAGACTGATGTACTTTTGGATTACGTATGCATTTTTGTTCAGTGCAAAATATCAGATTCCGAAAATAACCATTACAAAACAAACAGTCAGCGGTGGAATTCTTCCGGCCTAAGTGTTGTTGTTTGTGTTCTTGTCCTTGTTGTTGGTATTGTTTTTTATTCTTGTTCTTATTCTTGTTCTTGTTCTTATTCTTGTTCTTGTTCTTGTTCTTATTCTTGTTCTTGTTCTTGTTCTTGGTCTTGTTCTTGTTTTTCTGTTCTTGTTCTTGTTTTTGTTCTTATTCTTGTGCTCAGTCTTGTTCTTATTCTTGTTCTTGTTCTCGCTCTTATTCTTGTTATAATTCTT
>BTPG01000006.1:83214100-83274100 GCA_036245525.1 Semisulcospira habei | reverse complement strand
GTTGAGGGTATTTTATGTAAAAATAAATAATAACTAAATAAATAAATAAATAATAAACATTCGATTTTTTTTAAACTAGAAACATCTCCCCCCCCCCCCACCCCCCACCCCCACCCCAAACAACACAAAACAAAAAAAAAAAAAAAAAAAAAAGAAAAAGAAGAAAGAAACAAACAGACAAAACAATTAAATTACAATAAGAACTCGAAAACAACAAAAACAGAGAGCAAACAAACAAACAGATAAACAAAGGAAGGAACTAAAAACATTGATAAACAAACCAATCAACAAACCAACTGACTAGCTGCCAACAGACAAACACAAACGCCTCTATATGCCCCTAAACAAATTGTACATGGACATGTTTAAGTTGATGTTGATTTATTTTATTGCAACATGAAAACCCCGATTTTAATACTAGGCCAAAGAAGTGCATACTTGTAATCTTTTCTTTTTTCTCTTTTTCTTTTTTTTCAGATCCCGCTATGTTTTCTAAGCATTACTTTATTGACGACTACGCAACAGCAAAGCAATTCCCAAGAAACTTAAACAAGATAAGACAAGTACAACGCAATCAAATTTTGTGAGTTTGACCTTTTGTCGGTCGGTAGCGGTTTTTATCGCGATGATTCCTGCAGGAATCTTCGCGACAAAAAACACTATCGATACCCAAAGGGTTAACTAAAGTAGATAGACTGAAATGGACAGATATGTAGAAGGAGACAGATATGGACTATAGTCTGATTGAGCAAAGCTTGCCTCTCGGTTGTGTGTGTGTGTGTGTGTGTGTGTGTGTGTGTGTGTGTGTGTGTGTGTGTGTGTGTGTGTTTGTGTGTGCATGTGTGTGTGTGTGTGTTTGTGTGTGTCTGCGTGTGTGTGTGTTTGTGTGTGTCTGTGTGTGTGTCTGTGTGTTTATGTGTGTCTGTGTCTGTGTGTCTGTGTCTGTGTGTCTGTGTGTGTGTGCGCAAAAAAAAATTGAAAAAAAAAATGATTTCAAGACAAATTTCAAGAAGAAAAAATTATCATCAACCTTGAACCTAATTTATATTAATTTTCCTTTTGTCATGACAACAATGGTTTAGCCGCTTCCCTTAGGAAATTTCTAATATGACCTACTACAATATAATTATAACCTGATCCAGCCCCTCTCAAAAACACCAAAACACATTCATGCACACTTCAGGCTCTCCATGTTGAGTGTTCAATAGCCTGGTCTTGTAAGGCGTCTGATCCGTGAATAGTTTGTCATAATTTTAGCATCGGCGATGCAGGACACTGGTCACTGAACAGGTTAGTTAGTTAGTTAGTTAGTTAGTTAGTTAGTTAGTTAGTTAGTTAGTTAGTTAGTTAGTTAGTTAGTTAGTTAGTTAGTTAGTTAGTTAGTTAGTTAGTTATTCAGTGGGGTTTAACGCCGAGCAGGCGAATAAAGCCATCTCACGGCGGGAAGGGTAAAAGTCTGGTCAGCCAAATTAAGAGACAGGTCATAACCCTTTCAGCCCTGACGCACTACAGCAGGAGATTGGTCGAACATGATAATTCAAGGGTAGTGCCAGATTAACTTGGTGCCTGTCGGCACCAAGCTAATCTGGCACTACCCTTGAATTATCATGGTCGATCCATCGCCTGCAACAGGAGCAAAGTCGTAAGATAACGCCTCCTAAATTTGGGAAATACATGCGTCGGGCTGAATGAGTTAAAACGTGATGTAAATACAGTATAAAATAATCTTAGCTAAAACGTCACACAGGTCAATCGTACGTGTCTCAGTACAGACTTTGGAAGTTCATAAGAACAGGCAGATTTATATAGACTACAGAGACTTAAATTTTGTAAAAACAAATTGGCTTCCTTCAGAAAGGTGAAGATTTTGTCCGGGGAAACGTCCGGAAACAAAACCTTCCAAGAATCTGCTGTATAGTGTTTCCACCTGATATCGATTAGGTCAGCACATGATGTCAAGAAGTGCATCACCGAAAACGACTCGTCGCAGGCGAAGCACCAGGGGCGTTCCTCCCCTTTCACTAAGAAGGAGTGTGTGATATAAGTATGGCAAATGTGAAGACGAACAAGGACAGTCTCCTCACGGTGGCTGCCGCAGCGATGAGGTAAACTGTCGGGCACTTTAGGAAGAGGTTCACGGAGCCTGTTCACCTCTTCCTTGTCCCACTCAGTCTGCCACTCACGAGATATATAGGCACCAATGGCGAGCTTAAAATCACGAAAAAACAGTCTTAGCCTCACATGTACGATCACTGCGGGCACTGTAGTTGCAGAATCCTCCATTCTGTTGCCTTCAATGCCCACATTACCAGGAACCCAGGTCATCTCCATGATCTCCCGATGGTAATGTCTGAACGTTTGTTTTGAAGCCAACAAACGTGTAACTAATTTAGGACCAAGTCATCAATTTTTGTTCTTAGTGTTGTCGTGAAATATGTCTTGTTCAAATGTTAAGAGTCAAGGAAATAACACTAGGAAGGCTTTGCTTAAACGGATTATGCGTATACTTATTCTTTTAAGGCATGAAGACAGCAACTGAGATACTTCATGCTTAAAAAAGATAAGTACCTGTAGTTCATTTCTGTCTGTATGCCTTTCTTTTTAATTTGCTCTAACGCGAAAATTTCTTAAATTGTATTGTACGTATCCTAAATAAATGTGTTTATTTCTTGTTGAAAATTTCTTTTCATTCGTTTTACACAACTGGCAGACACCTTGTTCAATTGGATTTCGACACAACTGCGATTTGAAACTGACATTATCTTACTGTACTCTTTTTGTGAGATTGAAGATTGTTTTTTTAGTTGTTTATGGCTCATAGCGGGAAAACAAAAGTATACCCTCTTCATTCTTAATTTTACAGAACAAAGAAAAACGATGTAATACAAATTGTCAGTGTTTTATCAATGGCAACAAAATGTCAGCTCACATAAATTTGCAAGTAGCAAACAAAAATAGACTGTAAATTATATTCAAATTTATTTGTAATCTTATAATACAATAGTATTGTAAGATTAAAAAATAAAGTGGAATACAAATTGTAAGTATCTTCATTAAAAATAATAAGTCGACGAGGCCGAAATTAAACAAACCGCATCATACTTGCGTGAGACATTTTTTTAACTCATTGCGTCCCAGGTACAAAATACCCACATTTTGGAGTTGTTCTATGCGGACTGCATTACAATTCAGGAGACAGATGGACCATGATAGTTCAAGGTTGGAACCAGAATAGCTTGGCGCGTATTGGCGCCAAGCTATTCTGGGACCGCCCTTGAACTATCATGGCGATCTGTGTTGTGTTGTATTTGGGACAGAATCAGTTAAAGCTACCTGTATAATTTACATGTTCTAATTGCAGCCTTTGTTTTGTTTTCAGGACCTAAGTAACTTTTCGTGTAAGATATGTCACTGCCACTGAAGACACAATCAACTGCTAGAGGAATAGATCCTCATGAACCCTCCGCAAATGCGGGGGTTCATGAGGATCTATACCTCTTACTGGCTCTAGTCACTTCTGTGGTCGTTTGTCGGGTTTCAGTCGGTGATGAATTCACAAATTTAATTTATGTTCACTAGCAGTGACGGAGTCCGTGTTAGGTACGGATTACTAATGGTTCGTCAGACAGAGTCCCTCTCTTTAAAATTAATTAACTTTTAACAAAAACATTTTACCCTTTTCGTGTAAGTAGTGGTTTTAGTTGCTTGTTGTGTTGTGGCTGTGAAGTGCTGGGCTTATGAGGATTTATGTCTGTTATGAGTATTATGCTCTTTATGACTATTTTCGGTCCCATTTCCCACTGTTTCTTCACGCGAATGTCGATCAGCGTGCAGTAGTTTCAAACGTGAAAGTCGTCAACACTAACAACAAAGGGGTTAACTGGAAACGTGATAGTATCAAGGTAACCACACATTTTGTTGCATAATGACAAATAACTTTCCTGCTTGTTTTAAAAAAAATCAGGTCGGCAATTATTCGCGACCTGGCCCCATCCACATATGCAGCATAAAGTATTCAATTAAAACAAAAAGCACGCAAACTAACAAGCCAGCCACTGAGTCTAGCAAACATACGCTCAAGCAGCCACCGGTACCGTACTACCGTTGTTGTGTAAGCGTTTGCTTGCTAGCCTGCTGACTGACTTGCAGCCACCAGTACTCTAAACTACCGTTGTTGTTTAAGTGTTTATTTGCAAGCCTGCTGGCTGGCTTGTTTGTTTGTTGGTTTGTTTGCTTGCTGGTTTGTTTGTTTGTTTGTTTGTTTGATCTATTGTCTATTTATACTTCAGAACGGAAGTGTCAAATTACAGAGGTTTTTTCTGTTTACGTATGATACAAATTCATGGATTCAATATTGTGTTTTTTAAAAAAAAATGTAAAAGTACACCATCAAAACTGCAAGGACAATAAGAGACAGACAGACACAGACAGAGAGAGAGAGAGAGAGAGAGAGAGAGAGAGAGAGAGAGAGAGAGAGAGAGAGAGAGAGAGAGAGAGAGAGAGAGAGAGAGAGAGAGAGAGAGAGAGAGAGAGAGAGAGAGAGAGAGAGAGAGAGAGCGAGAGAGAGAGAGAGAGAGAGAGAGAGAGAGAGAGAGAGAGAGAGAGAGAGAGAGAGAGAGAGAGAGAGAGAGAGAGAGAGAGAGAGAGAGAACAAGCACAACAGTACTCTGCAAACTTCCTCAAATTCTCCAAACACTTCTAACAGACCGAGGGTCCGCCGAGTCAAGTCCAGTCAATAGAAAAAGGGAGAAAATAAACCTCACCACTGGCGTCCAAGTGTCTCGTTTCTCAAGAGCCCTGCATTGGACCCGCAACAAAACTTCTCATACAAGACATGTGTCGCACTTTGGGAAGCGTCGACTCTCGGCGCGCATGCCCCATTCTACCCATTGTCACCCCCGGTCCTCTGGTCCCTCCCTCCCCTATTGTGACCCCCTCTCTCCCCCTCTCCCGTCTGATGCTCGTTTGATAGCCAGGTTTTCGGTCGGCTTTGGCGGAGATGCATAAAACTTGTGTATAGGAAGAAAGGTGTCGCTCGAGTCAAAAGGTTGTTGATGGGGTTTTGATAGCACGAGGCTCGATACGAACGCTTGTTTGCAAGCCAACAGCCGCCATCTTCAAGAGGCATAGATCCTCATGAGCCCCCGCGTTCCGCGGGGCTCATGAGGAGCTATGCCTCTTGTTTAAATATATTTTTGTCTGTACTCTTCTTTCGGGGTCGGTCTCATCATACAGCTTTAATAGCATGAGGGTGACTCCAATGCAACGAACAATAATTTTCGAAAGCATGAGGCATAGGTTCTCATAGGCCACAACAACTTGCTGAGTTTTATGATGATATGTGCCTTTCGAGCGTGCCATGTGCATCTGTGTTCCTATATGCATACTAGAATATGGGGGTGCTGATGTATATGATTGACGGTGACAATTTCTGCGACTCATCCGTGTGGACTCTTTCACACCTCGGTTACACAACCGTTGACTCATGTGATAAACTCGTCAGTAATTCAATATGACGAATTCGCGAGAAGGTGGAGATACAGGAAATGGATAGTTCTAGGGCAGTGCATGAATGTCAAGCCTCAGTTATCCACCTCCTTTACACACATTATCCATTTACTTTAGTTTTACTTCATCCAGATCCGTTTAAAGTCTTCTAGCTTCTTCTTTTTTTTTTTTTTTTCTTTTTTTCTTTTTTTTTGTCAAGTTCTGAGCATTTTGAACACGTGTTAATGATACAATAAAATCATTAAAACCAATGTCAAACTTCCGGTGATCAGGTTCTGCGATTGAGCTTTGACAATCGACTTTGTTGCCGAGCAAACGAAACTCTCCTAAGGGAGGTGAGCTGGGTAGCGCAGATGGTAAGGCGTTCGAATCTCGACAGAAAGGTCCCGGCTTTGAAATCGCCTTCCTGGTGTGCACGAAAATGTTTTTAAATGTTTTCTTATCGAGAACTGAAACTGATTAACTCATTCCAGACGTGTCGCATCTGGATACGCGGCATAACCCCGCGCATCCCAATGCAGCACTTCTCGAATGTGTTCGTTAACCTGGCTCTATTTGTATTGAAGTTACTGCTTATCTTCCTTTGACCTTGCCAAACTGTAGTGGGAAATGATCTACCATGGCAGTCCAAGGGTAGCGATAGATTAGTTTGGCGCCTCGTGGGCGCCAAGCTAATCTGGGGCTACCCTTGAACGATCCATCTCCCACCACCTTTATGTATTCGTTAGAGAACGCGTCGTAAATACAAGGCCTCAAAGACTTCACGCCAGAAGACGGAGTGACTTGAAAATTCCAGCTATTAAAATTAACCCATTATCTGTTGCTAACGCGTTCCGTCGAGGTGATTCCTATAGGAATTACCTCGACCAAACACGCTACCGACAGCCAAAGTGGTAACCCTTGCAGACTACATTACCATTCTGAGGTGACTCTATAAATCCTTCCGCCGAGAAAAAAGTGAACACGATCCAGCCCAAGAGACATAGATCATGAGGTATTTGGAATCTATGCCTCAAGCTGAAACGACTCCGTATCCATGTTCCCTGGACGAATGGGCTCTTTAGTGTTGAATTAATAAATATTCCAGAAAACATTATGCGACCACTAAGAGCGAAGAGGCTAAGCGTAGGACTAAAACTGTGTCATGGTCGATACTTTTTTTTTTTTTTTTTTAGTTTGTCAGGTTTCAATGGAATAAAGCCTACAACGAAAGTTGTAAAAGTCTTTAAGTAGACAAAATCCTGACCAAAAAGGTAACTGCCAAGCGTGTAAAATGCAGAGAGAATCCCAACGGAGAAAGAAACACGCTTAGAAAAGACAGTTACAACGTAACTATGTGTTGTAAATGTCTTTTCTAAACGTGTTTCTTTCTCCGTTGGTTTCTTCTCTTTGAGTGGACAGACAAAAAAGAAAGGCATTAAAATAAATGTAAACAGATATGTTAAAATTGTCATTTTAAAGGACTCAATTTTAAAAAGCGAGCCTTTCATCGTGACAGGTGCTAATGCTCTCTCTCTCTCTCTCTCTCTCTCTCTCTCTCTCTCTCTCTCTCTCTCTCTCTCTCTCTCTCTCTCTCTCTCTCTCTCTCTCTCTCTCTCTCTCTCTCTCTCTCTCTCTCTCTCTCTCTCTCTCTCACACACGCCCACACACACTAATTATAACACTGATTTAAATATTTCAGCGATTCTAAGGGAGTTCGCTCCCTTTTTCAGTTCTCCAGAAGAATCAACCAGAAACTGACTGCACCAGAAAGACAGGTTACTCATCGAAGCGTAAAAGATGCCAGCAATCGTTACGCTTCACTTTTCTGTCACAGTTTGAATTTGCCATTTCATTATCCGGTCAAAAAAGACAGCCAAATTCTTCCACCTACAAGACGGGTAGATCCTCATGAGCTTTTGCGACTGCAGGGGGTCTTGAGAACTTAGGTTTCTTGTTTCAAAATGTATATCATTAATTCAAATTTTGAGAATTTTTTCCTCTTGCTGCTAAATTTGTGTCATAAATTCAAAATGGGACATTGAGACTTTGTTTATCTGCATGAGGCATAGATACTCAACAGCCAATTAGTTCACAGGGGCTCATGAGTATCCATGTCTCTTGCTGTCGTTATTCGAATTCTATACTGACAAGTAAAAAAAAAAAAAAATTGAAATCATCGGACACACCTTAGTGTTTCCAATGATTCCAAAATTGTCGCATTTCTTTTGCTCGTCAGTATAGTTTATATTTTTTAAGTCTGCAGCCTTGGACTGAGGGAGCTATTTGTGTATCAAGGGTCGGTTTTATTGTCATTTAAACGAAGGTGTCAAAAGTGTGATGAGAAAGAAAATTGCTAAAAGGCGTCCATTACATGCAGTGTCAAACTTCGCGCCAGCCCGGCGAGTGTGTATATTGCAAGTGGTGGGGTGTTCAAGCGATTTCTCTGTGGCACCTCCTTGCCGACTTCCAGCCCCATTGGCGCGTACACACGCACACGTACGCACGGGCGCATGAGCGCGCGAACTCATGAACGCACGCATACGTGGCCAGCATACGCACATATCTATACACACACAAATACAGACGCATGCACGCGCGCATGCGCATTCACACAAACGCACGCACTTCAGCACACCCTCCACACCCCCTCCCCCCCCCCTCCGCTAACCCCCACCACGCTCACCCCCGCCTCCATTCCCATCCCCATAACCTCCCCACCCACCCACCCACCCACCCACCCACCCACCCCCCACCCCCCCCCCCACACACACACACACAAACGATTGAATGCACACATCTGAAGTTTGCTTGTCTGAATTCTCCCTCCTTTTTTTGTGGAAATGTTGTTGTTGTTACTGCTGCTGTTATTATTATTATTGTTCTTATGTTGTTCAATATGTTGTTCTTATGTTGTTCTTGATCTTGTTCCTCTTGTTGTTCTTTGTGATTGTTCTTGTGGACGTTGTTGTTGTTCTTATTCTTCTTGTTGATGCTGCTATTGTTCTTGACTTTGTTCTCATCAGTGGCAGTTATTGTTCTTTTCTTTTTTCTTGTGTATTTGTATGCAAGCCTACTTTGTTCTTTTCTCCAGATCGTTCTCATCGTGTGGTTTTCTATTTAGGCATTACCCTGGAACTATAACGGTCGACCTTTTCCTACTGTAGGCGGTGGAATTGAAGCATTAATTATCATTAATGTGCTGATCTGTGATACTGGACCTTACGGCTGAAGCCGTAAGGTCCAGTATCGCAGACCAGCACACACTTTTAATCAATCAGCATCATACAGTTGAGAGAAATTGTGCACTAGGGTGGCTGCATTCTGAGGTGTTTTAAATGAGACCAATTGATTTTTGGAGGGGAGAAATTCTGATGAATCTGACATTTGGGAAGGAAGTTGAAAATCAACCGATTTTCTGTTCTTGAATCAAAGAATCTTTTTGTATTTTATTTTTTTAGAGTCGTTAGTTTATCAGAAGTAATTATAACTTAAAAAATAAAAAAATAAAAAACACCAAAAAAAAATTTCTTTGTTAAAAAGAGAACATTAATGTTAAAAAATAGAAAAAAAGATAAGAAATGACAGAAAAATTACGCATTTGAAGACAGTAAATATCGAAAATTTGAGTACAATAGAATTATGAATATAATTTAGATTTGTAGTTGTTTTTCTCATTCGTTTATTTATCTGACCGCCTGAAACAAATAAAATTCACAAACGCTCGCACAGACATGCACGCACACCGCGCGCGCGCGCGCACGCACACACACACACACACACACACACACACACACACACACACAAACACACACCCGCACCAACAAACACACACACACACACACACACACACACCCTTCCCGGGGCCGTCACACCCCAAACCCATCCCGACCCACCTCACTCCCCCAGGCGATCATTCTTTTAGAATGATATGCAAGACATGCCAACTATTCCAAGGTCACACTTACACTAACATTCCAACACTAACAGAAATCATCTTCAGATTTACAACAAAAGCACTCAAAGAACCTCAACATCCGCGTACTAAAACACCGACATCGTTTAATGATGGACATGTTGCCAATGCCTCCCAAAAAGCGTCATAGATTCTCATGAGCCCCTGCGAATGCAGGGCTCATGAGAATCTATGCCTCTTGATCACATAAGGGTTTGCCTGAAGTACTCCCAAAATAAATAAAACAAAACAAACGCTGAAAACCTGGCCACGCGACGTTCATACTTACCATACCTACAAACATTTTTTCTTCCTCTCCGCGCCGGCTTGAAAAACACTCTGCCGCTTTTACTTTTTTTTTTTTTTTTTTTTTTTTTGCGGCTTCACTACTCTCACCACGGTTCGGTGACTCTACCTGGAAGAGCGGTCTCCTGGAACGAAAGCCTGCTCTCTTCCACCCCCCACTTTGAAAGAGAATGGCTCTAATTGTTGGTGCCCGATTCAGTCCGACAAGTTTGGCGTGAAAAATAAAAGCCCCGTGGTCCTTTGTGAAAATTTCCACAAAACTAACCACGGACATTAGACCACGAATGTATTGTAAAAACCAAAATGTCTTATTCGTATCAGGTACAAAGGCGTAAGCTGCATTCAGCAAGAGGCACATTTCCTCGTGAGCCCCTGCATTCCTGCACTCCTCTTGCAGATGCTCGAAGTTGATCGGAAGGGTGTTTGAGAGGTGTGGTGTACATTTTTCTTTGTCAGTTGACAGGACTCTAAACTGAACCGGTTTGAAAAACTGTGGATGCTTACGGTAACAAAAGGTACGGTGTCGAAATGCCAGGCAATCTTCTTTGAGAATTCCTCTCATATCTTTTCTACGTTTAACTCATTTACCCCTATGCCGGGCGCATTTCCCAAAATAATTTTCTAGGACGGTGTCGCCTACCGACTAAAAACCAATTGCAGGAGATGGATCGACCATGATAATTCAGGGTAGTGCCAGATTAGCTTGGCGCCTCATGGCGCCAAGCTAATCTGGCACTACATTTGAATTTTCATCGTCGATCCATCTCCTCATGTAGTGTGTCGGGGCTAATGGGTTAATTCTGTGTGTGTGTGGAAGGGGGGAGCGCCGGAAGGGGGTGGGGTTGGGGGGCGGGGGGGGCGGGGGGGGGGGAATGGCAGAATGGGAGAAGGGTGTGTGTGGTGGTAAGAAAGCAAGACCGGTCCCACCCAGGTATGCATCCTGTCACTCTGGTCCCGACGCCTGTTTATTCTCCGAGTTGTTGGTGGTCGCTGCTGTCGCATGCGTTGTGTTATGTGAAGCACTCGGGAGGCGTTTCGATCGGTATTCGTAGTCTGTGACTACAGGCTCCGATATACTCGTCAGGGAACCGGCCTATTGTTGTAGAGGGCTGTCGTTTAAGTGGGTGGGTGCGTTGTTGATGTCGTAGAGGGTTGTCGTTTAAGTTGGTGGGTGCGTTGTTAGTGTCGTGATGTTGGAGTTAACCTACGTGTTTCTCCTTATCCGTTCGTGGGATTCCGTCTCTTGAAGTCTGGTGGGGTGTGTAGAGGAGGAATCGCGGATTGGGCAGTGTAGTGGGCTGTGCTTAAGGGTTACGTAGTTTTCCTGGTCCGATGAGTTTAGGGTGACGGGCAGTTGTTGGTTGTGAAATGTGGCCGTTTTTTCTTTGACGCGGTGGTAGATCCTTGTTAATCCTGCTTGATCGTCCCGTTGGAGTATGGTCGTGGGTTAAACCGCTTTCTTTTCCTCCGTCTCGTTGTCTTTAGGGCTGACGCGGGGAGAGGAGATAAGCTTGTATCGTTGCTCCGGGCTGTCTGTGGGGAATTAGGCGTAATGTTGCTTGCTTTCTTCGTGGCAGCGGGTCTGATTCTCGTTGGGTCCATGGGGCAAACTGGATTACGTGGAGTACTGTATGCTTCTTACATCCTTTTCTTACCCTAGTTGGGGTGGGTGGCTGAGAGTCCCCTACGGGGTTTGAGCTTCATGCTGTGTGTGTGGTTGGTTTCCCTGTCGTTGAGCTGAGAGCGAGAGTGTGAAGGGGGATTAAACGTGATGAGCTTTGTCTTTGGATGGTGGATGGGGTGCTCTGTTTCGGGTCGATGGTTTCTAATCCTTGCTTGGAGGGCCGTTGTTGCCGTGGTGGTTAGTTGTTGTTTGCGGCGTCGTCTTCTAGTGTTTTGTTTATGTCCGTGGCTGACACGGCTGTTTCTCTCTTTGTGTTGAGTTTCGCTGATATAATCAAGTCCTTTATGTTTTTATGTCGCTTATAGGCGATCAGCGGTGGATTGGGGAAGAGTGTTTTACACTCTGGGTCTCTCGTCATGTGGTGCCAGTGTGTTTGAATTTTCCTTTGTAGGTGCTTGATACTGGGGTAGTATGGGGTGACCATGACCAGAGGTGTTTTTCCTGCTTTCTTCGGTCTTTCCGCTAGGAGTTGTTTTCTGTCTTTCGCGAGTACTGTGTCCGTTTCTTGCGTGAGTTCCGTCTGTTTGTATCCCCGGTCCGTCATTTTGTCGTGGAACAGATGGATCTGTTCGTGTAGGTCTGTTCTGTTGCTGTTAGTCCTCATATATCTTGTTGTTTCCCCCCGAATCAGAGCTTTGAAGACGTGTTGAGGGTGAGCTGAATCCCTTTGTAGGTATTGATAAGTTTCTGTCGGTTTTCTGTATGTTTTGATGTCCAGTATTCCTTCACGCTCAAAACGCTCTCCCTTGTAAACTTGAGTGTCCAGGAAGGTAGCTGTATGGTCTTCGATTGTGTATGTGAATTTCAGGAGTGGGTGATAGGAGTTGGCGAGGTTAAAAAACCTGTTGATGGTGTCATTGTCCGCATTCCACATTTGGAAGCCGTCATCTCTGTATCTTCCGTTCCAAATGATTTTCTCTCTCTCCTCAAAAAGGTTGATGATATTGTTCAGTATTATGCCCATATTGATGTCGCAGGCTTCCGGTGAAACTTTAGAGCCCATCGGGGCGCCGATAATTTGTCGGTAGAGCTGTCCATTGAAGGTGAAGACGTTGTTCGTGAGGATAATCTCCAGGAATCTGAGGAGGTGGTGTTTTTCAATCGGTGGCATAGGTGGTGTTTCAACTATGTCCGGGACTGTTTGGTTCACTGCCTCCAGCAATTCGTGGAATTCCATGTTACTGTACATCGATGTGACGTCATAGCATACTAGCTTAGTTTCTCGGGGGATCCTTGTTTGTTCAATTTTATTAATGAACGCCGGTGTGTCTTTGATGTATGTAGGTTGTTTTTGTACGAACGGTAGTAGGTGGAGATCCACAAATTTCGCTATAGCTATAGTCGGGCTTGCTGACTGTGCCACGATTGGGCGACCCGCTATAATTCTCCCTTGCATTCCATTTTTCTCCATGTCATCCAACACCTCTGTTGGGTGTTTGTGGATTTTGGGAAGTAGGTAGAAGGAGGCTGTGTTTTTGTAGGTTTCCGTTTGTCGTAGGAACTTGTAGGTTTGTTTGTCTATCCTCTTAGTTCTGTATAGTGTCTCAGATGTGTTGAGGATTTCGGCTATGATGGCCTCTGTGTTTGCCGCATCTGTTTTCTCGTAATGTATTCCGTCCTCCAGTTGTCTCAAACCCTCCCTGATGTAATCGTCTCTGTTGAGGAGTACGATTGTGCTGTTTTTGTCGGCTTTTTTTAAAACGATGTCCGTATTATTTTTGAGTGCCTTGAGTGCTTCACGTTCCTCTCTCGTGAAATTGCTTCGTGTGCTTGACATGCTGACGTGCGTTAATTCTTCCTTTGTGTTGCTGATGTATTGTTCAATTGGACCGTTTGCCCTTTGTGGGGTGTACCCTGAGCTAAACTGTAGTGGGTGTGGAATCCGCTCAGATTTGTCCTGATTCTGAAAATGGTATTTGCAGCGTATTTTACGGGTGAGTTCGTCAAATGCTGATATGATTTCGTTCTTGGTTCGTTTGTTGTTTGGGACTGGAATAAATTTCAGTCCTTTTCCCAGCGCTCGAATTTCCGGGTCCGTGAGTTTGTGTTTGGAGAAGTTCCGAATAAATTTTCTTGCTTCCTTTGTCTTCTCCTTGAGAGTTGCTGTGTTGGTGTGACCACCGTTTTGTCTGTATTTGTGTCGTTGCGCCTTCGCTTTCTTGTGCCTCCTGTTAAAATGAAAAGGATGTAAGAAGCATACAGTACTCCACGTAATCCAGTTTGCCCCATGGACCCAACGAGAATCAGACCCGCTGCCACGAAGAAAGCAAGCAACGTTACGCCTAATTCCCCACAGACAGCCCGGAGCAACGATACAAGCTTATCTCCTCTCCCCGCGTCAGCCCTAAAGACAACGAGACGGAGGAAAAGAAAGCGGTTTAACCCACGACCATACTCCAACGGGACGATCAAGCCGGATTAACAAGGATCTACTACCGCGTCAAAGAAAAAACGGCCACATTTCACAACCAACAACTGCCCGTCACCCTAAACTCATCGGACCAGGAAAACTACGTAACCCTTAAGCACAGCCCACTACACTGCCCAATCCGCGATTCCTCTTCCAGACTTCAAGAGACGGAATCCCACGAACGGATAAGGAGAAACACGCAGGTTAACTCCAACATCACGACACTAACAACGCACCCACCAACTTAAACGACAACCCTCTACAACAATAGGCCGGTTCCCTGACGAGTATATCGGAGCCTGTAGTCACAGACTACGAATACCGATCGAAACGCCTCCCGAGTGCTTCACATAACACAACGCATGCGACAGCAGCGACCACCAACAACTCGGAGAATAAACAGGCGTCGGGACCAGAGTGACAGGATGCATACCTGAGTGGGACCGGTCTTGCTTTCTTACCACATTTTGAGGCGTCGGGACCAGAGTGACCGGATGCATACCTGGGTGGGACCGGTCTTGCTCTTTGACCACTGGGGTAAGGAGGAGGGAATACTAGCTTGAGCGCTAAAGAATGTCAACTGTTTCAGTAGCAGTATTACCTATCACAACAAGGAAAATATGAGAAGCATGAAACGTCTTGAGAAGAGTTCGAGAGAGGAAGAGCTGTTTGGCGTCACGGACCAACGTCAGTAGTCACCCAACGTACTTCTTCTTCTTCCAATTTATTGTCCCACTGGCACCGAGGTGATCGGGGGCTAAACCCAACGTACGCGTCCGTCAACACTACTTCATCAGCTAGGACTAACGCTATCCGTTTGAAAGAAACAGATTTTTTAAAACCCGTAACACCAAACCACACAGTGATCGTACCATCCAGAAAAGTTACAAGTAAACAAGGTGTTGGTTAAAAAAAAAATGACTTATCCATACTCTCAGCGATTTTCTTTTCGAACCTTCAGGGATTTTCTCAAAGTAACACTATGACGAATTTTCTTTCACCCTAGAAATTTTTTTAAAACTCTGGAGACCTGTTTTCGAAAATCGCAGACTTTTTAGAAACTCAGTGAACTTTTCATCGGGACTGTAGAAAAAAAAAAAAAAAAAAAATTAGGGACTGACTTTTTACCGCCGAATTTATTTATTTATTTATTTATTTTTATTTTATTTTTTGTTGATTTTTTCCCCCGAAAAAAAAATTGTACTTTATTCAAAAGTGTGGGGGCTTTCTTTCAAACCATGGTGTCTTTTCGTATCTATGAGACTAACAGGATAAAAAAAAAAAGCATAAAAACTGTCAGGACCTTATTTTTTTCAAAATTATGGCTAAATGGTTAGCGGAAACCGACTAAGATCTCACCAACTCCTACCACAAAAATAGAAGCTTGCTTGGAAATCCTGACCAGTGTTGCAACTGTCACTACGCAAAGTCAGCTCCTGATACACTTCTGAAAGATGGATTTGACCGCCTATGGGCCTTTCCGTACTATCTTGAACGATCTGACTAAAGCCATGACTAATCTATCGAGGACATGACAACCCTCTTCCGTTTACCTTGCATGCTGAACTTAGTGAACTTTCAAAAACTATGCGGTTGCAGGAATGTCTCACTCTCAGACATTTGGTGACCATATGCCAGAGTTTGGATTTTGAAGCCAGACCATTCCACCTGCAAGAGACATAGATTCTCATGATCCCCTGCGAATGCAGGGGATCATGAGAGTCTGTGCCTCTTGCCAGCAGAGACTGGCCCACTCATGTCCTCAGTTTAAGGAAATTATCTGGGGAGAGGTCTAAGTGTGGGAAAGACGGATAGGTGGAGTACGGTTTGGGGAAGAAACCTTATGGCGACCTTTCGGAATGTAGCTTCTGCGCCTTCAGATAACCTGCTCCGACTGAGAAGAATAGTGTCAACACTACTGAACCACCAAGTGCTAGTACAGAAAAAGATATGTTCGTGTTTGGGGGGACGGGGGTGGGGGGGGGGGGGGGAGAGGGGCGAGGCATACATGTATGTACGATTGTCAACCCAATGGCAAAATCGGAACGGAAAAAAAATGCTAAGGCAATTTGTGATTTACTTAGCGCTTCTATAACCGAGAAAAGTCCGCGGGTAACGTAGTGGCTGTCTCGCTGGCAGTGCTTAACTTATTGCACCCCAACACCGAAATCCCCAAATTTCGCCGTTGTCTTCTGAAGACTGCATGGCAGTGCTGGACACAGATCGAACATGATAGTTCATGGGCGCCAAGCTATTCTGGCATCATCCTTGAACTATTATGGTCGATCCATATCTTGCTGTGGTGTGTCTGGGGTAGACTAAGTTAAAACAACCATCGATTCAGCCACTGTGTTACCCGTGGACTTTTCTTGGTTAAAGTGGTAGGCGCTAGGCGTCTACATGGTCAGACACTGTTCTTTAGCTTTCATAGTTGTTCGGTCAAACACTACGCTCGTGCAAGTGTCTTTTTTCCTTCATTGTTCGTTTGCGTTTGTTCGCTCTTGTATAAAAAAAATTTATTATTGTTTTCATTCCGGTTTGTACCTTTCATGATGATTTAGGTGTACTCTTCGCCTAAATGGACGGGTATGGTGACAGCGTCAAAAACGTCTAAACGAAACCGTAACCTTGTGCTGTCGAGCTTAATACTAGGGCGCCCAGTTAGCTAAATGTTGTTTTTGAACTTCCATGGTCGTTGCAATGGTATCAGTTGTGAAATACATCAAAATGCATCACTACCCTTGGGCTGCACTGTTTAATCTTGAGTTTTCGTGAAGTAGATGGTGCCAAAGACGCCAAAATGAAACACTGCTCTTAGGCTGTAGCGGTCAATCGTAAGGCGCCTATAGTTCGTCCGACACAGTCCTCGAGCTTTCTTGGTCGTCCCATCCAACAGATGGCACCAGAATCGAAAAGACCCATACACCTCCAGATGGGTGGTACCTAAGCAAGATGCAGTAATCTCCTCTTCCACCTGACCGATAGCTGGACATACATTTTCACGTGGTTACCTCCCCTACGTAACGACCAGTGAGCGAGGGTTGCAGTGAGGGACCCTGGAGTGCTGTCCCCTTCCTATCTGCAAGAGGCATAGATTCTTAGGAGCCCCTTCGTCCGCAGAAGCCCATGAGAATCTATGCCTCTTGCTTGCTGGCATACAACTGTTTGAAGCAACTATGCCGCTTCTGGACACGTTGTCCGCAAGACATACTTTCAGATCTAGGTCGGAACAGTAGACGCAGATGGAGATTGTGATTTCTGGTCTTTGTTAATTGAACCTCGAAGACCCTAGCCGCCCAGAGAATTGCATTCAGAGTGGTGTCAGCAAGAGGCATAGATCCTTATGAGCCCCCGCGACTGCGGGGGCTCATGAGGACCTATGCCTGTTGCAGATGGCCCATGTTCACATTTTTAGATCTGGGTGTAAGTCTTCACGTGTTCGGTTCTGTAAGGCTTGAAAAGGCACAGATACTAATCAGCCCCCCGCAGCCGGAAGGGACCCATGAGATTCCATGCCTTTCTGGCCTGCGCAGGTCGTCCTGAAAATACACTCTCAGGTCCGGATTTTAGTTCACACTTAGTTCAGTTCTAGACGTGTATCCTTCGAGTTTTGAAATCTAAATGAGGTAGATATCTGCGAATGACAGACATGATTCTCATGGGCATTTGCAGATGCATGGTTTCATGAGAATGTGATATGCATGTTGTCGACGAAATATGCTAGTGTACATAATCTGCAACTTTGCTTAGAGGTGTTTGTTTTTTTTTCTTCAGATTTTAGAGAATATAAATGCGGCCGTCCTTTGCAAACAAGAGACAGATTATCATGGGCCCCTGCAATTGCAGGGCTCATGAGAATCTATGCCTCTTGCAAACGGATGAGACCTGATGAGACCTCCACTCTACTGAAAGATCCCAGCTGCCCCTCCCCAGTCATTCCATGCTTACCTCCCCTTTTCATTGTCCGCTTACCTCCCTTGTAATTACTCTTGGTCTCTGCCCCACCCCTGTGTTTGTATTGGTTTGGACGCGAGGAAAGTAAATGGTGTCCCCAGTGTCGGAATTTGCGTTGGAAGTTTGTTTTTCGGTTTGTATGTGAAATGTCTGGAGGCATATACACACAAAATTCAAGTTTTGCGTAGGTGGATTTCACTTACCGCTTCCCGTCTCCTCCCCCCCCCTCCCCCTCCCTTCTCCTTTCCCCCGACACCCCTCCTCCCCACCCCACCCCCACCCCCCATCCCCTCCCCGCCAAAAAAAGGAAGAGAAAATCAACAACAATAGGGATTATATTGTAATTAAAACACACATACTCAGTGTATGGGTATGTCTTCTTACATTCATTTAGGATTTCTGTTCAAACACACGACATCAAAACTAAGTTTAAAATCAAGACGTTTTTAGATTCTTTCGTCATATCAGCCATGAAAAAGAACATTAATAATAATAATAATAATAATAATAATAATAATAATAATAATAATAATAATAATAATAATAATAATAATAATAATAGAGAATGGAGAATAATAATAATAATAATAATAATAATAATAATAATAATAATAATAATAATAATAATAATAATAATAATAATAATAATAATAATAGAGAACAAATGATAATAATAATAGAGAACAAAAAATAATAATATAATAATACCGTCATTATATAGGCTCATTACCCAACAAAGTGCCGCGAACTGAAACTAACATATAACAGCACTTGAGCCTCTTTAATGAGAACAATGAAAATAAATTAACATGAAAATAAATGAGCATAATTCCAAAAGTTGTAAAATTTCAGCAGTCATTTTCAAATGGTCTGTAGTGCTACCATATCGCCCCTTTTTCGATCCAAATTTCTCTCGATTTGTCCCCCTTTTCTGTTTGGTTGTCTCCCCTGAGGGCTGGTTTCCGATCACATAACGCCGTACAATGACTGGTCAGCGGCCGTAATGAAAGCAAAACGCAAGCCAATCGGAGGGGCAGCCACAGGATCAATGTGCTGTTTCCGACTTGACCACCGGTTTGGTTAACTGAGTTTTGAGAATCTCGCCATCTCCAAGAGGCATAGATCCTCATGAACCCCCGCATTCTGCGGGGGCTCATGAGGATCTATTCCTCTTGCATTGTGAAGATCTATGCCTGGCCAATTCACTGGATATTAGTCTATTGCTGACTTCACCTGCCATGATAGTGCATAATTTTTCAGACCAAAACGTTGACTGCCAAGCGTGTAAAATCCAATTTTTATCCCAATGCCGGCTTCACTGAAAACACGCATGTAGTTCACTTCTGCCTGTATGTCTATTTGAAATGAGACTATTTAAAAAAAAAAACCGATAATGACAGACAAACCCATGTGTTCTATGCAAGAATACGTGTCTGGACTTACTGATAGGTCACTTCAGCATCGTCTGCGGGACAATAGGAACCGAACATTCTGTAGAGTGGTATGTGAACCTATGGCCCCTGAGTAAAACTTTTGTCTGCGAGAGTTGTGACATTGTTGTCGTGACTGATTTCAGTGAGGGGAGACAGACCTGCATCAAGTTTAGGTTTTTCAAAAAGGACCCCTGCCACATGATGCAGAAAGAACGTGTGTACCTTCAAAGCCGCGTTCAAGATGTGGAACGAGGTGGACAGAGACAAGTACAAGGAGAAGCTGGAGTGGGCAGAGACTGAGATGCACAGGGTGATGGAACTTGTGCGATCTTACCTCGGCATTCATTTTATGTGTGATTGACGGACATTATCATTCCCAGCGACCCGTGCCGCTGATGCCGAACAATAACCAGACGAATGACTGTCGGTTATCCGTGTCATGTGTTTTTGTATTCGGGTTTGAATCGATCGTTCCTGTATGTATGTCAAAATTCCCTACCCTCACCACCCTTGTCTATGGGCCCAGATGCCTCCGACAATAAACCACCTTGACTTTGATTGTTAATTTTTTTTTTTTTTTTTTTTTTTTTTTGGGGGGGGGGAGGGGGGGGGTGGGGGGGATGGAAGGGGGATGTGGGTGGGTGTTGACCTTTCAAGCGGTTTTCTTCCTTTGCTTGGATTTTTTTTTTTTCATGTATGGTTGGTCTCCAGGAGGCATAGATGCTCAAACGTCCCTCCATAAGAAGCAGTGCTCATGGGTATCTATCCATATACCCTGCAACATTTAGATCTAGTGTCCCCTATAGGGAATGACATCTCGCAGTCCTTCTACGAGCGCAGTGGGGATGCATGTTTGGCGTTGGACTGACGCATGCTGGAAGGGGTGAGACTGTCCGTTAAATGCCAAAGACATTAACTCATTCAGCCCGGCGCACGAATTTCCCAAATTTTGGAGGCGTCATCTAACGACTATACAACTGTTGCAGAAGATGGTTCGACCGTGATAAATTCAAGGGCAAGCTAATCTGGCACTACCCTTGAATTATCATGGTCAACCCATCTCCTGCTGTAGTGCGTCAGGGCTAAATGGGTTAAGTCCATTTTCGTGAAAAGCGAGTTCACAAAAATGTACTTACTGTCTTTTGCTGGCAGAATCATTTGGCTATGGTGTCTATCTACCTTTTGAGATATACTATAACAATTTTGGTATAATAATAATAATAATAATAATAATTATTATTATTATTATTATTATTATTATTATTATTATTATTATTATTATTATTATTATTATTATATGTAGAATATGAGCAAAAGAAGGGATCAGTTAGCGCTCCAGATTTTCTCACACTACTGTTTTTCTTACTCAGAAGCAGAAGGTCAACAGATTACAAACGTACGAGTACTTACGAAGGATAGGTTGACAGAACCACTGAGGCATCGTGGCAGCGGATCGCCCAAGGGCACAGTTCCTCGAACAATGTAATGTAAACATCGATTAGCCGCCCCTTCTTTTCTCTATACGGGACCGTCCTGGTGGTCCCGCGTTGTTTTCACCAAAATCTTTTGTCCTTGCGTAGCTCGGCCATAGCTCGGCCAAAGCTGTTTTCGTACACGCGTAGTTCGTCCACGATCGCGAGAGTTTAAATCCGGATAACTTTCTTTCTCTCAGGAAAAGAAATGTAGAAGTAAACTGTGTCAGCGAGCAAGATGCATAGATTCTCATGAGCCCCTGCGGCCTGCAGGGGCTCATGAGAATCTATATCTCTTGACAATGTCTTGGGTATTTGTTATTCGCTTTCAACCGTAAATGCAACAAAATGAAATGCACAAGCGAAATTACAACCACCTTAGAGAAATTGTGCACATCACGGAGCTTTATTTTCCAGGTGGGAATTACATGGCGGCGTTCATTTAAGTCTGTGGATATAAGCGTCAGGTCTTTCAGTTCATCACATTGCTTTGAAAAGCAAACGCAATAGAAACACAGGAGAAAAATCAACATTAGACCATACCACCCTGGAACTGCGAAGGACCTACGAACACAGAACTCCATTGGTGGGTACTGCCACTGATAGCTTAGACGCTTGTAAGGTGTGATGTAAGTATGTGAACTAGGGTTTGGGATCTTTTAGAAGGAGAAGAGATGGTCATGTACACCATCCATACCTTTCTGCAAGCGAAAGACACAGATTCACATAGACCCAGGGGCTTATGAGAACATATGCATCTTGCTGACCAAGTTTGTATCTGTTCCCCGAAATCAGCACGTTCCATTCCCAAGAGACATAGATTCACATAGACCCCTGCAGCTGCAGGGGCCCTAGTGAATTTATGTCTCTTGCGAACCATGATCGACCTCAGCCAGTGTCCGGTACTCAAACTGAGGATGTTGTTTTAGGTTTGACGTATTTCTGTAGGGTCCTTTGACGGATTCTGTCTTAACAGGCGCCACTCTGTCTGGCCGCAGGATTTTCACTCCGTACCACCCGGCAAAACCTTCCTAAAACAGTCGTTCAATGGTACCCTTCAAGTCCTCTGAAAACAGAGTTTTGTACGGGTAAAATGTCCAGCCAGTTTAAGACTTCAGGCACAGCTTTATCGTTCAATGAAGCTCTGTGACTTTGGAGGACTAAAGATTTACGGGTGGACTGATTGAAGGGGTCAGAGCGGGTGATAAATAGATCACTTAATTTTCATTTACCGTCGCCGTCCAGTAGTTGCGATCCGGCAATTGTGTGGAGGGGTGTATTTCTATTGCTGGAAACCCCATGGTCCTCCTCCATCTTAGCGTCACAAGTGTAAATACTTTCAATCCATTAGGGGACAGATATCCTCAAAGACCCTCGAAGCAGTAAAAAATATTACCTTTGAAATAAAATATATAAATAATATGGAAAAAAGTAAATAAAAATTGACAGAAACTAAAATAAAGTGAAATAAAATACAATATAATAAAATATAATAAAGAGACGAAAATATAATACACAGAAAGAAAAGACATTCAACTATTTTTAGACTTTTACAATATAAATAAAAAATAACTAAACTAAACTAAAATAAACTGAAATAAAATCATTTACCTTAAAGTTAGATAACAAAACGTGAGCTAGCCTATTCCAATAGTACCATCCGACTGCAGGGGTTCATTAAAATCTATAAAATCTACGCTTCTTGGAAATTTACGTTAGGTACTGCATAAATGAACCACGCTAATTTTCAGAGGCTCATGAGGATCTGTGTCTCATACAGAGAAAGAGGTTTTCGCTTTGCAGCGCGAGGAGCGTTTAAAGAGACCAAATACAACAAACTTTACGTTCCAGTGAACTAGACCAGTCCTCCACACACTGGTACCTGCAGTTTTCACCTCCAACAGGAATAGATTTCTCATTGGGCCATGAAGCCTTCAGGGATTCAAGAACATACGCTCTTTGCGGGCACATATAAACCTGTTCCAGTTGCTCCTCAGACGAGAGTCTGAGTTCACCTTGTTTCAGCTTTTGGTCTATAGTGGACAGTCTCCAACACTTAGCAAGACTTCTTCAATTTTGCAAGAGCCATAGATTCTCATGATCCCCTGGCGAGATCCTTTGCTTTTGCTTTTTAGGGACTGTCTCTAGTCCTTTCACGTACCTCTCCCAGCCTCAAACTAAGGACTTCGCAAAGGTTACACACTTTGTGCTTATGAATGTTGACCGCGACCACAGCCCAGGCTTGGCTGGAGAAAAGAGATACGGACAAATACGGACTGGTGGGGGATTAGGATTAGGGTTCGATTAAGCTGTCCAACCTCGTGACCAGCCAAGCATGGCTGACGACTGGTCAACCGCCTTCGAGCGTGCTTCCGCTTCTGGGACAAACCGAGCGAAGTTTTGGAGGCAGCGGTGGGGGCTGTCGTTGGAGGGCGGTCGGGGGCGAGAGCCGTGGAATGGGAAGAGGCGGGGAGGATGGTCTCAGTACACGTAATTAGAGGGCACCGGCGGCACTTGGGCTCTGGTGCCAGTTCCATCAGCGAGCATAGTCCTGTGCCCGCCACTAAACAAGGTGCTCCGCTATAGCGGAGCACTTGCTTATTGGCTGGCGCAGTACTAAGCTCGCTCATGCAACTGACCTCTGGCATCTGGGGGAAAAGAAAAATGTGGGAGAGTTCAGAAATACTAATAGGCAAAACATTCTTTCGCGGTAAGTAAAGGGTCCTCAGGCCCACGTGAGTGCGAGGGTTTCTTTGCGTGTTTCCCGCAGAGCAAACGAAGGTATCTTAAAGTAAAGGATGGGATTTACTGTGAATTTAACTTTCGATTTTTTTCCCGGCAGTGACTGGATTATGTTATAAGTTGTTTCACTTACGATAATACCTAACAGCAGCCTCTTTTCTAACGTTTTGTCAGTCTGACCCATACAATTGTTCTCTCGCACCGCTGTTAGTTGAGAACAGGCTTGTACTTCAGTTTCGCGAAATCAAAAGTACTGTTATTAGTGCAGACTTGTACCTACACTGATCTACTCTGTCATTCAGTGACCCCTAAAAAATGTAGTATCCACTGGGGCATTTTTGCTTATGCAGTCTGACACATAAAAGTGTTATCTCAGGGGCCCGTCTCGCTTTATCGCCGCTAGGGGTTGAACATAACTAACTCGCGTTAGTTGAGCCACGTATATCTGAGTTCACTCGCCGTGACGAATCAACTGCCGTGAAAGTGACATGATCTCCGTTACGGCTGAATGGTTTACCGACAGGCACAAGTCACAAGTAGTTAAAAGTCCAGAACACGGCATTGTCAACAAGTACTCGAAGACTTGCATGCGTGGTTGAACATATTGAGTGTTTGCGGTTTGAGTGCTATGAGGTTAGTTCTGGGGTGTGCTGGTGACTTTATCCGTTCTTAGTCTGCAAGAGGTGAGGGCTCATGAGGATCTATGCCTCTTGTTTGCATCCTTTATAGTCGTGCCTTTCAGACATTTTCACATATTTGGGTGTTTGCGGTTTTGTACCATCATGTTGTTCCACTAAGTTATAGAGTAGCCAGTAAATAATTCTATGCTCTAAATTCATTTTGCAAGAAGCATAGATCCAGATGAACCCCGACATCAGCGGGGCCTTATGAGGATCTATGTTTCTTTTTGGTTTCATTCATAGTCAAGATCTTTCGACAGCTTAGTCAATTACTTACATTTGCTTGCGGTCTCGTCCTTTCAGGTTGTTATAGGATGCGTCAGTCGATAAGTCTACAGTCTACTATATTTCCAGTCAAAGTCATATCCCTGCAAGACGCCAAGATCCTTATAGAACCCAACATCTGCAGGGGCTCATGAGGTTTTATGCCTCTTTCAGGCGTCATTTATATCTTTTTCGAAAAAAATTCTTACGCTGTTTAATGTGAGGTGGAATGTAGAAAGTTACAGGAAAGGATGTGTACTTTCAATCCGCCATGGCAGTGTAGGTAAATATTCCCCCCCCCCCCCACCCACCCCCCCGCCCCCCCCCCCCCCCGCCCACCCCCCTTCCCCTGTTCACTGCCGAGACTAAAATTGAACACCATCAAACAAGCAAGAGGCATAGATCCTCATGAGCCCCCGCAGTTGCGGGGGCTCATGAGGATCTATGCCTCTTGCTGACGTCACTTTGTATTTATTTTCCTTGGACGGCTGGCCGAGACTCTTCTCTAAAACTGAAATAAAGGTTCACTTTCTTTTTAATTTAAACAAAAAATCAAGCTTTCAAAATAGTTTGAATGAACGAAAAGGGGAAGGTTGCAGAAACACAATCTGCGTCCACTGGCAGTGAAGAGGTTAATAAATTCAACCCTAACCCGGCGGAAATTATCAAGTTGATGGCGGCCCTCCGAAGACTACTCATCATTCTCAGGAGACGTTAGTATCGCCTAGAGGCGCTAAGCATTCCTGGCCGGCATCACCCTTGAACTATCATGGTCGGTCAGTCCATAGCTCGTTTTCACATTGGAAACGTGCTGCATTCGGAAAAGCGCCTTGATGCCGCGTATAACCTGACCTGTTTACGAGCCAGGTGGGCACGAATATTAACGTTTACTGGCCGTCATAATCTCACACGAAAATTGTGGCTTTGTGGTTTGCGTTGTGCAGCGAGGATTGTACGAATCTAAAAGAAGAAGAAGCGGCGTGCTGTTTTTGGATCTGTGGTGGCTCACTGGGGCCGTTGATGACTGCACACATGCAGCTGTGTGTACAATGTATGCCCCTATGTTTGGCCATGCAAAACCACGGGCATTCTCTATATAGGATATTCTTTTAAAGGTCAGGTTAAATCAAAAGCGACACAGAACGTCTGAATTGATCAGTGTTCAGGTCCTACTGCATACAGCAATAGCTGTACTTTCTGCCCCCCTTAACCCTCCCCTTAGGGCCTTCCATTATCACGCCGGTGCCGTGGACGTTAAACTCCGAACTAATCAATCAATCGTTTGTATTGTAGATCGTATACGGCTGTGAATCTGGAATCGTTAGACGGGTAGTGTTTATCGCCTGTTTTACTATCCGAAATGTGCAGAGGAAAATAAAAGTCTACCGTGTGGCGACACTGAACACAAGAAAGCACACCGTTTGGCGACACTGAACACACGAAAGCGCACCGTTTGCCGACAACACAGGTACTGATGCTGGCGTGAACTCGTTCGAGACTAAATCAGCACCTTTTTAGCGAATTAAGCACAAGCATCCTTGTAAGCTAATGACCCCTTGAAAGCTTTCCAAAGGCACTTAATAGGGGATTTGCCGCCACTCATTGCACAATAGGCTAATCTGAATGTGTGCTGCGTACGCCATGGGACTAACCCAGTGAGTTCGGGCCGATGTCGGCCTCAGCCGGCCCGCGTCAGCGGGCCTTCTGAGGCCGACATCGGCCCGACCTACCTTCACGCGTGACAACTGAGGCCCCTGCGGCCTGAGCACCGTTTGCTCACCGCGATTTTAGTGTGAGGAACTTATCTATGCAGTCCAGGTTTATGTTTATATGCTACATCTGGCGTACTGATACTTCAAAGCCCCTATGGCGAAAAATAAATAAATCGAAAAAAAAAAAAAATAATAATAAAATATTTGAAGCCTTCACCTTTCACTAAATGGTAGAACGATTTCTGAACAGCCTGTTGTTGTAGTGATCCATAACTATCCAGACCATTTTTGGTACGACATCGAAAAAATAGCTGGGAAGACTTCCGGCGATGTATCAAGGGGCTTGTGGGCTTTTGCAAGTTCTGAGATACCATCTTGAAATGAACACCGCTTGGTTTTATGTGAGTGTGGGTTTGTTTTGTGAGTTTGTGAAAGGAACTTGGTGCATATACTGTTTCCTGGAAAAACAAAAATTGAACCCTCTTTCATCCCCTCACGCCCCCCTCCTCCCCCCACCCCCATCCCCCCCCCCACCCCACCCCAACCCCTTCATCGACCACTTTTTTTTTCTCATTTGACCAAGTCACTTGTCTGCCTCTGGAGCCCTTTCGCTGATGGGGGTTGGTAATAACGTGTCTTTGCTCCTTAGCTTTGATCCTTTAGATGCATGAGTTCGCAGGGTACACTGGTTGTCTCCCTCGTGTGCGGTAGTGAATCGAGGGAGACAACCAGTGTGATATCAGGGTTACCACAGAAAGGATGGACAAGTTAGACACCTGTAGCAACGCAAGACAGGCTAATTTGACTTCTTCCAAAAATCCGACCAGCAAAATCTCTCATTTGCAAGAGGCATAGATCCTCATGAGCCCCCGGATGCAGTCGGGGCTCATGAGGACCTGTGCCTCTTGCCACTTACATTTCAATCTCGGCGGAGGTAGGTGTTGGGTATTACGTTTTTATAAGATGACATCTGTTTTAGTATAACTCTTTAAAGTCCAAAGAATTTTGTTTTGCATTTTAGATTTGCGGGTTACGTACGAAGCTCATTGTATGAATCGCTGGAGAGGGATCACCACGAGTCAGCAGAAGATTCCCCGGCCAACACGTCGGCACAAAAGACATTTTTTCCCACTTGCGTCGTTGAAGTCAAAAGTGTTGCCTGGTTTGCATTACTTTACACTCAAAAATATAGCTAGATTCAATAACGCAAGATACAACCGTCCTAAACAAAATAACCTGAAAAGCTATTTAGATAATACCGTTGAGCTGTCACCTTTACCGGCAGGTCCCAGCGACTGCCGCTGGCAGTCGAAAAGTGCTGAGAACTGTCCAAATCTCGCCCCGACTGAAATTGACAGCAGACGACACACAATACATGCAATTACTACCCGCTCCCCGTCGCCCCTAACTACGGTATCAAGATTCGGCTAGCGCAGCGGGACGCGGGGTTGTTAGTGCGGCGGAGGGTGTGACTGTGTGACGAATTAGGGGCCCGTAACTGCGGCTAAGTGACAAGTCAGTGGTATCCCTTTGTATCAGGTGATCATCTGACATTAACACCGGGGGCTTTTGACACACTGGGAAAGGCACTGATACACCTGACTTTCTTGCAGTTTAAGAGTTAACACTCTTTGTCCTTCTGCAGCATAGGAACACAGATGTAAATTGTAACAAGAAGAAATGTACGAAAACGAATTAAAATTAAGAATCAGACAGTATGTGTCTTTGCTACATTAAGAGGCCTAGATTTTCATGAGCTCCTGCATCCGCAGGGGCTCATGAGAATCTATGCCTCTTAATGTATTCGCAGGGGTCTATGAAACTCTGTGCCTCTTGCAGCGAGCCTTAGTAACTTTGAAGGTCAAGGAAATACTGACATAATGACACAAAGCGGGCGGGGGGGGGGGGGGGGGGAGGGAGGGGGGAGAGGGGGGGGGGGAGAGAATAACACACCTGCAAGTAAAAGCAAAAGACACTATGGCAGACGTCAGAATAAGTTAGCCAGGCCAGCTCAAGCTTATATCGGCCCGAAGAACTGTTGCTCGCTGGGCCGCTTGAACGCCTGATGGTCTCAACAGGCATAGGAATGCAGAGAATACCATGCCAGCAAATAGCAATGATAATCATGAGGCTCCACTGCCTGCTGGGTCTCATGAGGATCTATGCCCTTTGGGCATTAGTGCAGGTTAGGGTTTTGCCTGCAGAGTAAGGTTTTACGCCTCATAAGGTTTGAAAGGCAAAGGACAGACAAATCTGGTCAAATGTGGAATCATGCCTGTTTTCCTCACCATTACGGTCAAATTAAGGCTGGAGGTCACATTAGGGGATCGTGGACCAGTTTTTCACTATCTGGGTCAAATTAGGGGTCGCAGGTATTTTTTTTCTCGCCACTGATTAGGCTCGCATTAAGAATTAAGGCTTTTTTTTTTTTCTCACATAGGTCAAATTATGGACCATGCCTTTTGTTATCACTGGTTCAAATTAGCCCTTTGCGTGTCGGTATCGGTTTTTGTCGCGATGATTCCGCTGTAGGAACACGCAAAGGGTTGGTTGGTTAGTTCGGGTTTAACGTCCACAGCACCGAGATGATCATGGACGGCCCTGACAGGCGGGTTATGGGGGACAGGGAAATCTATTGCCTATGGAGTACGACCTGAACACTGATCAACTCAGGCGCACTCCAACTGTGCCACTTTGATTTACCAGGACCTTTCAACGGACATGCTATTGAACAAATCCGTTTTTTCTCCCTGGATTGTGAGTCCAGCTACCTGGGCCGGGACGGGATTCGAACCCACGACCCGGCGATTCCCTTCGCTCTCCTGCTCCGACGTTTAACCGCCTGAGCTATTTTGGACTCTACGCAAAGGGTTACAGGTCACAGTCTTTTTCTCACCAGTGCAAGTGGTAGTTGTGGGGCAGCTGTGATGATTGGAGATCAACGTCGTTTTTCACACCATGCAGGTGATTGTCATGACGGAAGCTGTTGCAGAGCTCTCCATTTCCGCTCACGGCTTAAACGTCCAGCTCTGAGGCAACAACAACAAAAAGTGAACTTGGTCCACCAGCAAGAGACATAGATCATCATGAGCCCCCGCTTTGCGGGGGCTCATGAGGATCTATGTCTCTTGTTGACACCACTTTCTGCCCATGTTCCTTTGGCGGCTGGGAGTGAAGGTGTTAAACTTCAACAACATCTGGTGCGTCTTGACTGGTCACACAGCACAGGGTCTTGTAAGGCAGAGACTGGATACGTGTGTCCTTCAAATGAAAGAAAAGCCTGCTGATTTAAGGGTTACTTGGTGACTCGGTGATGACACCTTTCCCAACTTCTCGGATCGGAAGATACTATAGGCCCTGGATCTCGAACTGATAGTGGCAGAAATTTAAATAATTTATGAAAATAAATTTCTCCTCCGGTTATTGAAACCCCAAAGTAACACTGCTATCGTTCAAATCAAAGTAAACCTGCTAGTCCCTGATCATCTCTAAATGCCGTAGGGACATGAAAATTTTAATTAAGAAGAAGTCGGTGATGATTTTTAACTCATGCGGCATGATACCGCGCATCCAAACGCTACACTTCTCGAAAGGAGTAAAACTCATGATTTGGCATGAATTATGTAGGCTTACGGCACAAAATCACTGACTAATCCTCAAAATGTTTAACCGTATGACGTCTGCTGAGAGTGAGGTTGCGTTAGTAACGAGAGACTGCCAGCAACGAACGAGAGCAAAGTGTGCACCAGAACCATAGACACCTTTCCTAATATCTCCAAGAGGCATAGATCCTCATGAGCCCGGGGGCTCTATGCCTCTTGGAGATGATCTATGCTTATTACAGAAGCTGATTATCCGCCGCTATTTCGCTCTCATTCGTTGTTGGTAGTCGTTCGTCGCAAACGTCTCCTCACTCATAAGTTGCAGTGGTTGGGACAATCCAGGAAAACCATCCATTTAGTTGTTACTGTAAAGGTGAACAGCCTACTGCATTTTATTACTGTACAATACAGAAGTTCAACCTACTGTCTGTGACCTGATTCTGACTTAGGGATAACTCCTGTTTGGTTTGGAAATGCCGTCCTTAGCGCTGACTGTGCCGGATAAACGAGTGCACCCAAACAACCCCGCCGCAAGGACGTTTAAGCTCGTAACGCACATGCAAATCATATCCAGTTACAAAATGTATCCGCAGGAAATGTCTCAAAACAAAACTGAAACCAGAGCTGGGAATATTTTTCATGCCGCTTCTTTGAAACACGAGCCAGGAAAATTTCCCACCAAATCCCAGTAAGTATTTTCTTAAGCTTGTATATGCCAGTTAATGTGCATAATTTCCGCGATTGTGAAATCAAAGATGAAAACTGTTTCTGAGTTGAAGGGGGGTAAGAGTGGCGCCGAGGTTAGGAACACAGAGACGGCGTGTGCTGTTTAGTTCATCGAGGTCATTCCAGTCAGCAAAAAACTCAAAGGACACATTTTAACACATTTGAGACGTGCCGCATCCGGATACGCGGCTTCAGCCGCGTATCCGGATGCGGCACGTCTCGAATGAGTTAAAATGCTTTCCCCCCAAAAAAATCAGGAGAATCTTTAAGTTCATGTGGTTTGTCTGATATTTATGACTAGTTTAGATTAAACTGTATAGATACACTTGTTTAAGTTCACGAAAGAGTAAACTGAAAATAATCACATTGAAAGAATAAACTTGCCTTTTGGGTGTCTGCAGCGGTTTAGTCGCGATGGTTTCTGTAGGAATCATTGCGACTAAAACCGCTATCGACAGCCACAGGCCGGGCTAGAGGATGAAATGGGTGCTGCCCAGTCAAGAGGCACAGATTCTCATGAGCCCTAGCTGCTAATCTGGAAAACCATGGCTGCTTATCTTGAGTGGGCCACTGTGTTGTAACACTTCCATATCCTATGCTGGCATCTATGATTATTGCGACTTTCTTCAATTTCACCCTACCCTCACCCCCTTCCACGTACACATCGCATCACATTATATCCCCACCCACCCTCCCCCATACTGCCCTAATACTGTGACTATTCAGTGCACTTAATAAGAGGCAGGTTTGAGGTCTCGGGGGTCAAATTAACCTTCATTAACTCCGATTAACTCATCAGAGTGCACGCGCTTTGATGTGCGCGCGCCCGCGAGGCTCGCTCGAGCGCAAACTGCACGTGCGTCAGTCGCGCGGAAAATACGTAGCATTCGGCGGGAAGTGTGTATTACGTCACTTGTCTGGATAGAGACCTCATTCATTCCCTACGCAAACCTACAAGCACCGAAACTCCCTTCTACTTCTCCCCTCCCCCACACCCTCATCTCCCCCGCGCGCGTCCACACGCGCGCGCACGCGCGCGCGCGCACACACACACACACACACACACACACACACACACACATTTACACATAACACACTGGTCGCTTACGAGCTTCAGAAGAAAGCTTCAGAGGCACGTAGGAGATCAGTGTTACCCCCCACCCCCCCACCCCGACTAACCCCGCCTTCCTCGCTATGACCCTGTCCTCACTACTAATGCAAATTCACACAGAATCACTAAGATAGCTATAGATACTCTTTATTGCCATTTGCCTTAAGAAACATAAAGCATAGGAATGTGTGTTGGTGTCGCTACAATTACAAACATCACAGTCAACAATAAGAAATAATTAATACTCTATCACACAAACCCAATGCTCTACACACACTGTAAAAACTTTAAAACTAGACAACTAATCTCACAAACCGATACGTACCCACTCACACACCCACGCTCATCTACCACACACACACACAACACACACGCATATTAATCTAGGAAATCTAACTTAATTAAAGGTACATCGTTTAAAATGAAAACAGAATATCTTAAAGTAAATATGTTACTAATTTAGTGATCACAGTCGGGCGTAAAACTGGTTAATATATTAAGCACTTGATTGAACTTAACGATACGTAGATCCTCATGACCCCGCATTTTATAGCTGCGCGTGAGAAATTATGCCTCTTCCTGACCCACTTTGCGGAATTAACAAAGATTTCAGGAACGCAGAAACCCAAAAAAAGAAGAAACACGCTTAAAAAAGGACAATCGCGACACAATTACTTTCATTCATTCATTCATTCAGTTTACTGTCCCACTGGCACCAAGGTGATCGGAGACTATACACAATTACTTATTAACTTTTGGGAACAGACATACAAACCACGGGCCAGCTGCATGAGTGACCTCATTCCCGCGCCAGCCACTAAGCAAGGTGCTCCGCTTTAGCGGAGCACCTTGCTTAGTGGCTGGCGCCGGAATCAGCTCGCTCATGCAGCTGGCCCAAGGAAACAATTGGCTACTTCTCATTCGTTTACCATAACAGCGGGAACCCAGTCTCACTTGTTGGTCCCGATTTCATTATTCATGCTCTTTATACATTACTTTGCCAAATGTCAGCTGTTGTTGCTGTTGTTGTCGCGACTGTGTCTGAGTGTTGTTGTTGGTGGTGCTGCTGTTGTTAATTTTGTTATTGCTGTCGTAGTCGCTGCTATTGTTGCCTTTGTCTGTGCGCATTAAATAGAAAAATAAAATAATTGACAAAAGCGTGCTTGCAAGAGATTGTGTTTGATAATTAATTTTCAGTGCCCGGTGGAATGCAATATTGTAATCTACTAAACACGCTGCGTGCACAAAATACATAATTACAACCCAGTAAACAGAGGTCGTCGGGTCCACGAAGACGTTTTGCTACTGTGGATGTCATTTACACACAAACTGACCAGATATCTAAGATTGAATAAATAAATAAATAAATAAATAAATAAATAAATAAATAAATAAATAATAGAACTTAGTTGCAAATAACATATACACCAAGTACAAATGTAAACTGTATTTATTACACTCCCCCAAACTCCGTCTGATCCATCCCCAAGGCCCCACCCACCCACCCACATCCAATCTTCCCACCCTTCACACGCACACACACACACACACACACACACACACACACACACACACACACACACACACACACAAACACACACACATACAAACGCACGCACGCACGCACGCACGAACGCACGAACGCACACACACACGCATGGACGCACACACAACACACGCACACACGCACACATAACCACCCTGTCTCACTAAAAGAAAATCAAACACTACCACATTTCCGCATAGGTGATTGTGTTAACATTTTATAGCTGTTGTAAACATTCTTTTCCTTTTGTGTGCGGGTATCGATCGCGGAATCTTTCCCTACAGGTTTAGATGTCTTTCGCATAATCCTGTTCGATTTTATGTTACAAAATGCACGCACCGCTAGTATTGATAATTTACGTGGGATACCACCTGATATCACCCGCGCATTAGCATATGTCTATGTGACAACGCACGATAATACCCGGGTGTTATGCAGCCAAGGTGATCAAGAAATATAACGCCCTCTACAATCGCAGTTACGGATGTCTGGCTGATCCTTCTAAATCTTTAGCTTGTTTGTACTCACAGATTTACGAGACACCGATAATCCCTCGCATTGTGCAACTGTCTCCTGATGCAGTTAACAATTGTTTCATCCTGTCTCCTTCCTTTTTTGCAAAAGGCATATACTCTTATGCACCTCTGCGTGCAGGGGCTCGTGAGAATCTTTGCCTCTCGCTAGTAGAATTGCTTTCACGTATATGCTTGAACAAAGGCTGTGTTCAGTGGGTGTCTATAATTATTACTGACGTTTCTGAAAAAAAGAGAAGTCTTGTTAATTCAAGGGCCCCAGCCGCCTAACCAACATGAACACAAAATGGTAGCAGCAAGTGACATAGATCTTCATGAGTTCCCGCAACTGCGGGGGCTAATGAAGATCTATGTCTCTTGCAGTTGGATTGTGACCACTTTTCTTCGGTTTCTGTTCCCTGTTTATTACATAGAGAAACTGACATGCTGACGCACCCATCACATGCAGTTCAATCAATTTCAACACGCGCTGTTATTTTCTTTCATAAAAAGAATGTCAAAATGACAGTAACATGCATCTGTTGAAATTGAAACGTTTTTGGAAAGGCGGCTAACCCGTTTGTGCAGTAATAAATAAGCGAATCAAAAAACTTAAATGTATGTTTGGGTGACATGCATAATTCTGTTGACAGTCTTATATTATGACAATGTTAGGCAAATGTAAATGCTTTGATGCAGTATTTATTTATTTATTAATTGAGTATTTTGGTCGTTTGTTTCTGTGTTTGTTTGTTTGCTTGTTTGTTTGTTTGTTTCTTCCTTCGTTCATTACTTTGTTAGTTCGTTTGTTCGTCGTTTGTTTGTTGTTTGTTTGTTTGCTTGTTTGTGTTTGCGTGTGTGTTTGTGTGTTTGTTTGCTTGTCTGCTTGCGTGCTGGCTGTCTCCTTCGTTCGTTCGTTCGTTCATTTGCTAGCTCGCTAGTTTGTTCGTTCGTTCGTTCGTTCCTTGTTTATATATATGTATTTATTTATTTATTTATTTATTTATCTATTCTTTTTTTTGCGGGGTCTCATGAGGGTTTATGCCACTTGTTAGTTTCTTCGTTCCTTCGTTATATTTATGTATTTGTGTATTTATGTATTATGTATTATGTATTATGTATTATTATTATGTATTATGTATTATGTATTACGTATTATGTATTATGCATTGTGCATTATGTATTATGTATTATGTATTATGTATTTAGTATTATGTATTATTTATTTATTTATTTATTTATTTGCGCGGGCTCATGAGGGTTTATGCCACTTGCTGAAACAAATTTGTAAACATCTTCCTTGGACGGATCACGTTCTGTGGCGGGTGGTGACTTAGCAAAGATTTCAGGAACGCAGTCTGCGCACACTGCACTTCACATTCATGTATTGCCTTGTCTGCTGGCAACTTTTTCAAAAGTCGGTCTGTTTTTGTTGTTTTTTCCATTGTTGTAATTGTTCTTGCTTTGTTTGTTTGTTTGGTTGGTTTGTCAATTTTGTTTTTTTCATTTGTGTGTGTGTGTGTGTGTGTGTGTGTGTGTGTGTGTGTGTGTGTGTGTGTGTGTGTGTGTGTGTGTGTGTGTGTGTGTGTGTGTGTTTGTTGTTTCTTTTTTTCGTTTGATCGTGTGTGTGTGTGTGTGTGTGTGTGTTTGTTGTTTGTTTGTTCATTTACTTAACTCATTCAGTCCGACGGCCGTATTTCCCCAATTTTAGAGGCGTCATCTAGCGATTATGCACCGGTTGCAGGAGATAGATCGACCATGATAATTCAAGGGCAGTGCCAGATTAGCTTGGCACCGACAGGCGCCAAGCTGATCTGACACTACCCTTGAATTATCATGGTCGACCCATCTCCTGCTGTAGTGCGTCAAGGCTGAATGGGTTAATTGTTTTTTTTTTTGTTGTTTTTTTTTTAAGGGCGAATCATTTCCCGAAAGCAAGCTATGTCATTCCCCATTACATCTGAGAATAATATATGGAAATATGGAAAGCAAGGACTGTGTATACAAAGTACTAGGATTATATTTTGTCGGTGTAACTTGTCAACGTCGCATCTGACATACATATGAATGTCAGAAACGAGGTTACAGAGCCGGATCAGTTTCTTCCTGTGGGGGTGAGGTAGGGAGGGGGATTCCACCTGTTTGCTGGGACATTTCACCTGATGCAGATGGCGCATGGGTCAGACCCCTGCCTTCCGCTGCCAGTAAAATTTATTTTAAAAAAACACACCAAAAAACTGAAAGGTGGGGCGGGCCGGGGGGGGGGGGAGGGGAGAGGACGAGGGAGGGGGGGAGGGGGGGAGGGGGGGAGAGGGGACGGGGTGTAGCCCGCAGGCGTGTGAGACGCACCTTTTCACCAGTGCCCCCCCCCCCCCCCCTATACCCCGCTCTCCCCCCCCCCCCCCCCGAAAATAAAATCGAATCGCTAGGAACATGGACACAAAGTGGTTTCAGCAAGAGGCATAGATCCTCATGAGCCCCCGCAACTGCGGGGGCCCATGAGGATTTTTACCTCTTGCAGATGGTTTGGTGTTCAGTTTCTCTCTCGGCAGTGAAAGCTGGTGGTTGTTTTTGTTTTTGTTTTGTTTGTTTTTGGGTTGTGGTGGAGTGGGGGTAGTTCCACACTATAAAAAGTGACTTTGAAATAATATTTATTATAACATTTGTTTATGATAAGTATTTTTCTGCTGGATAAGTGTGTGTATGTGTGAGTGTGTATGGGGGGGGGGGGAGGGGGAGGGAGATAGTTCCGGAACCCCGGTAACCCCTTCCCTTTCCCGCGATCCGCCTCTCGTTCGGCAAGTCTACACCGACAATAATAATATATCATTCTGATACAAAGCATTTTTTTTTTTACGTCTGTGCATCCTTATTTCCAAATATAGCATATGAAGTAATGTGACATGACAAGCTGAATAGTCAAGACAGATTACACTTAACTCAAAGTCATGTTTACGCGCGAAGTGAAAATATGTATTTTATACCACTAGCAAGGTGCGTTAACCCTTTTTAATCCTGATACACTCCTGCTTGAAATTAATTTGACTATGTTAAACTCAAGGGTGGTGCCAGAATATCTTGGCGTCTGAGGCGCCAAGCTATTCTGGCACTACATTTGAGCTAAAATGGTCGATCTATCACCTAATCTGTTACGTAGCCATACAGGACAAATAATAGCAATTTTTCACAAATCAGCCTCAGAATGTACAGGGTTAGGAGTGGAGAAAATAATGTAAGATTTACCTAACAATAAAATTAATTATTCTATCGACCACGACTTAACCCGTTGCGTGTCGATAGCGGTTTTAGTCGCGATGATTCCGGCAGGCTCTTTGGACTCGAGGTCAGTCTGAAAAAGACAGAGGTTCTCCATCAGCCGGCACCCAAGGTAGAGCATCGCCCTCCCCACATCACCATCGGCGAGTCTAAACTGAAGTCAATGCACCAGTTTACCTACCTTGGCTGCATCATCACGTCAGACGCCAAGCTGGACAAGGAGCTGGAGAGCAGGCTGGCAAAAGCAAACAGCGCCTTCGGGCGTCTATACAAGCGGGTGTGGCATAATCAACAGCTGAAAACAGGCACCAAGATCAGCGTGTACAGAGCTGTCGTCCTCACCACCCTGTTGTATGGTTCCGAGTCCTGGGCCCTCTACCGCAGCCAACTACGACTCCTCGAACGCTTCCACCAGCGCTGCCTGCGTACAATCCTTGGCATTCACTGGAGTGACTATGACACAAACGTCGAGGTCCTTGAACAGGCAGAAACTGTGAGCATCGAGGCTTTGCTGATGCGTACACAGCTCCGCTGTCCTGGGCACGTCTCCAGGATGGAGGATCATCGCCTACCCAAGATCGCCCTGTTCGGCGAGCTCGCCACTGGACACAGAGACAGAGGGGCACCAAAGAAGAGATACAAAGACTGTCTCAAGAAGTCACTTAGTGCCTGCCAAATCGACCACCGCTAGTGGTCTTCACTTGCTGCGGACCGTGACACCTGGCGCTCCACCATTTACAAGGCAGCTGTCTCCTTTGAGGACTCTCGCAGAGCTGGCCTTAAAGACAAGCGGCTCAGGAGAAAAAACAGAGATGCCGCAACTCAGAACCCTGGCCAGACCTCCCTCTGCAGCCACTGCGGTCGAACCTGCCTGTCCCGGATTGGCCTCCGCAGTCACGAGCATGCCTGCAGACGTCGTGGACAACCCCTATAGAATCTTCGTTCGCGAAGTCAAGCCAAGAGAGATGTATGTAAACAAGAGAATCTCCGATATTTCTGTACACACAAGCTTAAAACATGGCGAAATACTTTCTTAAGTAGGTGGCTAAGAGAGCTTCCGAGCATATTGTAATTGAATGTCTCATTGAAGACATAAACGACCCTTTATAGGAAGTCGGTTGACAAATATTAGAGTCCGTAATTTCTGTCATATTTACTTGAACTTTTGCATATAGCTAGTTTGGAGAAAGACATTGGATGAGTTTGTTAGCCAGCTTTGTATCCTTTCAACTTCTTTAGTAAAAATTAATTCTTTTCAGAAAAGAATTAAAACACACACAAAAAACTTTACTTCTAGAGAAAGTCAGACAGAGGCGGTGACGTAAAAGAGGCAACTCCGTCACCAGTCAGACACTGACTTAATACTCTAAATATGACGTCATTCTCTCTCGCGCGCGCGGCTCTCTCTCTCTCTCTCTCTCTCTCTCTCTCTCTCTCTCTCTCTCTCTCTCTCTCTCTCTCTCTCTCTCTCTCTCTCTCTCTCTCTCTCTCTCTCACACACACACACACACACACACACACAAACATGCGCGCATCTCCAGGAGGAATAGATCCTCAAGAACCCTCCAGGCGCATGAAGATCTATGCCTCTTGGAGATGTTTGGAGCTCGCGCACACGCACGCACTAACAAGCACACACACATCGACGCGCTTTCAGAAGAGCATGCATGTGACCCGAGTATTTAGTATATCATGTAGCTAGGTAAAGTCAACCTGCTTTCACACAAACTATAGCAGGACTTAAATTTACCGTGAAGTTCTAGTTTTGTCACCCTTTTCTCAAGCCTATGAAGCGAAATTGAAACTCATATCACGTAAAACACAAAATTACGTAAAAACTAATACTTACGTCATGACAAATGACGTTTGACAAATCAATGACGCGTATGTCCTGCCCCCCTTATAGAACTCACTGACGCATTGGCAGATCTGCGAGACTTTTTCAATAGGAGATAATTCAACATCAAAATCAGGTCAAAGAAAAAAGGTAGAGACCATTGACAGCGAGGACAGCTCTCATATAGAAGGGACTTTGTGGGTTATGGTTCATCCCATCTTGTTTTAGTTTTAAACCTAGCTGTCCCAGAAACATGGCTTCAAAGTGGTGTCATCAAGAGGCATAGATCCTCATGAGCCCCCGCAACTGCAGCTCTTGCAGTTGGATGGTGTTCAAGTTTCTCCACACTGAACGGGTTATTTGCTTAGGCAATAGGACTCACGTGGGCTCATAAGGATTTACGCCTCTTGCAGTTGGGTGTTGTCCACTGTGCTCCCACAGGACTTCTCCTGTCTACATCGAGTTTAACCCCTTCACTGTCAGAGCACGCAGACCGTGTTTCTGAAATCTGTGTTAATTCAATTCCAAAGAACCCCAGGCATCCCAAGAACATGAATTTAAAATGATGTCAGCAAGAGGCACAGATCCTCATGAGCCCCGCAACTACGGGGGCTCATAAGGATTTATGTCTCTTGCAGCTGGATCTTATTTGCTGAGTTTTTTCGCAAACACATTTTCGCCACACTTACCACACAAGAATGGGGGTAGTACTTCAAAAAGTCCGTATTTCTGGACAGGATAGGAAGTGGGTGATGTGGATGGGGGAGAGGGGGGGGGGACGAGGTAGAGGGAGGGAGTGGGGGTGTTTAGGGGTTCTGGCAGTAGAGTGATTTAGGTGAGTCAAAAATAGAAGAAATGGAAGAAGCAAAGTGTAACGGTTTTACACAACACCGCGCCAGGGCGATTTACAGAACCGCTTCCAAATCGGGCTTAAAATTTTATGTGGCTGAGAAAATGTGTGCGCTGTTACCGGGGGGATCCATCCTTTAGACAACAGATGAACGCTCCGTCTCATCAACCGCTAGGATGCAATCGGTTTGTGAAATTGCGACACTTTCTTTCAAATCAGCCTCACATTAACCCCCTCCATTGCCGAGAACCGTCGAACGCCTGCAAGAGGCATAGATCCTCATGAGCCCCCGCCAATTGCGGGGGCACGTGAGGATCTATGCCTCTTGCTGAAACTCCTTTTGTGTCCATGTTCTTTGGACGGCTTTGGTGTTGAACTGACAAAGACTGACTTCACAAGTAGTCTGCGGCGAATGGGTTGACCATGATAATTCAAGGGTAGTGCCAGATTAGCTTGGCGCCTTCAGGCGCCAAGCTAATCTGGCACTACCCTTGAATTATCATGGTCACAAAGACTGACTTCAGAAGTAGTCTGCCGCGAATGGGTCGACAGAAAATTGTTATTTTTGCTGGTCTTTCGATTTAGACCTTACGACTTCATGCCGTAAGGTTCAAAATCACGAACCAGCGCGCCTATTATCTCTTACACTCTTTCCAAAGTGCGTATCATACTCGCTTTTCTTGTTGTTTCTGGAAAATGGAACGAATAGCGATATTTTGTGCAGGCATGGACTGATGTATTTCTAAAACTCTTTGGAAAAAAATGGGACAAAAGACAGGCAAAGCAGAAAAACTAAATTATGCCAGTGTGTCTTCCTTACTGCCACGCTATCCGACAATACACACCCTGAAAGTGTCAAGACATTCACCGGCAACAAAGAAACAAACACGCTTAGAAAGGCCAACACATACTATTTAATTTTCGGGCTTAGCCCTTCTTCAAAATGAAACATAATATACTGATGAGCAAAAGAAATGCGACTTTGGGACTCACTGGAAACACTAAAAGAAATGCGACATTTTTTGGATGATTCCAAAAATGTTGCATTTCTTTTGCTCGTCAGTATAATATAACAGAACGGAACTACATGCAGGTTTTTTTTTTTTTTGTTGTTTTTTTTCTCAGTGAGAAAAGTTACTCGTTCGTCTTACTTGGAGATTTAACAAACTGTGAACTTTTATTTAGACATGTGCTTATGAATTTTACAAATATTACTTATTGTCTCGCTAAAAATGATTGGTATATACACGTAGTCCATTCTCTCCCCATGTCCATTTTGAGAAGAGGAAATCGAAAATGCATAATATTGTGTCGTACTTGTTATTTTTAAGCGTGTCACTTTTCTGTCTTTGTTGCCGATGAATTTCTTTGCTTTTATACGTTTGATAGTCACCTTTTTGGCCTAAAGTGTGACGTGAATATGTGTGCGGCGGCTGAACATTCACAGATTTAATTCAGATAGTAACTAATCAAGGACGTTTAAAACTATGACTGCAAAACAACAACCACTATCGGTCAATAACACAAGGAAGGTCACCAACCCACGCAAAAACAGGTGGCGATCTCAACTGCGCAGCAAAAACTACGGCCATTAGCAAACACACGGTACATTTGGCCTCGTAACAAAAACGAGGTCATAATGGGAAGATAACTCTTGTCGCATCTGTAAACGGGTGATGTCCCTTTTCACGAGTGACCACCCTTGGGACAAGCTCGGTTTTACGGTTGGCGACCGCACACTTTTGTGTTCTTTTTTCTCAGTTCTAGTGACGTAGGACCGTCTGCAAGAGACATAGATCCTCATGAGGATCTATGTATCTTGCTGGTGAGATTGCTACACATTTATATCTGTGTGATTGTGTTGAGACAGAGAAATCATAGTGACTTTAGTCAAAGATAATTATATCAGTGGAACAGAACTAATTAAAGTGCAGATGGTATAGACTCTGATTAGACCCAAATAATTCAGAGGCTCGCTCATAAGGATTATGACTCTTACCGGTCAGAATAAACGTTTGTGCTGCACACACGAAGGAGGTCCTGCAGATTTCAGCTGACGAGAGTGTCTGGTACAATGCTTAGTCCAGCGCCGAGAAATCGTGCACGCTTGCGTCAGCAATATCCATACGCGTCAGCGGACTATCTAACTGCGCGGAAGGAGCAGACAATCTCGCAGCCGTGATAAGTCTTTAACCCTAGCTGCTGTCACGTGAACCCTCTCTCGTTTGATTTTGTTTGTTTTTAGTTTATGTCTTTGCTGCTACTTTCTTTGTCTTGTTATTTTGATCATTTGTTCGAGTTAGCATTTTAGCTAAAGCAGTAGGGCGAAAAACTTTAGTATGCCCAAATAAATTTCCAACAATAAAGAAACACGCTTAGAAAGGTCCTTTCTAAGCAGTGGAGCTGGGTAGCTCGGTTGGTAGAGCGTTCGACTCTCTTCCGAAAGGTCGTGGGTTCGAACCCAGCCGCTGAGGTCAAAATTTGTTCAGACCTCTTTTCGGTGCCCCTTCTTTGAAATCACCTTAAGCCCTAAACGTTTAACGGTGTTTTTGTTGTTGTTGTTGTTGTTTTCTAAGCATGTTGTGTTATACTGGTATTTTCTCAGCGTGTTTCTTTCTTTGTTATGATTTTCTTTGAATTTTACACGACTGACAGCCATCTGCTCGGTCTGGATTTATATACCCAGTTTGATGTGACGTTGATAAGTATTTGTGAACGTGTTGGTTATCGTATAGCTTAGCGCCTATGGGCGCCAAGATATTCCGTCACCACCTTTGAACTATCATGCTCGATCCATGTCTTGCTGTAGTGTGTCGGGGCTGAATGAGTTAAAATAAATTTAAAAACATGAATAGTAAGCTACTAACACAATAGAATATTAAGGATGGATAGCTTGAAACTAAGGTTAGCTCCACGCAAACTTTGAGAGAACATTTTTTTTTTACTACCTTCATGAGAGATGCACACAATAAAATCAGCAAAATACCTCATCTATAAAATAAGACCAAGGACAGAAAAATATGCGCGATAGACCTACACAGACAGGACGGGTGAGAGAGCGTGAAAGGCCGATCACTCCGGCCAACACACAAAACAAATCGAGAGTTATTGGCCCTGACAGTACGGTCTTTGTATTTTTGTGCTCGGATCGAAACGAGGCAGTTAGGTCCTTCCTGAGACGATGAATGGATCGGTGTAACGTTTTGGAGATGCGCTCAATTATACATTCCAAATCAGAGGGTTCATTGGGTAGTAGAAAACTTCAACACAAACATTTATTTTAACTTGTTTATTGCCGCTCCTTGCACATTGTGTTTTTGGAAATCATTGCAAGTTCAAGATCTCTAGTCAAAAGAACATTCACGTAATAGACGATTTCCGGAAATCAGAACCAGGTATACAAAAATTGTTTTAAAAACTCGTCTTCTGACGCAAACATAGATTAAAAGCCCGGACAAAAATCGATATCGCATTCTTGGCCGGGCTTTATAATCCAAAGTTTGCGTCTAAACACGTGCAATTTTGACGTACATCTGATTAGCGAAAAAAAGTTTAATAAAAATACGTTATTGTTCAACCGGATTAGAATTTGTCTTAGGTGTCAAAACATGAAATACAAGCACATACAAGCAAACGAAGTGATTTCAGAAAGAGGTTCATGAGGATCTATACCTCTTGCCGTCGGATGACGTTCAATAAATGTTATTACCGGCATTCAATGGATTAAATGATGTCGTCATTAACAAAGTGGTGTCAAACAAACGACCATCGCACCATGGTGAACTAAGCAATATGAGTTTTGAAATATGTATTTAGATGAAGACGAAACTCAAAACAACGTTCCGGGTCATATATCTTTTGTCAAGTTTCTTTTAACTCCTTCTACCCCAGACACACCACAGGAAGATAAGGATCGACCATGATAGTTCAAGGGTGATGCCAGAATAGCTTGGCGCCGAAGGGCGCCAAGCTATTCTGGCATCAACCTTGAACTATCATGGTCAATCTGTGTTCTGCATTGCAATGCAGTCTTCAGAGGACAACGGCAAAATTTAAGGATTTCGGTGTTGGGGTAGAATGAGTTAAGGTGGATTATACAAGTTATTAATATTTACGTATCCTCGTTTGATGTACTCATTCGGAGTTATAGTTGCTACTGTTACGCATACCACAGTATTCTCTGCGATCACGAGTAGCCGTCTCAATAAATAATGCACTGCTTGGACTGTCCTCTGCTGTCACAGGGCACTACCTACGTTCTTAGGCTTTATTCTGATTTTTCTTCGTCGTTTTGGCTTTTTTGGGTTGTTGGTTGGCTGGTTTGTTGTTTGTTTGTTTGTTTGTTTGTTTGTTTGTTTGTTTGTTTGTTTAAATCGCCTTATATCCACAGTCCAACAATAGTCGAGATGTATTTGGCTGAGTACGGTGAAATTTCTCAGATTCTCTTTCTGAGTTAAGACTAAAAACAAAATACCAAGAAAGAAAGAAACGCGCTTAGGAAGGACAATTTATTAAATTTTCGGGTTACAACTCTTTTCGAAATGGGATATAAGCAAGTATGCAACGATCTACTTATCTCTTCTATGATGAGATGACTTAGGAACAACAAGAACCTCTGTTCAGCAGCAGCGTGAACCTGTCGGCCAACGACGCTCGAAGAAGCTCCCAGGAGCTGGGACACAGCGAATTGAGCAACGTTCCTTTTTTCATCAGCGGCTTGAACACGCTTCGGTGCGCCTCCAACACCTTAAGGTCCTGCCTCTTGTTGTTGCAAGCTCCCGTAATCTAATAGACTCACCGGGTTCTCGCATGCAGTCTCGCGCTATTTTTCGGGCGGCTCCCAGAGAAGGAGGTGCATTTTGTACGGCGCCTTCTTCCAGCGGCGCCGAGCGAGAGGCGGCTTCAAATCCAATTGTGTGCTGGCCTGTGATTTTGGACCTTACGGCTTGACAGCCGTAAGGTCCAAAATCACAGGCCAGCAACCTTTTTTGTGGGGGGGGGGGGATTTTCTTTTTTTGTGGGGTGGAGTTGCAGGAGGGAGTAGGACAGTGCAGGGAAGGGGGAGAGAGGACTCCTTCCAACAACAACAACAAAAATCTTTCTGCAGGAGTCATGGTATCACAAGTTGAAAAGCGCAAGAGAGAGATAGATCGTGCGCGGTAAGTGTCTGATGGGCTGAAGTAAGCCCGAGGATCTTTCACTGATTGTGTTATCTCTTTGTAGAAAAATGGTAAGAGGGTGGGGGTGGGTCGGGAAGGACTGAAGGGAGGGAGGAGTCATCCTTCAAATAAACCTCTTCTTTAGATCGTCAAGAAGCATCAGTGATACTGAAAGAGAACCGGCGCATAGCAGTGCACGTCACCTCGTACAGACATCGGCCCGGGGAATTTTTGCTTACTGTTTCCAGAAAATAAGCCTGAACTTTTTACACCTGTAATCCTTTTTTTTTTTTCTTTTCTATTAAATACTTCTATGATACATAAATCCTCGATAAGTGCACTAACGAGCAAAAGAAATACGACATTTTTTTTAATCATCTGAAAGACTAAAATGTTTCGGACGATCCCTAAAATGTCGCGTTTCTTTTGCTCCTCAGTATAGCTCTCGTGTCCTGCAATAAACGGGGGTCCTTGGCACTTCGGACGATTTCATTCTCATGAACTCCTTTGCAGATCCCTTCATCACTAGGAGGGGAGGTAACCGGTGGAATTGCATTTTCTCGCGAAGGAGACGATTAAACTGAAAATTGAGTTTTAGACGGGCGGGGAATGAGAACTTTGGGAACTTGACCTGAAATAGAGGAGAGAGAGATAGAGCGAGAGAGAGAGAGAGAGAGAGAGAGAGGAAGAGAGAGAGAGAGAGAGAGAGAGAGAGAGAGAGAGAGAGAGAGAGAGAGAGAGAGAGAGAGAGAGAGAGAGAGAGAGAGAGAGAGATGAAATGAAATAAAATGAAACTTTATTTTACAAAGATAAAAGATTAGGTCACAGACCAATTTCACAGAGAGAGAGAGAGAGAGAGAGAGAGAGAGAGAGAGAGAGAGAGAGAGAGAGAGAGAGAGAGAGAGAGAGAGAGAGAGAGAGAGGTGCCACTGACAATCTTATAGATATACTGTTTTCAATGTCGGATGTTTCGATACAAAAGGACATTTGTTTTCACCCTTGTTAACATCTTTACCAAATATGTAAGCATTGCAGTTCTAGGGCAGTATTAGTCTTAACCTGGCAACATTTTAGCCCTCAAGTTAATCTGGCACAGCTTTGAACTATTACAGTATTACAGCCGTACACATACCAAGGGGAATTGCAGCCGTGTTCCAGCTGTTGTGTGTGATAGGCGACCAGAAATATGTTACCCCTTTGGGTGTCGGTAGCGGTTTTTGTCGCGATGATTCCGACAGGAATCATCGAGACAAAAACCGCTGCCGACAGGCAAAGGGTTTACTGAGTTGTAAACATACGCGTTTCTGTGATAAACACAAAAATAAACATAAGGGGTTGACGAAAGGAGGTGCGACTCACAGTCCTAGTGCAGTCTAATAACAGTACTACAGCTGGATGTGCTCTATTTTCCAAGTTTAGAAGAAAGAAGAAATGAAAAGCTTAAAAAAATGAAACTGCGAAATGAAATTAACCAGAATAAGAATTCTCCAAGAAAATACGCTACAAGAAAAAATAAAATTCAAAGAAACGGAAAAGTGCGTATAATACAGAATAGGATGGAAAATAGATAGAAAACACAACAACAACAAAAAAATAAAAATAAAATCGCCGATAGAAATGGAAAATTGAAGATAAAAAGAGTTTGAAAAAGTCTCAGGAAAACAGAGCAGCGAAGTAAAAAGGTAGAAAACAAATAAGTAAGAAACCTAAAATCAAAAATTGAAAAGAAGAAAAAAAATGTCTAAGCAAAATGAAAAAAAAAAATCCAAAAGAGAGATAAAAAAAATGAAAATGAGAAAGGAAAGAAGGAACGAAATTAAGAAAAAAGGAACGAGAGTTGCACGAGAAGCCAGAATTTTCCACATGAGAGAGACAATCTAATTTCAATCGCTCACTAAAACCCTGCCAGTACTTCATCGTGAACATATAAATTGTTCGTGTCACCGCTGGCAAGAGGCATAGATTCTCATGAGCCCCTGCTTCGCAAGGGCTCATGAGAATCTTTGTCTCTTGTATGCAGACGAGAGACGAGTGTTGGGCTGATTCGAAGCAGGGGCTTAATAAGGTGGAAAATTCGCGCCGTAATGAAAATGATTGATATGAAGAATTCTTCCCCCTTCCACGTAGACTTCGCGCTTCACTGCACATCCCAAGGATCGGGAGAGGTCACGTGACTTGCCGTAATTGCTATGGACCGTCCTTTGCTGTCAGGTCTAACCCCCACCCCCACCCTCTTCCACTACCCACGACTCACACGCGCGCCCCAACTCCTCCCTGCCTGATCCCTACCCCTTCACTCCCTCTACTTCAACACCACCCCCACTCAAACTCACCCATCTACCCTTGCCTCCCACCCCACCCCCCCTACTCTCGTTTGATTTTCAATCTTTTTCAGATCTCTCTTTTCCTGTTTTTCGAACTCTTAGTACATAGCGCAAGGTCCAAGTTCCAGAGTGTTGGAGTTGTCCGTAACACTTCAAACTCAAATTAACCCATTCAGCCCTGACGCACTACAGCAGGAGACGGATCGACCATGATAATTCAAGGGTAGTGCCAGATTAGCTTGGCGCCTGTCGGCGCCAAGCTAATCTGGCACTGCCCTTGAATTATCATGGTCGATCCATCTCTTGCAACTGGTGCATAGTCATTAGATAACGCCTCCAAAATTTGGGAAATACGGCCGTCGGGCTGAATGAGTTAAAGCTTTAAAAAAAAGCTTTTATCCCTTTTGGGGTATCGAGACAACAAACACAAGATCAAAATATTAACAAAACACATGGACAAATTAGTGGACCTGTTCGCTAAATTACAGTGTTTAAGAAATTTCGAAATGTTGAACATTCCTGAATTTCTTAAACATTGTAGGCTGTCGATTTAGCTGTTGGTGGACAAACTTGTCCATGTTGTTAGTTTCTGAAGACTACGTGGCAATCCAGAAGATAGCTCGAATGTGTGAGATGACGGTTCTAGAAAAAATACTGTTATCCTCATCTCATCAGGCCAACTTCTGAAAACATGTTCCGTCCATCTCCCGCAATTAGTGTTCGAAATAAAACAGGAAAGTCACCTACCCCCGTCCTCCATTAATTTCGCGCAATTTGTGTATGAAAATATGCTGACGAGCAATTAGAAATCCGACATTTTTTTTAAATCCCAAGGATCGGGAGAGGTCACGTGACTTGCCGTAATTGCTAAAGTGTTTCCGATGATTCCAGAAATGCCGCATTTCTTTTGCTCGTCAGTGTAAAAGACAGGCTCACAATCCACCCACTATACCCTGTCCTTTTTTTTTTTTTTTTTTTTTTTCTTTCTTTTTTTTTTTTTCTTCTTCTTCTTCTTTTTCGATTTACGGTGTAAAGTCAACGCCATAAGAGCGATAATGATATATTTTTTTTTGTCAATTTGGGATTTATAGTCCACACCACAAGAGTGATAATGATTTTTACCCCCCGCCATATTCCGGCCTTAGTCTCTTGACTGTTCATGCATATCCGCCCAGCCAACCACACCCCCTCTTAGAAGCCTCTGTTCCACCCTCCCGTCGGCCCGCCTCTACCTCTTTTCAGTTCTTCTGTCGTTTTCTGCGTTGCAGTTCAGCCTGCAACGGCCTCCATCTATCTTCGTATTAAGCTTTTTTAATGTGACACGGGCGATAATAAAATAATCGGCCCCGAGCCAAGCGAGTTGTGGGCCCTATTTCGCGGCGCAGGCAAATATCTCACCGCCAGTGTGATCCTGCAATCAGCCGTGTCCGCCTGCAAGAGGCATAGATTTACATGAGCCCCTGCATTCGCAGGGGCTCATGAAAATCGATGTCTCTTGCTAGATTTATTTTAAAATTTGGATCTCACCAATAGAGGCAGATATGGAAGTTTCTACTCGCGTTTGTTTGCTGAAATTCTGGGTAATGGATGGCTCTTTTATGCTTCCAACCTTTTCAAGATTTTTTTCTGGTTCTGGCACTGACGGACTGGCTGCTAGGCACGAGCCAGCCCTAACCAATCGCAAAAGCATAGATCCTCATGAGACTTTGACGAGTTTTTCTTATATGAATCTGCCTCAAACTTAATAGCAAAATCGAACTTGCCCAGATCTAAGTTCTCAGAAAGTGAAAGTTATGGCGTTATAAGTCAAATGGTTAAATGAGAAACGCCTATGACCGAGCAGAAGCTGTTGTGGCTTGAAGGTCGAACACCGACCAAGCCTCCCTAATCTGCAAGAGGCATAGATTCCCATGAGCCCATGCGGCCGCAGACAGCTGACTTACAGATTGGAAACATTTAGATCTAGACATCGTCGTTAATCAGAGGCAGATTATGGACTCTATATCTACGACTGCCAATCGCTATAAAGTTTAGATTTTTTCTCCTCTCTCTCTCTCTCTCTCTCTCTCTCTCTCTCTCTCTCTCTCTCTCTCTCTCTCTCTCTCTCTCTCTCTCTCTCTCTCTCTCTCTCTCTCTCTCTCTCTCTCTTATTTTTCATCAAACAGGAGCACCCATTGGAGTCTCAATCTGCGTCTGCCAAACGACGTGAAGTTTCGATCCTGTGCGTCCAATCAGATACGAGATCAGTAAATAATTACGGTCGGGCATCAAGCTCTCGCGGGATAAATTGTGAGCGAATACCATGGGCTTGCGCGCTGCTTCTTTTCCTTAATAGATTGCGGCGATTAGTCTCTGCTTCTGATCAAGCGACCTTAGCCGACTCCCAATGCTAAGAGAACCCCAGGCCGCGAGTGGGGAGGGAACCGTTGTAAGCGCGTGGCTTAAAGAGAGAGAAAGATAGAATTGGAGAAAGGGATCTAAAGAGAAAAAGAAGAAGGAGGGAGGGGGAGGGGGGGGGAGCTGTTGGTGACACGCAAGGCTTAACAACCGCGCAATGAACTTCGCATCTCTCTCCAGTCCTTTTTATCCCACCCCTACCACGAAACAACTGTCTGGTAAATCCATCCGCCTGAAACTAGCCTGATATAAATGGGATCCACAAGAGACACAGATCTTCATGAGCACCCGCCTGAAAGGTGGGGGCTCATGAGGGTCTGTGCCTCTTGATCGTGTTTAATTGTACTTGTTAGTCCACTTTCTTCATCTTCGCTCTCTTTTCGCTTGTTGTCGTGGTTTATCAGCTGTTATCTCACGGCTCATCCATTACGTTTGGCGTAATTGCTTGTCTCTTTACAGCAATCTCCGGTTTTCTTTCATTTTTTCCCCACTGATCTCTTAACTTTACAGCGGGGATCGGCGTTTCTTTTCGCATTTTCCTCCGAGTCACTGTTCAAAAGCACTTTAAAGTCTCCCTCGAAAACTGTCCACTTCGACTTCGACTTGGATCGAAGAGATGGAATGTAAAGATAGACGTTTTTAATGATCATTTGGGTTATCGGTGTCTTTTGAACGTCTGATGGTTTTCGATTTCCTCATGAAAAACACAGATATAAATAGTATTAACAAGAATCAAAGATCACCATGAGTCCCGGCATCCTGCCGGCCCTCATTAGGAACTATGTCTTTTGTAGATTTTTGTCATTCGCTGAATTCGCTGCCAAGAATGACTACATCACGTGGGGGTCACTATTTAATGAGCATCTTTTTGTGTGGGAGATTGCGGTTTAAAGGCACGTTCCGGTTTCAAACTAAATTGCGGTTTGAAGACATGTTGTGATTTGAAACCAAGGATATCAATGTGCAAACGTCATCTTTGTTTTATTGTTTGAGGGATTGCGGTTTTTAATGAGTTGTTTCAAGATACATCATCATAAACGCATGCTTGGCTGACCGGTCCGATCCATTTCTTTTTATTATGAACTCATTTAATCCTGACAAACTACACTGTGAGATGCGTCGGCTATGATGCAGGTCAGCCTCATTGTTATGCGCACTAGTACATCACGAAATCGGATAAAAAGCGGACATGTCTCCCAAGTGCATTTTCCGCGTAATTTGTTTTTTCCTGAAACCGCCATCAGCTTTATTTGGCCTGCGCACAGTTGTGCGCGGGCCAGCAAATGCTGACGTCGGCCCGAGGAACTTTTGCTTTCTGGAAGTGTGCATTCAGCACCACATTACCACGATCGCGAATAACGTTGCCTGACCTTTTGGCTTCCATGTATCTTGATGCACTGTGTGCTGAGGCAAACCTGAGTTACATACCCAGAAAGCAAAGATCCTCGGGCCTTTGTCGCAACAGAGGGCCCGCGCACGCCGACGTTCGCCCACGACTTTTTTGTTTTGTTTGCTTTGTTTGTTTTTTGGTGTTTCTTTTTCTTGTGTATTGGTCAAAGTCTTTTTTTTTTCAAGTACTGTCGACAAGTGGAGCTGCATCAATACGGTGCCAAATACTAGGAAAATCAACAACTGCATCAATGTAGAAAGCGTTTGAGTGAAAGGATGAACTCTCTCTCTCTCTCTCTCTCTCTCTCTCTCTCTCTCTCTCTCTCTCTCTCTCTCTCTCTCTCTCTCTCTCTCTCTCTCTCTCTCTCTCTCTCTCTCTCTCTCTCTCTCTCTCTCTCTCTCTCTCTCTCTCTCTCTCTGTTTACACTCAGAAGAAAAGTACCGCGTTTCACAGCCGATACTAATTTCCTCACGGCAACACTCTGACGGACTACCACAAAACAGTGACAAGTTTCAAAGAGGATCACATTCACTCTCTTATTCTGCCGATGAAAACAAGTGAAGGGCATGACTACACGACTTCAAAGTAACCTGCAAACTGAGCCTAACACCAATTACCGATGATTCTCGGTTAATTCTCGCTCTGTCGTATACTAACGAGATCTGCTTCTGTCCACAAAAAATAGTCTTTAAATGAACCCCAAGCATACCATGCTTTGGGTTCATTCAAAGACTATTTTTTGTGGACAAATATCATTGACAGTAGTTCAAAGCAACCCTTACAGCGAATCGGTGTCAGCGAACATGAGTTATTATAGTGTATTTAATATTAAAATTTGCTCTCTGATTTGCACACTTTGAAGGGTGGAAGTGTTTTCATTCGTAAAATGAAAAAACATCATCATCCTAATTCTGAGTCGTTTCTGGCATCTGCTTTTGGTCAGACCGCCATGTCCACTATTTGCTTCCGCGTCCGGTCATGCGCACTAGACCAATCGGAGAGCCCCTTAATGACGGTAATCAATAAATTAACCTTTGCCCTAAACCTGTGACCTGGGTGCGCGTGCAACCCACGACCGTGTGCGTAGGGTAACAAGGAGAAGTAATTTTGACAGATTGCAAATCAGGGTAATCAGTCAAGGGCTTATTCGCTCGATGACGTACTCATTCCAAGGTGAGCAGATACAGATTCTCATGAGGCATGCGACAAGAGGCGTAAATTCTCATGAGCCCCTGCAGTCGCAGGGGCTCATGAGAATCTGTGTCTCTTGCTGGTGTCTGTTCTCAACTTGAAGATTTTGTCCTGCCTCAGATGTTGGGATTGGCTAAGTGACTGTGAAATATATTGGCGATGCCGGGCAATTAGACAGGTAATTGAACAAATCGAAAACAAGTGCTAGATTGTTTGTAAGCGTGTGCCATACTTCGGTAAAATTATTGTTGTTGATGATGACGACGATGATGATGACGATGACAATGGCGATGTTGATGTTGATGAGGATAAGGATGACGATGGTGATGTTGCTGACGATGATGGTGATGATGATGATGTTGCTGTTGTTGTTGATGATGGTATAATGTTGTTGTTGTTACTTAATAGTGTTAAACGTAACCAATTAATCGGTCAGTCCACTCTAATCCTAGTGCTGTATTCAGGCTAGGTCAAGACTACATATACTTATATCTTCATGCCTATGTCTTCTATCCGGACGCGGCGAGCCTAGAACATGTTTTTAGGCGCTGCTTTCCTACAGAAGTAATAGTTGTGTTGGAATGTGATTTTATGGAACTAGGTCATAAGGTTAACTCATTTGCGGCAAGCCGCATCCGGATGCGCGGCTTATGCCTCGCATATGGATGCGGCTGCCCGCGAATGAATTAAAAATGACAAACCGGCACACTAGACCGTAAGGTAGTTCACACGCACAATTTACTCTATAATAGCCTGGATGTAAGTTGTGCAATGAAAAAAGTGGATCAAGGTCAATCTTCTCTGTAAATGCTGCTCCGGCCGCAATTGTTTTATTGGTAATGTGAGACTGCTCATGGTAGCTTTCAAATACTAAACTTTACCTCGCACAGTCCCTTGACAATTCCCTTTCCCTTCTACACGAAGCATAGATTCTCATGAGCCCCTGCGTCTGCAGCGGCTCATGAGAATCTATGCTTCTTGTTGGTGATTGTTTTGTCTTCAGGTCATTGGAGAGTTTGGTGGGGATATTTCTCTGTGTACTAAATTTATCTGTAACCCCTTCGCTGCCATTGCTCACGAACTGCGCGTCAGAAACGACTGCACTCTGACCCACATTCGCGTGAATAAAACGCAGATGTTAATGAGCAATGTTAGGCGTTAAGAACACATGATTAACAAGGGACGTGAATCCTCATGAGCCACCGCGACTAATTCTAAGACAAAGTACTTCTGTCAGTGACACTTCCATTTTTTTTTTAAATTATTTATTTATTTATTTATTTATTTATTTATTTATTTATTTATCATTTAGATATTTATTAATCTATTTTATTTATCTTTTATTGGTTTATTTGTTTGCTTGTTTGTTTTACGTTCGTTCGTTTGTTCGTTCTTTCTTTCGTTCGTTCGTCCGTCCGTTTGTCCGTTCGTTCGTTCCTTCCTTCCTTCCTTCCTTCCTTCGTTCATTCGTTCACTCATTCATACATTTGTTTTTGTTTTTTTAGATGAGTACCGTGCACAATCCAATACATTGCGTCAATTAAAAACAAACAAACTTTTCCCTTGATTCAATGATCAATTTCTACGTCATTGCTTTTAGTCCACCAAAGAATTTGTGATGGTTCTATAACTATGGATTAACTCATTCAAGACGTGCCGTTTCCGTATACGCGGCTTCAAGCCGAGTATCCGGAGGCGGCAGGTCTTGAATGAGTTAATCGGTGACTGAACCTCGGCATATTCGGTTCTGTTTCCTTGAACTATCTTTGAAGCTGCGACCTCGGGTCTTGCATTATCCATGCTTGCTCACTGCACGTGACTAACGATCTGCAAAATTGATCAGCGGACACGGAATAAAACATGTTGTCAGCTACAACTATAATGCAAGTGTCAATGACCTAATTCTGCCTTAGAAATGCAAAAGACATTAGTCCTAAGTCTTTTTTTGTGTTATTATTTTTGTGTGTAAAAAGAGAGATTTAAAAAAATATATTATTATTATTTTTCACAAAATGGATTTGATGTCAGTCTTTTGCCATCTTAGACCAGATCTCTTCTAGTTTGTTTGTTTGTTTGTTTGTTTGTTTGTTTTATTGGGGGGGGGGGCGTTTCATTTTGGGTTTTTTGTTTGATTTGCGTGTTCGTTTGTTTGTTTGTTTGTGTTTTTTGTTGTTGTTGTTGTTGTTGTTTTTGTGTTCTTTGGTTGTTGTTGTTGTGTTGTGTTGTATGTGTGTGTGCGTGTGTTTTAATTTTAAGGGTGTTGTATTGTATTTTGTTTGTTTGTTTGTTTGTTTGTGTGTGTGTGTGTGTGAGTGTGTGTGTGCGTGCGTGTGTGTGTGTGTGTGTGTGTGTGTGTGAGTGTGTGTGTGCGTGCGTGTGTGTGTGTGTGTGTGTGTGTGTGTGTGTGTGTGTGTGTGTGTGTGTGTGTGTGCGTGCGTGTACGTGTACGTGTGCGTGTGTTGTCCTTGTTGTTTTGTTCTTTTGTTTGTTTTTTGTTGTTGTTTTGTTGTTTGTTTGTTTGTTTGTTTGTTTGTTGTTGTTGTTTTTTTGGGGGGAGTGGGGGGGGGGGGGGAGTTTCCAAACCGTAGTGAATGTGACCTTACACGTAATCAGTACAACTGATGTTAAGCATTTAGTCGTTATCATTTTTTTAAACCTCATCACTGCCAGTGGACGCAGATTGTGTGTTTGAAATCATCGACAATTCAACGCCAAAAATCCCCCAGCCGTCAAATGAACAGGACACAAATTGGTTTCAGCAAGAGGCATAGATCCTCATGAGCCCCCGCGACAGCGGGGGCTCATGAGGATCTATGCCTCTTGCAGTTGAGTGGGGTTAATTTTTCTCGACCCCGAAGAGGTTATAAACCTCGACATTGGATCTTGTATTATAAAATGCGCGCGCACTGGTCCACTCACTCGATCCGCTGCGCTTTGCGCAGCCGATCGAGAGAGTCAACCAGTGTGCGACGCATGTTCAGTGCATGTTGATCAGTCTACACTGTGACGTAGGAACATAAAAGCGCTTGTCTCCAGCGCCATGTATTATGCATCCTTTCTTCACACACACTCAATTTCTCCACAGTCCAGTAATCCCTTTAAGTTGAGCGCAAGCTTTAGAAATCGACGAATTCTCAAGGCGACAGTAAACGTATCCTTTCAATTATGCAAAGTTAAACCTTGTTAGGTTTTTGAAAACTTTGCCATTTTTTTCCCCCCTTCTCAGTTTTCAGTCAGTCACGTGCTCAATCCGTGTAAACGTGCGAGTGAGTGCCGGTGCTTTAAGCGGCGTATCTGGAGGTGGCACGTCTCGAATGAGTTAAAGAATTAGCCAAGCTAAACGATAACTGGCGGTTGCCGTTATTTTGATTTTTATTTATTACACTTTATCAAGACATCTCCATGGCAGTCCATGAAAAGCATACTGCTTTTTTATCACCAATTTGCAAATGATCTCCAATTGTTTAGACTCTGAATCGTATGTTGAATTGTACGTTGCACTGTTTGGACACAGGTGTACGATTCGATAACAAATCTGCCGTACACGTAGGGAGGTCAGTGCCCGGTTTCATTTTACTTTGTGTTACGTGGTAGTGGTTATAGCAGTATGATACAATCACACCAGACGCACACATGTAGGGTTCTTGAAAAGAAACTTCACTCAGCTGCAACTCGTCACACGTAGCACAATGTTGTAGACCACACTGTAGTAACAGTTCCAACAATATTTTATTGCGGCGATGCAATCTCGGCACAATGTATCCACAAATGCATCCGCACGTTGGTACACAGTCTCGTACAATGCATCCACAGTTCTGATACACTGCGTCTCCCATGCAATGCACACACATATTTCCTAACGCGCTCTTTTATACTATTGCAGATTTAAAGAACAGTCCAGCAAATTCACACAACACAACCAATCAGAAAAGAAAACGTAATCAAAACTTATTAATATTCATTAAAAAGAACACTCTAGAACTAACTACAGCTTTCGACTAATATATAGGCGCATTCGATACAATGTTACGTAATGTAGCCAATAACTTTGACGTCATATTTGAGGTCACTAAAATAATCGCGCCGTTTCGAGAACGTTCTAGGTCAAACGAGGTCGGACTTCTATTATGCAACATTCTAGTTGCACAGAAATCGATTGCAATTCTCCAGGCAAAAGAAAATGAATCCTACTAAGAAGGTACGTAATTCTTAACCAAAATAACTCAAATGAATATCGGATCTTTCCTATGATCAACACACACATGCTCTCAAAAGAACAACACAACCACAAACTTAACGTTTTGCTGGTCTTTCTTGTAAAAAAAAGCTATAATAGGATAATATAGAGCATGCTTTAAAAGCTAAAAAGATGCGTCATTTATCGAAAGTTTCTTTCATACCCAACCGCACACGTGATAGCATGCGCAGGAAGGGACGTTTGACCACTTTCCCCAGGAAGGCAAAAGACAATAAGTCCAGTTTTTCGAAAAGCGGGATTTTCATTGTATTATTATGCAAGTCTCGCTTTTCACAACAACAAATAAATGGAGTTACTTTCTTTTGTCTTTCTGGGCTGCTCGGCGTTAAACCCAAATAACTAACTAACTAAATTTGTCTTTCTGGGGCAAAGTTCTTCCATTCCGCTGACACAGGAAGCGCGTCAGCAGAGTGTTTTAACCCCTTCATTTCCGAGAAAATGTGAACGCGATGCAAATGCAAGAGACATAGATCTTCATAAGCCCCGCAAATGCGCGGGCTCACGAGGATCTATGCCTCTTGCTGAGACCAATTTTTGTGTCTATATTCTTTAGACAGTTGTGGCTTTTGCTTGTTCAGTGAACACAGATTTCAGAAACAAGGCGTACGTTCGGTGGCAGTGAAGGGGTTAAATCCCTGGTACACACTACAGCTGCAGATACACCGACAACTATAGCTAACTCACTCGAGGCTTGCCGCATCCGGATACGCGGCTTTTGCAAAAAAAACGCGTGCCCAGACATAGCACGTCTCGAATGAGTAAATGAGTAGAGCAAATTAGCTTGGATCCTGAGAAGGTAACTCTTCCACACCACAATTTCTGACTTCAAAAAAGGCTTGAGCAAAATTGTCCTCCCTGGCCTTATAATAATAATAATAATAATAATAATAATAATAATATTAATAATAATAATAATAATAATAATAATAATAATAAATATAATAATAACAATAAGAAGAAAAATAACAGTTATAATAATAATAATAATAATAATAATAATAATAATAATAATAATAATAATAATAATAATAATAATAATAATAATAATAATAATAATAATAATAATAATAATGAGGATTTATAAGGCGCATAATATACAAGGTAAATGCTCTTGGTGCAGGTAGATCTCATGCAGTTCCGCGAACTGGTGACGGAGTAGCGACAGTGCCCTCCCTTTTCATGTAAATTTCCTGCAAGTTAGTTATTCCCTTTTATGTTCCTCTTGCACATGTGGTGATCGGGAACAAACCACCAAAAAAAAAGGAAGTGAAAAAAACGCCGCTTCTAACACCAATAAAGACTTGAGCTCTCGTCAGTAGCAACAGTGTCCTCCCTTTGCAGGTAACTCTCTTCTGATGCCACTGAATAAGGGCAGAGAACTCTCGATCGTGCAGTAGTGACACCTTTGCAACAGATACAGTCTCTGACGCCAGTCAGAAAAGAGAAAGAAAAAACGCTTGACAGTATGAACCGTGTCCTCTGTTACAGATACTTCTGCGACTCAGTTTAAGCCACCAATAAGGGCAAAGAACTCGTGACAGTAGCGAGTCACCTCCCTTTCCATGTAACTCTCCCGCAATGGAATCAGTGACGCCTGCCAGCAAGGGCTTGGAACTCGTGACAGTAGCGATCGCCGGTCACCTTTTTTTCACCTAACTCTTCCGCAATTGGCCCCCTCACTGCCGGGACTACCTTGAACACCAACCAGCTTGCAAGAGGCATAGATCCACATGAGCCCCCGCGAAAGCCGCGGGGGCTCATGAGGATCTATGCCTCTTGCTTGATCCACTGATCTCTGCCCTTCTCGCGCAGCGTTTAGTCTAAGATGCTTTCCCGAATATAATTCATGTCCAATGGCAAAGAAGGGGCTGAACCAGTAAGCGAGTGTCGGCTTTCACGGGTAACTCTTTGGCAATAGAATGACTGGCGCCAGCAAAGGGAAAGGAACTGGCGACAGTGGCGACAGTGGTCCCCCTTTCAGGTAGCTCTTCTGCCATAGAGTCGCTGACGCCAGCGACGGCCATTTGGAAAAGACTTTCTGAAAGGGATCCACTTGAAAGGCAGACGATCGTCTGTCCCGCTTTTGTCGGCCCATGGCGGCGTTACAGCCCCCAGTCAAGACGTAGCAAATTTTCCTGGGCTTAGGAAGAATGGCCGGCGACTATCTTTCACGAAAGCACCTTCAGAGAGAGAAAGGCCCGCGACCATTTGACCGTGAAAAACACATTCGCTCGATCCCAATAGCTCGCGCCATGCAAAAGTAGTGGGTCTAACCAATATGACGCTAAACTCTGAGGATATACATAAGGGCCAAGCCTTACCGACTAGAGGCATAGATTCTCAGTCATGAGCCCCCGCAGTTGTGGGGGCTCATGAGAATCTATGCCTCTTGTATATTTGGAAGGGATGGGACGGGGTTCTTGATACTAGCACGACAGCAATGCAGGTTTTGAGAGCCCCCTTTCGGTGTGTTGATAATAAACATTCGAGGGAAGAATAGTCAAAGGAGGAAAAGAGAGCTTCCTATGAACACCGATAGACGTGCCTCTGTGTGTGTGTGTGTGTGTGTGTGTGTGTGTGTGTGTGTGTGTGTGTGTGTGTGTGTGTGTGTGTGTGTGTGTGTGTGTGTGAAAGGTGTGCGTAAGTGAGAGAGAGAGAGAGAAAGAATCAATGAATCAATGAATCAATGAATCTTTATTTTACAACGGTGAAGATATTAACAGAGTCAGTGACTATGTCATTTTTCGTATCTGCCGTTGCTACAACTACGACTAACTAAGTACAAAATATACATTAAAAAAGAGACATCAAAGCACAGTAATACAAAATAGATAGTCCACTAAACACAAACACGCGCATACGCCGCGCACAAACGCACTCACGTGTCCACACACACACACACACACACACACACACACACACACACACACACATACACATGATTGTTAGAATATACACGTACATTCGTGTGTCTACAAATAACTAGATATTATTATTTGAGTAATGTCAGATACCTATAAAGACTTGCCTTAAAACGAGATAATGTCGGAGTGGCTTTAACGTGATGTGGGAGTGAGTTCCGGCCACAGTGTGGAACCCGCAAATGACAAAGTAGATTTAAATATATCTATTCGGGGTTTTGGAACAATATAAAGACCCCTCATGTTCCCATAGCAGGAATCTGATTTTTTAAACAACTCTGTTAGATATTCTGGAGCGCTATGGTTCCACACTTTAAACGTCAGTACCCCTTTGTTATATTTAAAATGATTTTGAAGGGGCAGGAATCCAGCTTTACTGGGTTTTTCCTCGGTCGTCAAGTGCGGGTCGGGAAGAATTAATTTTGCCATTCTCCTATGTAAAGAATTTAGTCTTTAGAGAGAGAGAGAGAGAGAGAGAGAGAGAGAGAGAGAGAGAGAGAGAGAGAGAGAGAGAGAGAGAGAGAGAGAGAGAGAGAGAGAGAGAGCGATCGAGAGAGAGAGGATCTGTGTAGCGGAGGGAGGGGAGGGGGTTATGTAGGGAAAGTGGAGGCATTCATTATATGGATAGGATAGGGGTAGGTGGGCGGTATTTTTCTGGAAAGGATTTTCAAGTCTGAAGAACAAACGTAAATCTTAGGGGGGAAATGCAACAAGCTGACAAAAATGTCACGTAGGGTAATAGTGAATTGCCGTCAAATGGTTTGAAATCCACAACTGGACGTTAACACATTAGATGTTGTT
>BTPG01000006.1:83141600-83211600 GCA_036245525.1 Semisulcospira habei | reverse complement strand
TCGTCTGGGGTATAAAATCTCCTATGGTCTTGATGGTATAAGTGGGCAGGTCTTGAACTTAGCTGCTCCATGTACTGTTGAGACACTAACCTATATTTACAATCTCTGCATAGAGAATAGTGTCTTCCCGGCTGATTTTAACAAAGCTAAAACTATTCCTCTCCTTAAAGCTAAAGACTTCTCTGATATCAATAACTATCGTCCAATATCTCTTCTCTAGGCATTGTCTAAACCATTAGAAATGCATATTCAGCAAAATCTTCCAAAATACCTAGATAAACGTTCACTCTTACACAAATTGCAGTCTGGCTTTCGGCCTCAGCATTCATGTCAGACTGCACTAATACATGTAACCGATAAACGGCTAAACAAAATTAACCAATCCGACATGGCAGGTGCTGTCTTCCTCGACTTTAAGAAAGCGTTTGACCTCATTGACCATCAGCTGCTTCTTCGTAAGCTTCAATTGTTTCTGAGATGTCATAGATCAGTTACTTTCTTTCAATCGTACCTGATGGATCGCACTCAACTTGTATATCTTAACGGTAAATTTTCATCGGGAGGATTTGTCAAATATGGGGTTCCCCAAGGCGCCATTCTCCAACCTCTCCTATTTAAGCAAGTGTCGGAACATACTCTACTTGGTGTTGTTATCGACGATCACTTTCAGTGGCAATCACATGTTGACAAAATTTGTAAAACCGTGTCTAAAATCTATTTCTTCTGTCTCGCGTAATACGTATTATAGATCTTCCAATTAAAAAACTGTTTTACAATGCCTACATCAAGCCTCATTTTGACTATTCTTACCCTATGTGGGATAGCTGCTGTTAAATCACTTCAAAAGACTGAACTTGCTCTACTGCCGAGCAGCAAAGATAATACTACCATGTTCAAATTTGACCACGGACAAAAAGCTTGTCCAACTAAACATGTCGCCATTGCAAAAGCAGCTCTTCGTCAATAAAGCGATGCTGATGCACAAAATCGTCGATGGCAAAGCTCCACAGTATTTACTTACAATGTTCCGACATTCGCAAACTCGCTACATAAACCAGAGGAGCAATCTTGCCGTGACTCGCGCTATAATCGATCTGTTTAGGACTAGCTTCTCTTTTTCAGGTGCATCCTTATGGAACTCCTTAGCAACAAAAGTGAAATCTCTTAAATCTCATAAAGCATTTAGAAATGCTCTCTTCAAATTATTCTTCAGACCTTGACGTACTTCATTTTACTCATTTAACAGTCAGTTATATATACCGCAAGTTGTTGTGGCTTACAGCTTACAGTTGCAGATGTTACAATGTAACCAGCCTTGCGCGTGCATACATACGCACGCGCGTGCGTGAGTGCGTGCGTGCGTGTCTGTGTATGTGTATATAACCCATAGATAAACATGGTTCTGTGTGTGTGTATGTGTGTTTTTGTGTGTGTGTGTGTGTGTGTGTGTGTGTGTGTGTGTGTGTGTGTGTGTGTGTGTGTGTGTGTGTGTGTGTGTGTGTGTGTGTGTTCTTCTTCATGTTCAATACGTTGTTTCGTATGTTGTTGTCTTGATTATATACATTAGTTATAGCACGGACAGGTTTGTAATGATGGGCCTGCGTGCCTAAAACCTCTTTCCTTGGAAAATAAAGTCAATCAATCAATCTCTCTCTCTCTCTCTCTCTCTCTCTCTCTCTCTCTCTCTCTCTCTCTCTCTCTCTCTCTCTCTCTCTCTCTCTCTCTCTCTCTCTCTCTCTCTCTCTCTCTCTCTCTCTCTCTCTCTCTCTCTCTCTCTCTCTCTCTCTCTCTCTCTCTCTCTCTCTCTCTCTCTCTCTCTCTCTCTCTCTCTCTCTCTCGACCGATCTCTCTCTCTCTCTCTCTCGACCGATCTCTTTGCTCTCAGCCTTGTCAAAGCCGTTAGAGCGGCACATTCACAAGCATCTTCTTAATTTCCTTGAGAAGGGTAATTTTACTAAACATTCATCAGTCCGGTTTTCGCCCGACCCATTCATGCCAGTCAGCACTCACACATATTGTAGATTGCTGGCTAGAGTCAATTAATAAAAATTTAATGTCGGGAGCAGTTTTCCTAGATCTTAAAAAAGCTTTTGATCTTGTGGACCATGAGATTCTCTTACATAAGCTTACAATATACCACATGGACGAAACTACAATAACTTTTCTCAGATCCTATTTGGAAGACCGAAAGCAAAAAGTATACGTCCATGGTCAGTACTCTAGGCAAGGCCATGTTAAATTTGGAGTTCCTCAAGGATCCATTCTAGGACCCCTCCTATTTTTACTTTTCATAAATGACCTTCCTTTACATATTTCCGACCCTAACGTTAATTGTAATCTCTTTGCGGACGACACAAGCCTTCACGTTCCTGGTAAGAACAGTCATGATATTAGTCGTCGTTTACAATCCAGTCTTGACGAAGTTTCTGATTGGTGCTGTAAAAACCACATTGTACTACATCCTGATAAGACGAAGAGCATGTTAATCACCTCACGACAAAAACATCAACTTCACCCCCCCTTCACTAACGCTCAGTCTTAATTGCCAACCTATTGAACAAGTTCATGAACGCAACTTCCTTGGAATATGTATAGATGAGCAACTAAGTTGGGAGAAACATGTGACTAATATATGTAAGAAAATATCAACAAATATTTTTCTTTTATCACAATTGAGAAGTGTGAGTGACATAAATACACGAAAAATGTTTTTTCATGCACACATTAAATCTCATGTTGATTACATCTCCACTGTTTGGGATGGTCGCGGTGATGTGCATATCAAAAAACTAAATTCACTATACAAAAGAGCCATTAAAAATGTAGATATAAGACCCATTCCTACCGCTGTAAAACTGCTAAATCTCAAACTTCTTGGCCTTCGTCAACAACTCGTTTACAACAAGTGCATACTTATGTTTAAAATTCTTCACAAGAAAGCTCCACAGTATCTAAGAGCTAAATTTACTCCACGACAGTGTGAAAGGTCCTCGAGGAACAGTACTCTTCGATTACCACTACCTCGCATTGACTTATTCAAATCAAGCCTAGCCTTTTCGGGACCACTTTTATGGAATTCACTTCCTCAACATTTAAAAACACTAACCCACCTTTCCTCCTTTAAAACAAAACTACACATATACCTGATGGAAACTGCTTAAATATATTATTTTTATCCTGTCATTCTGATGGAAGGTTATGTAAATGTATATATGTTAGTGCGTGCATTTACACGGCTGTAAAGGTGTGTGTATGTATGTTTGATTCTTGGTACTTTGTGCTTGTTTTTGCTGTGCTATGATTTTTTTCCTATGTAATTTGTGCTGAGGAGTGTTACTTCCTTTTTTGTATTTGTTTATTGCTACCTTAGTAGTATCATTTTCTGTACTGCGTGTGTCTGTACTTATTTAGTTATGTGTTTTGTTTGCGTTAAATATTTTTTGTTTGTCTTCATTATATTTCATGTTGTAGAACGTTAGAAACGGCAAGTTTGAAAAATGACGTATTTGTATCTGTCAAAACTTCTACCGTTATGTAATAAAGTTTCATCATCATCTCTCTTTCTCTTTCTCTCTCTCTCTCTCTCTCTCTCTCTCTCTCTCTCTCTCTCTCTCTCTCTCTCTCTCTCTCTCTCTCTCTCTCTCTCTCTCTCTCTCTCTCTCTCTCTCTCTCTCTCTCTCTCTCTCTCTCTCTCTCTCTCTCTCTCTCTCTCTCTCTCTCTCTCTCTCTCTCTCTCTTTCTTTCTCTCTCTCTTAAGTATTTTAATCACTACACGACAAAAACGACAACGCCGACCACAGCCGTTACATTTACAACTGAACGCTAAACCGATAAAACAAGTCACAGAGCGTAAATTCTTGGGAATACACATATAAATACAGTCTGTAAAACCATTGCTAAAAACACTTGCCTGTTGTCCCAGCTTAGACAAATATCGGATACACATACTCGTAAACTATTTTTTCATGCCCATATCAAGTCTCACGTTGATTATGTCTCCACATTGTGGGACGGTTGTAGTGATGTTACATGAACAGGTTAATCTCTCTATGTAAAAGAGCTGTCAAAATGTAAGATACGCTGCCCATTCCTACCACAGACAAATTTAGACATCTAAACATTCTCGGCCTGCGTCAACAACTTAGTTTCAACAAATGCACCCTCATGCACAAGATATTAAATAACATGACACCGCAGTATCTAACCACCAAATTTATGCCACAGCAAGTACGCGAGCGGACCTCAATGAACAATACTTTACCCCTACCTCTGCCTAAAATTGACTCTTTTAAACTAGTTTATCTTTCTGTGCGAGTGCAGTAGCCCACACACAGCGAAACATTGGTAGGTTTTGTTAAGTGTCACGTGTTCCAGTGTTTCGCCCCTACCCCCCCCCCCCACCCCCCAACACCCCCACCCTCACCACCACCACCACCCCACCCTCCCTCCCTCTGCGCCGTGAGATGGCCTTAGTTGCCTGCTCGGCGTTAACTCATTCGCGGCCAGCCGCTTCTGGATTTGCAGCATAAGCCGCGCACATGGATGCGTTACTTAGTTAGTTGGGTTTAACGCCGAACAGGCGACTAAGGCCATCTCACGGCGGACATTTGGATGCGGCTGGCCGCGAATGAGTTAAACCACACTCAATAACTAACTTACCCACCCCCCACCCCCCACCCAAAAAGACCAACTGTGACTACTTCATCACGTCAATAAATTGTTTTCTACACAACTATTTGTTTGTTGACTGGTTGGTTGTCAACATGTTTGTTTATACCAGAGATATAGGCCATGTACTGCCATTTGAAAGCTAACGACAGTAAGAAAAGCGAGATTTTTTTTTTTCTGATACCTTGTCCTTTACCTTCGCAGGGTGGTTTTTGTCTCTACAGACTTGGGGCCAGTTGCAATAGGGAGCTTAGTCTTTCGCCAGCCACTAAGCAAGATGAGCCGAAATATCGGCGCACCTTGCTTAGTGGCTGGTACAGGACTAAGCTCGCTCATGCAACTGGCCCCAGGTGCGCTCCACAAAACTCAACACGCCCACGCACATGCTTAGTCACACCTTCGAGGTCTGTGTTGAACAGGTACATACATTGAAGCACCCCACCCCTAATTACAGGGTAAGAGTACCACGACAAAATGTGTCTGTCTTCATCGCCGACTATAAGCCTCCCACTCTCTCCTATCCGCCAGGCCTCCACAATTCAGTGTTTAGCGATAACATCACAGCATAGTCACTGAGAACATACTAGTTCCACTCTACTGCAGATCTACGACCACAGCGAGGGAAGGAACTCTACACTAGTTGTCTCTCTCGATTCGCTGCGCTGATAAGCACAGCGAATCGAGGGAGACAACCAGTGTGAGCGAGCCGCCCATGCTAGTGGCAAAGATTTTCATGGGACCTTGCAGCCTACAAAGCCGTGTCATAATCTATGTCATTTTGTCGTGGTAGAGATCGCTCGCTGTACTGTAACAAATGGTCGTGGTACTAGACTCTTCTTGGTGGTTTGAGATTTGCTTCACGTGCGAAATAAAGCAGTTTAAAAATAAAATTTAAAAAAAAATTAAAAGAAAAAGTTTTTTTTTTTTTTTTTTTTTTTTTTTTTTTTTTTTTTTTTTTGTTATTTTAATGTGGTCGAGACCTCTAATAAAAACTGTTGTTTTATCAGACGATTGTTATGACCTTGGTGTAAGCAAAGTCCACTGTATCCATTAACCCGTTCACTGCCGAGAAAATTTGAACACCAACCAACTGCAAGAGGTATAGATCCTCATGAGCCCCCGCAGTTGCGGGGGCTCATGAGGATCTATGCCTCTTGCTGACACCACTTTGAATCCATGTCCCTGGGACATCTAGTATTTGTTGTTGTTGTTGTCGTTGTTGTTGTTTGTTTGTTTGTTTGTTTTTTGTTGTTTTGTTGCTGTTTTTGGTTGTTGTTGTTTGTTTTGTTTGTTGGGGGTTTTCTTTGTTTGTTGTTGTTTTTGTTTTTGTTTGTTTGTTGTTGTTTTTGGGGTTTTTAATCGGGGGGGGGGGGGGGGGCGGAGGGGGCGGGCGGGGAGAGGAGGTTATAAAATTAAGGAAGATAGCAGTAACAGTCTGCGTTAATGAACTGGCACTGAACGTGTTCCATTTCTCCTCAGAGGGAGTCTGCTGGGTTTAAGCCAATAATATACAGTTCCTGGTTTGATTGTTGTTTTGCAGTGATAGACACCCAAAAGACCGTATGTTCTTTTCAGCAAAACAGCTGTGCCTAAGCCCTTCGCCGACCTCCGTCTTTTTTTCTTGGCAACAAGAGAGGGGGACCGGGACTATGTACTGAAACAGTGAGACGTGATTGTCGTTTGTTTGTTTTTTCGTGAGTCGTGACAAATTCTCTTCGAGACACGTGATTTGTGAATTTCATTTATTTGTTCTTCGTGTTACGATTGTGGTTGTGTTGTTCTGTGAGAGCGTGCATGTATTGGTCGTGGGAGGCGATCCGATGTTTATTTGAGCTGTCATGATTGCGAATCACGTGCCTTTTTAGTGAGATTCGTTATCGTTCGCACAGAGAGCGGAATTGATTGTCTTTTGATACACGGAGTTGAATCCCGAAGAGTCTAGAAACCGCTTGAGTAATCACCACTGTTTTCTGTGAGCGTGAAGTCAGCGGCCAGTATGTATTACGAAAACTCGTGTAACTTCCAGACACTTCGGGCAAGGTCGTGAACTGTCTGGCGTACTCTTGTGTGACGTTATTACGCGCCGGGATTTCCCAAAATAGGGGCTGGAAATAGCAGCCAGATTTTTGGAGACCATTCTTGTGTATTCTTTTTCATTAATATTTATGAGTTTCGGTTACGTATTCTATTTTGATTGGTTGTATTGTACGAAGTTGCTGGATTATTCTGGAAAGCATAATACTATATAAGACTGAGCTAGGAAGCACGTGGGTACATCGGTTCAGTTGTAGAATTGCGATGTAAGAGCGTCGGTAGGCTACATTGTTCAGTTGTATAATTGCAGTGTATCGTAAGCACATTGACATTGAGAGAGCTACGCAAGGTATCGTGCTTCATTGTCAGTGACGGAGTTATGCAGTGTATGGTGATGTACATTGTATGAGAGACGCATTGTGTCAAAGTGTAGACATTTTGCAGAGGAGACATTGTATCAGTGTTGGTGCATTTGTGAACGCATTGTGTGGAGATCGCATCACTGCAATAAAATATTTTTGGAACTGTTACTCCAGTGTGGTCTACATCCTTAAGCCACGTGTGACGGGTTGCAGCTGAATGAAGTTTCTTTAAAAGAACCTTACGTGTGTACGTCTGGTGTGATATCATTCTACGACTACGACTCAACACGTAACACTTCGCAAATTCGAGATTGCTCAAATTTCGTGATCAGTGATTGAAGATATGAAATATTTCGAGCCGCGAAGCCGTGACAGAATTCCCCTCATGTAATACAATGAAAATCTCGCTTTTCACAAAAATTGATCTACTGCCTTTTGCTTTCAGAGTGCAGAAGTATTCGTCGGAGACTGCTTGGAATTCAAATCCAAATATCAGCCTCTCCCACCCCCCTTTCCTTTTTTTTTTTTTTTTTTTTTTCTCTGGCAGCTCATCGTTGAAACGACAATCTTTTAGAGACAAAGACCCTCATAAGCCTCTGCAGACACTACAGGAGTTCATTATATTAACCCATTTAGCCCTGACCCATCTCCTGCAACTGGTGCATAATAGTTAGATGACGACTCCAAAATTTGGGAAACTGATACGTGCGCCGGGCTGAATGAGTTAAGTCAGTATGTTTTATTCGTCAAAACGAATTAAACAAAAAATGCATCTTGATTTTAACAACGAACACTATCTTATGTGCTGGTGTGTGATTTTGAACCTTGCGGCTGCAAGCCGCAGAGGTTCAAAATGGCAGACTAGCACAATTTTCATCCGCGTTCATCAGAAACAGGAGGTTTTTCGGTTTGTCTATCTGTTATGTGGTGAACCCAACAGTACTAAGGAATTTTCACCCGTCTCCTTACTAATTAAAGGGCGGTGTGTTTAGGGGGAACGGGGGCCGTAGGTTTCTTGTGGTAGTGTCTCAGAGTAGAAATGCACGTCTCGTTCTGGTTCCACGCTTGTTCCTGGAGCAGATACTTTTTTTTGGGAAAAAATAAAATTAAAAAAGAAAAGAATTCTTAGAATAAGAATAACAATAAAAATAAGAGTACTTTATTATCTCAAAAAGATAAATTCGGGAGTGGTACATTTATAACAAATAGTACAAACTGACATGAAAACATTATAACATAATTATGAACACGACTTACGGGGCATTATCAATTTGGTTTAAAACCTTCACTGAAAGCAAACATCAAACCAAGTGCAAGAGACATAGATCCTCATAAGCTCCTGCTGTCGCAGGGGCTCATGAGGAACTGTACCTCTTGCTAACAGTGACCTCACTTTGTGTCTACATTCATTGGAAGACGGCGGCTCTTTCGAGTAAAAAGGCAAAGATTTTTTTAACTTAATCTGCGACCACCGCCGGTGATGGGGTTTTATATATTTCTTTACACAGAAAATGCTTAACTCATTCAGCCCGATGGCCGTATTTCCCAAATTTTGGAGGCGTCATCTTACGACTAGGCACCTGTTGCAGGAGATGGATCGATTATGATAATTCAAGGGTAGTGCCAGATTAGCTTGGCGCCTGTCGGCGCCAAGCTAATCTGGCACTACCCTTGAATTTTCATGGTCGACCCATCTCCTGCTGTAGTACGTCAGGGCTGAATGGATTAAGAAACACAATCTGCGACCACCGGCAGTGAAGGGGTTACACAGTTTACATCAATTTCCTTACACAGGCATACACATTGAAAACATTGTCACGAGGCAAGAGACACTAAAAGATAAATTTGCATTTATGATATCAACTGTGTTGACGTTTCCGTTAATAGCTTATTAGCCTGTTCAGTTCCGAGAAAACTTGAACAACACCCAACTGAAAGAAGTATAGATAATCACGACACCCCGCAATTGAGGGGGCTCATGAGGATCTATGCCTCTTGCTGACACCACTTTGAATCCATGTTCCTGGGACATCTAGATGTTTTTTTTTAGTTGAATCAACGAAGATTGCAGAAATCCAGTCTGCGGTCAGCTGGCACAGAACGGCTTGAAAGCCCACTACCACCGTAACTGTTCCAATATACTCTTTTGTAACAGATGGTTACGAAACGCTAGACACAGGTCTAGTTATGGTTCATTTAGAGACAGGAGAATCCAGTTCAGCACACGTCATCTTAATATCAAGTAACCTGTTAACGACTGCACTCCGTTCTATAATTACAACCGTATCAGTACGAGAAACAGCTAAAAATAGATTGACACGCTAACGGTTGCACAGAATAAATAAGTGCGATTACGCATGTGAGTTTGCTGCATGTCCAAGCTGCCGTTAAAGTTCATTAGGTGTGTCGATAAGGCATAAGGAACACAAACGGTGCTGAAATGTGTCTTCACATTTACGCGTAATGGTACGTTAAACCAATGATGACAATAGCAACGGGAAACAAAAAGATATGTATCGACGAAGTCCAGGGAAAAGTTTCATGTGCTGGCAAGGCAAGATTCACACAGCGGCCGGCGCATTGGCAGATCGAACGTGTTGAGAATGCGGATAAATCAAATCCAGGAACAAGGCCAAGAGCACCATACAATAGAGGTTGTTGTGTCCAGAAAAGTAAAACGCTACCAGTGACTGAAACACAGCTAAACAAGAGCTTCAGCAATGGACAGAAGGGAGTGTTACGGACCCTAGGAGGGCGGACAGAGGAGGGGCTCGGATGGCAAAGGTTTGTTGTGTTTGGGTTTAGTCCGAAATGGGAGTGAAATAGTAGAAATGATCGCCCACACCTGTGTGTAGCGAGCTTCATTCCGGTGCAAGAGACATGGATCCTCATAAGCCCCCGCATTCGCGGGGGCTCATGAGGATCCATGTCTCTTGTCCGTTGTCGAACCATGTTTGAGCATCAGGTAACTATAAAAAAAATCATTTTTGTACTGCCGCGATGTGGCTGTAGAATAGGCAGTTCTGCGTTAAAAGCCTAATAACTGTCACAGTCTTTTGTTTAGCCATCGGTATAAAACATAGAGCCACATGAGCCGCTGCAGTCTGCGGACCCTCATGAGAGTCTACACCTCTTCTTGGATAAGATCGGCTTCAGCTGTACCTCAAACTGAGCATTTTGTCAAGTTTACTCAGCGTCGGACATGTTGGATAGCGTTACATGCTCTGGCGGAACCTGCCGTGGTCAATCTGTTCTAGAAATTGGACCACCATAAATAGTCTGAACACCTACAATGTTCTTCGTCTGATGAAAAAAATACATACATTTACCACCAGAAAGAGGCATAGATGCCCATGAGCCCCTGCTGACGCAGGGCTCATGAGCATATATGCCTTTTGCAGATGGGAGGGTTCTGGTTGAGTCACTGACTACTATGGGATGTCCGGCCGAGGCTGTGTAAGGCTCGTCAACTCAAGCGTGTGAATAGAGCATCAGTACATCTGTTCATGTTTCCCACACTTTTTATTATTATGTTCATAGCATTTAATTAAATATAATTGAAATTTTCCAGAATTCAAAGCAGGTCCATCCTTCTTTTTCTACCTCCCCGCCTGGAGGTATAGTTCCACGTGAAACGGAAACCTGTTGGGGAAAATTAAGAATGAAAATTTCTATGATTTGTGTTTCTCTTGGGGGCGGAGTTAGTAAAACGCAGTAGCGGGCTCCAAGCTCAGAGTTTGATAACAATGTCTCAGTAACTCATTTGAGATACATTGCGGCAGTGATCAATGTTGTCAGTGGATGCGACTAATTGACCAGTCAAATGCCCAAAGACTGAGAGCAATGCTCGAATACAATACGGCAACAGAGAGAAGAAAATAGATTTCAAAATCACAAAATCAAAGATCAACATATGGGCCATTACAATTTTTAATTCACATTGACTGAGTTCACATTTTGAAGGTTTCGGACAATAGTTTAACGCTTTAAATGAACCAGTCCGGTCCCGATCTAGAGACAGACAGACAGACAGACAGAGACAGACAGAGAAGAGAGACAGAGACAGAGACAAAGAGGTTCAAAGTACGGGGAGCTAAAAAACATAGACAGACAGAGACAGAGAGGTTCAAAGTACCGGGAGCTAAAAAAATTTTAAAAAAAAAAATCAACATAGACAGACAGACAGACAGAGTGACAGACAAAGACTGACTGACAGAGAGAGAGAGAGAGAGAGAGAGAGAGAGAGAGAGAGAGAGAGAGAGAGAGAGAGAGAGAGAAAGAGAGAGAGAGAGAGAGAGAGAGATCTGATGATGATGATGATGATGAGACACAGAGAGAGAGAGAGAGAGAGAGAGAGAGAGAGAGAGAGAGAGAGAGAGAGAGAGAGAGAGAGAGAGAGAGAGAGAGAGAGATGAAATGAAATGAAATTAAATGATGAAATGAAATGAAACTTTATTTCTCAACGGATGAAGTAATTAGCACGAGTGCCATTTTTCATACTTGCCGTTGCTACTCTACAAACACAGGATAATAATTGTAATACTAATAGCACCAAATTACACAAAGAAAAATTAGGAGACATTAAGCATGAAGAGACATTAAACAAAATTCATTCATTCATTCGGTCATACAAACGAAAAACAGAAAGTACGCGCAACGCACGCACACACATACACGCTCGCGCGCACACACAGACACGCGCTAATGATAACTTGACCTATATACGAAGCAAATTATTTGGATCATAGTGAAAATTCACTTTAGACAGCAAAAATTATTTGGATTATAATAGAAACTTGAATTATGTAATTAGGATTATTAGTATGGACAAACCATACGGCAGCATGCACTGATTATACGATAACCACATGTTTTATACGGATATCTGTGGTAGATTATGTATCAGCAGACAAGTACTTGAGGAAGCATTCCTTGAAAGAGGAGGGGGAGCTAGCGTGTGTTATACATGTAGGCAGTTTGTTCCAGAAAGATGCGCCTGAGAAAGATACACTGGTTTTATAGATCTATCCTGGGCCGAGGTGTAATAAAGTTTCGTCTTGAAGTAGAATAACCTGAACTTGCCTTGGTAAAGAGCTTACAAAGATATTCTGGGTGAATCTCATGTTTATACATAGCCACACCCTTGTTTAAGAGGTGATGCTTGCTAAGAGGTAGCATTTTCAGTTTTTCAAGTCTTTCGTCAGTTTTCAGGGCTGAATCAGGCAGGATATGTTTCGCTGCTCTCTGATGCAGGGAGTTAAGCCTCTTTAAGTGTATGTCACCGCTGCCATCCCATATCGTGGACGCATAATCGATGTGGAATTTGACCTGTGCATTGTAAAATAACTTGCGGGCATGAACATCAATAAAGTACTTCAACTTTGAAAGCATAAAAACGTTTCTGGAGAGAGAGAGAGAGAGAGAGAGAGAGAGAGAGAGAGAGAGAGAGAGAGAGAGAGAGAGAGAGAGAGAGAGAGAGAGAGAGAGAGGAGAGAGAGAGAGAGAGAGAGAGAGAGAGAAACAATGACGGACTTTTATTTTACAACTGTAAAAGTATTTAGTTACAAGAACACTTTCTCAAATTAACCGTCCCTACAGTTAATCTCAGTGCAGCTACTGACTAACACACGATAAGAGAGAGAGAGAGAGAGAGAGAGAGAGAGAGAGAGAGAGAGAGAGAGAGAGAGAGAGAGAGAGAGAGAGAGAGAGCGAGAAAGAGAGATGATGAAACTTTATTACATAACGGTAGAAGTTTTGACAGATACAAATACGTCATTTTTCAAACTTGCCGTTTCTAACGTACTACAACATGAAATATAATGAAGACAAACAGAAAAATATTTAACGCAACCAAAAAACATAACTAAATAAATACAGACACACGCAGTACAGAATATGATACTACTAAGGTAGCAATAAACAAATACACACAAAAAAAGGAAGTAACACTCCTCAGCACAAATTACACAGGGGAAAAAAAAATCATAGCACAGCAAAAACAAGCACAACGTACCAAGAATCAAACATACATGCACACACCTTTACAGCCGTGTAAATGCACGCACTAACATATATACATTTACATAACCTTTCATCAGAATGACAGGATAAAAATAATATATCTAAGCAGTTTCCATCAGGTATATGTGTAGTTTTGTTTTAAAGGAGGAAAGGTGGGTTAGTGTTTTTAAATGTTGAGGAAGTGAATTCCATAAAAGTGGTCCCGAAAAGGCTAGGCTTGATTTGAATAAGTCAATGCGAGGTAGTGGTAATCGAAGAGTAATGTTCCTCGAGGACCTTTCACACTGTCGTGGAGTAAATTTAGCTCTTAGATACTGTGGAGCTTTCTTGTGGAGAATTTTAAACATAAGTATGCACTTGTTGTAAACGAGTTGTTGACGAAGGCCAAGAAGTTTGAGATTTTGCAGTTTTACAGCGGTAGGAATGGGTCTTATATCTACATTTTTAATGGCTCTTTTGTATAGTGAATTTAGTTTTTTGAATTGCACATCACCGCTATCATCCCAAACAGTGGAGATGTAATCAACATGAGATTTAATGTGCGAATGAAAAAACATTTTTCGTGTATTTATGTCACTCACACTTCTCAATTGTGATAAAAGAAATATATTTTTTGATATTTTCTTACATTATATTAGTCACATGTTTCTCCCAACTTAGCTGCTCATCTATACATATTCCAAGGAAGTTGCGTTCATGAACTTGTTCAATAGGTTGGCAATTAAGACTGAGCGTTAGTGAAGGGGGGTGAAGTTGATGTTTTTGTCGTGAGGTGATTAACATGCTCTTCGTCTTATCAGGATGTAGTACCATGTGGTTTTTACAGCACCAATCAGAAACTTCATCAAGACTGGATTGTAAACGACGACTAATATCGTGACTGTTCTTACCAGGAACGTGAAGGCTTGTGTCGTCCGCAAAGAGATTACAATTAACGTTAGGGTCGGAAATATGTAAAGGAAGGTCATTTATGAAAAGTAAAAATAGGAGGGGTCCTAGAATTGATCCTTGAGGAACTCCAAATTTAACATGGCCTTGCCTAGAGTACTGACCATGGACGTATACTTTTTGCTTTCAGTCTTCCAAATAGGATCTGAGAAAAGTTATTGTAGTTTCGTCCATGTGGTATATTGTAAGCTTATGTAAGAGAATCTCATGGTCCACAAGATCAAAAGCTTTTTTAAGATCTAGGAAAACTGCTCCCGACATTAAATTTTTATTAATTGACTCTAGCCAGCAATCTAGAATATGTGTGAGTGCTGACTGGCATGAATGGGTCGGGCGAAAACCGGACTGATGAATGTTTAGTAAATTACCCTTCTCAAGGAAATTAAGAAGATGCTTGTGAATGTGCCGCTCTAATGGCTTGGACAAGGCTGCGAGCAAAGAGATCGGTCGGTAATTATGAATATCTTCAAGGTTTTTAGTTGTGGGGATCGGAACTACCTTTGCTTCCTTCAGGACTGTAGGAAAATAACTTTTATTTATACACAGATTTAAAATGTATGTAAGAGAGAGAGAGAGAGAGAGAGAGAGAGAGAGAGAGAGAGAGAGAGAGAGAGAGAGAGAGAGAGAGAGAGAGAGAGAGAGAGAGAGAGAGAGAGAGAGAGAGGTTCACAGTACTTTAGCTCAAAACACACACACGTGAAACTGAAGTCGTACAAGTTACATGCTACCTACTGGGAGCACGGTGTGGTTATTACGTGTGAAAATGCACTCTGTGCCCGACCCTTGATCTCGGAAGTAAATGACTCAGTACGGCCCCGTTGGCAAAGGACTGACATTCTTTCCGGTAGATTCTGACCAAACTGACGACACGAATTGTGATTTTAAACCCCCATTGACTGCCGAGAAAACTGCACACGACCCCGCTGCAAGTGACATAGATCAACATGAGCTCCGCAGTTGCCGGGGCTAATGACGATCTATGCCTCTTGCTGATACCACTTTATATAAAGGTTCTTTGGTTTGTGGTTGTCAAGATTTTTTTTTTTTTTTTAAGTTTTTACAAACACGATCTGCGAACAATAGCAGTGACGGTGCTAAAGCTTGCACAGTTTCGTACCAATGTTTCCGTGGCTGATGAGAAGTCCTCCAACAGTGTTTCCGTATCCGTATAATCACCAAAATAAATGTATGCGCGGGCACCAATCAGTGGGATCAACCTTGAACTCTAATTAACTCATTGTGCCCGAGGTACGAAATACCCACATTTTGGAGTTATCCTCTGAGGACTGCATTACAATTCAGCAGACAGATCGACCATGATAGTTCAAGGGTGGTGGCAGAGTAGCTTGGCGCCTATTGACGCCAAGCTATTCTGCCACCACCATTGAACTAATGATGGCGGCATATCTGGCAGTGGTATGTAGCGGGCAGAATGAGTTAAGCGGAGGAATCCAGATCCAAAAGGTGACTACCAAGCGTGCAAAATGAAAAGAAATACAAAAAAAGGAAGAAATACATTGAAGGAGAGAGAGAGAGACTAAAGAGAAATGAAATGAAATGAAATGAAACCTTATTTTACAAGGATATAAGAATAGGTGCGCAGACCATTTTAAGTCCCTCTGTTTATAGAAGGGACTTTTTAGGACAGGTCGCGGTGGGGCGAATTTAATAGCATGTCCATGATGTCAAAGGCGGGCAGGCTAAACCTCTAACAATTGAAGTAACAAGATAAAAATTACGTCATGTCTAGTTATGCTAACCTCGCTGCTGAACGTACATTTGGCGCGAAGCGCCGTATGTGCGTATGTATGTATGTATGTGTGTGCGTATGTATGTAAACAAGAGAATCTCCAATATTTCTGTACACACAAGCTTGAAACTTGGCTAAATACTTTCTTAAGTGGGTGGCTAAGAATGCTTCCGAGCATATTGTAATTGAATATCTCATTGAAGACATAAACAACCATTTATAGGAAGTCGGTTGACCCAGATTAGAGTCCGTAATTTTTGTCATATTTACTTGAACTGTTGCATATAGCTAGTTTGGATAAAGACATTGGATGAGTTCGTTAGCCAGCTTTGTATCCTTTCAACTTCTTTAGTAAAAATTAATTCTTTTCAGAAAATAATTAAAACAGTAAAAAAAAATTCACTTATAGAGAAAGTCAGACAGTGCCTGTGACGTAAAAGAAGCAACTCCGTCACCACACAGACACTAGTCTAGCAGCTGCCCTTCATAGACAATCAGCCGTTTACGAGATAGTGATTTTCTACATAGTAACAAAGGTTTGGGTATATCAAAATGAAGTCTAGTATAAATAAAAGCAGTGCGCACTCATTTTAAACCGCCGGAGGATGGAGACATTTTTCTGTAGCACATTTTGTTTCCAGTACGTCTGCAGACGAAACCGGGACTGTCGCAGCCATGTTTTCTGGGGATCGGTAGTTTATACGGGCCTCATTGTTCTGTATTCAGTGGTAGTATGCACTGTATGTTACTTAAAAGGATTTCATTTTATTTTTTAAGTATATTTCCACACTTAATTATATTAAGAGAAGAAACAATTACGAAAAGCATGCCTTGACTGAGCTCAAAAATCGTTACTCAACAATACGGTATCCCAAATTACGTGATCTTTACATGATACAAGATGCACGCGGACTCGTTGCCGTGAATTTCGGTGTGCCGAAGAGTTCTTTCGATTTGTTCTACATAAACTTGTTTGTTTGTTGTTGTTTTTCCCAAGAAAAGCGAAAGTACAAAGTCGCTTTGTGTATCTTTACGTCTTATTAAAGGTTTGTCACGTTTATTTCCATTCACTTTACCATCGCTTTGCCCATTTCATTTCGACACCACAGCACCAAAACAAAACGCCAGCCACAAAAACAAACCCTATCTTCGAAACCGACGTCCGAAGTACAGCATGCTGCATGCTGTAAGAGAGAAAGAATGCCACACCACTTGGTTTTAACTGTCATGGATGAACACAGTTTTGGAATTTGATTAATTATATCTTACTGTAAGATTTAATTAGTCAGTTCCTATGATAAGCTATGTTGTGATGTGTGATCACCAATGCAGTTTCAGTGATCACTGATGGTACAGTACACTACATATTGAAAGAATACACAGCACAAAATGTGAACACGCTTCGTTTGCAATGCAATGCTTCGTTTAAAATTAAACCCTATCTCGCTAGGAGTAGCCTAGCTGCACAAAAGAGGAACTGTATTTTGCTGCTGTGTAATTGCAGTTTGTCTGCATATTGACATTTGAAGTTTGCTGCAAGGATTCCTAGCAGCTGGCATTAGCACTGACACTCATATATATTGCAATTAAAACGAGAAAAAAAATGAAGAAAGGTGACACAGAAAATCATTTAATGATTTAATAAATCAGTCAGTCAAGCAATCAATGAATATGTTTTATGATGAACAGCTAATTTTAGCGCTGAGTGGAGTGGTAGCGGGGTGGGGGGGGGGGGGAGAGAGAGAGAGAGAGGAGGAGGAGGAGGCACGTACTGCATAATGTGCACGTAGTATTTCATTTCTTTCACACACTATTAGGGGCCTACTGTTTCTTTCTGTGTTCCAATCACCCACGCATAACACCATTGGGCTCAATCTCATGTTTTATTTGAGTGATTTACAAAATACACGTACTTACTTCTGTTATCTTATTTTCTTCCTGGCTAACATTTCGCTTGAAGATTTACAGTCCCATACTTTAAGCCTGTTTCGCGCAACGCTTACGGAGGTTGACTAAATCATTGATATGTGTGTGTAGGTAGCGTTTTGTTTGAGGTGACAGTTGTGGCCTCATCTTTAAGTTTGGTGCCCCTGTGCATATGGCCACCAGTACTATTTACAGAACTGATGGCTGCATGTGCAGGCTAGTTCACTGTATCACTGATCAATGTGTATTGGGCAGCCTATTGTTTGAAGTGATCAGTGTTGGCATCATCCATGATGTCTGTGTGCATTTGGCCACTGGTACTGTTTAAGAAGGTGCTGTTTACAGTTTTCTACACAACTATTTGTTTGTTGACTGGTTGGTTGTCAACATGTTTGTTTATACCAGAGATATAGGCCATGTACTGCCATTTGAAAGCTAACGACAGTAAGAAAAGCGAGATTTTTTTTTTCTGATACCTTGTCCTTTACCTTCGCAGGGTGGTTTTTGTCTCTACAGACTTGGGGCCAGTTGCAATAGGGAGCTTAGTCTTTCGCCAGCCACTAAGCAAGATGAGCCGAAATAGCGGCGCACCTTGCTTAGTGGCTGGTACAGGACTAAGCTCGCTCATGCAACTGGCCCCAGGTGCGCTCCACAAAACTCAACACGCCCACGCACATGCATAGTCACACCTTCGAGGTCTGTGTTGAACAGGTACATACATTGAAGCACCCCACCCCTAATTACAGGGTAAGAGTACCACGACAAAATGTGTCTGTCTTCATCGCCGACTATAAGCCTCCCACTCTCTCCTATCCGCCAGGCCTCCACAATTCAGTGTTTAGCGATAACATCACAGCATAGTCACTGAGAACATACTAGTTCCACTCTACTGCAGATCTACGACCACAGCGAGGGAAGGAACTCTACACTAGTTGTCTCTCTCGATTCGCTGCGCTGATAAGCACAGCGAATCGAGGGAGACAACCAGTGTGAGCGAGCCGCCCATGCTAGTGGCAAAGATTTTCATGGGACCTTGCAGCCTACAAAGCCGTGTCATAATCTATGTCATTTTGTCGTGGTAGAGATCGCTCGCTGTACTGTAACAAATGGTCGTGGTACTAGACTCTTCTTGGTGGTTTGAGATTTGCTTCACGTGCGAAATAAAGCAGTTTAAAAATAAAATTAAAAAAAAAATTAAAAGAAAAAGGTTTTTTTTTTTTTTTTTTTTTTTTTTTTTTTTTTGTTATTTTAATGTGGTCGAGACCTCTAATAAAAACTGTTGTTTTATCAGACGATTGTTATGACCTTGGTGTAAGCAAAGTCCACTGTATCCATTAACCCGTTCACTGCCGAGAAAATTTGAACACCAACCAACTGCAAGAGGTATAGATCCTCATGAGCCCCCGCAGTTGCGGGGGCTCATGAGGATCTATGCCTCTTGCTGACACCACTTTGAATCCATGTCCCTGGGACATCTAGTATTTGTTGTTGTTGTTGTCGTTGTTGTTGTTTGTTTGTTTGTTTGTTTTTTGTTGTTTTGTTGCTGTTTTTGGTTGTTGTTGTTTGTTTTGTTTGTTGGGGGTTTTCTTTGTTTGTTGTTGTTTTTGTTTTTGTTTGTTTGTTGTTGTTTTTGGGGTTTTTAATCGGGGGGGGGGGGGGGCGGAGGGGGCGGGCGGGGAGAGGAGGTTATAAAATTAAGGAAGATAGCAGTAACAGTCTGCGTTAATGAACTGGCACTGAACGTGTTCCATTTCTCCTCAGAGGGAGTCTGCTGGGTTTAAGCCAATAATATACAGTTCCTGGTTTGATTGTTGTTTTGCAGTGATAGACACCCAAAAGACCGTATGTTCTTTTCAGCAAAACAGCTGTGCCTAAGCCCTTCGCCGACCTCCGTCTTTTTTTCTTGGCAACAAGAGAGGGGGACCGGGACTATGTACTGAAACAGTGAGACGTGATTGTCGTTTGTTTGTTTTTTCGTGAGTCGTGACAAATCCTCTTCGAGACACGTGATTTGTGAATTTCATTTATTTGTTCTTCGTGTTACGATTGTGGTTGTGTTGTTCTGTGAGAGCGTGCATGTATTGGTCGTGGGAGGCGATCCGATGTTTATTTGAGCTGTCATGATTGCGAATCACGTGCCTTTTTAGTGAGATTCGTTATCGTTCGCACAGAGAGCGGAATTGATTGTCTTTTGATACACGGAGTTGAATCCCGAAGAGTCTAGAAACCGCTTGAGTAATCACCACTGTTTTCTGTGAGCGTGAAGTCAGCGGCCAGTATGTATTACGAAAACTCGTGTAACTTCCAGACACTTCGGGCAAGGTCGTGAACTGTCTGGCGTACTCTTGTGTGACGTTATTACGCGCCGGGATTTCCCAAAATAGGGGCTGGAAATAGCAGCCAGATTTTTGGAGACCATTCTTGTGTATTCTTTTTCATTAATATTTATGAGTTTCGGTTACGTATTCTATTTTGATTGGTTGTATTGTACGAAGTTGCTGGATTATTCTGGAAAGCATAATACTATATAAGACTGAGCTAGGAAGCACGTGGGTACATCGGTTCAGTTGTAGAATTGCGATGTAAGAGCGTCGGTAGGCTACATTGTTCAGTTGTATAATTGCAGTGTATCGTAAGCACATTGACATTGAGAGAGCTACGCAAGGTATCGTGCTTCATTGTCAGTGACGGAGTTATGCAGTGTATGGTGATGTACATTGTATGAGAGACGCATTGTGTCAAAGTGTAGACATTTTGCAGAGGAGACATTGTATCAGTGTTGGTGCATTTGTGAACGCATTGTGTGGAGATCGCATCACTGCAATAAAATATTTTTGGAACTGTTACTCCAGTGTGGTCTACATCCTTAAGCCACGTGTGACGGGTTGCAGCTGAATGAAGTTTCTTTAAAAGAACCTTACGTGTGTACGTCTGGTGTGATATCATTCTACGACTACGACTCAACACGTAACACTTCGCAAATTCGAGATTGCTCAAATTTCGTGATCAGTGATTGAAGATATGAAATATTTCGAGCCGCGAAGCCGTGACAGAATTCCCCTCATGTAATACAATGAAAATCTCGCTTTTCACAAAAATTGATCTACTGCCTTTTGCTTTCAGAGTGCAGAAGTATTCGTCGGAGACTGCTTGGAATTCAAATCCAAATATCAGCCTCTCCCACCCCCCTTTCCTTTTTTTTTTTTTTTTTTTTTCTCTGGCAGCTCATCGTTGAAACGACAATCTTTTAGAGACAAAGACCCTCATAAGCCTCTGCAGACACTACAGGAGTTCATTATATTAACCCATTTAGCCCTGACCCATCTCCTGCAACTGGTGCATAATAGTTAGATGACGACTCCAAAATTTGGGAAACTGATACGTGCGCCGGGCTGAATGAGTTAAGTCAGTATGTTTTATTCGTCAAAACGAATTAAACAAAAAATGCATCTTGATTTTAACAACGAACACTATCTTATGTGCTGGTGTGTGATTTTGAACCTTGCGGCTGCAAGCCGCAGAGGTTCAAAATGGCAGACTAGCACAATTTTCATCCGCGTTCATCAGAAACAGGAGGTTTTTCGGTTTGTCTATCTGTTATGTGGTGAACCCAACAGTACTAAGGAATTTTCACCCGTCTCCTTACTAATTAAAGGGCGGTGTGTTTAGGGGGAACGGGGGCCGTAGGTTTCTTGTGGTAGTGTCTCAGAGTAGAAATGCACGTCTCGTTCTGGTTCCACGCTTGTTCCTGGAGCAGATACTTTTTTTTGGGAAAAAATAAAATTAAAAAAGAAAAGAATTCTTAGAATAAGAATAACAATAAAAATAAGAGTACTTTATTATCTCAAAAAGATAAATTCGGGAGTGGTACATTTATAACAAATAGTACAAACTGACATGAAAACATTATAACATAATTATGAACACGACTTACGGGGCATTATCAATTTGGTTTAAAACCTTCACTGAAAGCAAACATCAAACCAAGTGCAAGAGACATAGATCCTCATAAGCTCCTGCTGTCGCAGGGGCTCATGAGGAACTGTACCTCTTGCTAACAGTGACCTCACTTTGTGTCTACATTCATTGGAAGACGGCGGCTCTTTCGAGTAAAAAGGCAAAGATTTTTTTAACTTAATCTGCGACCACCGCCGGTGATGGGGTTTTATATATTTCTTTACACAGAAAATGCTTAACTCATTCAGCCCGATGGCCGTATTTCCCAAATTTTGGAGGCGTCATCTTACGACTAGGCACCTGTTGCAGGAGATGGATCGATTATGATAATTCAAGGGTAGTGCCAGATTAGCTTGGCGCCTGTCGGCGCCAAGCTAATCTGGCACTACCCTTGAATTTTCATGGTCGACCCATCTCCTGCTGTAGTACGTCAGGGCTGAATGGATTAAGAAACACAATCTGCGACCACCGGCAGTGAAGGGGTTACACAGTTTACATCAATTTCCTTACACAGGCATACACATTGAAAACATTGTCACGAGGCAAGAGACACTAAAAGATAAATTTGCATTTATGATATCAACTGTGTTGACGTTTCCGTTAATAGCTTATTAGCCTGTTCAGTTCCGAGAAAACTTGAACAACACCCAACTGAAAGAAGTATAGATAATCACGACACCCCGCAATTGAGGGGGCTCATGAGGATCTATGCCTCTTGCTGACACCACTTTGAATCCATGTTCCTGGGACATCTAGATGTTTTTTTTTAGTTGAATCAACGAAGATTGCAGAAATCCAGTCTGCGGTCAGCTGGCACAGAACGGCTTGAAAGCCCACTACCACCGTAACTGTTCCAATATACTCTTTTGTAACAGATGGTTACGAAACGCTAGACACAGGTCTAGTTATGGTTCATTTAGAGACAGGAGAATCCAGTTCAGCACACGTCATCTTAATATCAAGTAACCTGTTAACGACTGCACTCCGTTCTATAATTACAACCGTATCAGTACGAGAAACAGCTAAAAATAGATTGACACGCTAACGGTTGCACAGAATAAATAAGTGCGATTACGCATGTGAGTTTGCTGCATGTCCAAGCTGCCGTTAAAGTTCATTAGGTGTGTCGATAAGGCATAAGGAACACAAACGGTGCTGAAATGTGTCTTCACATTTACGCGTAATGGTACGTTAAACCAATGATGACAATAGCAACGGGAAACAAAAAGATATGTATCGACGAAGTCCAGGGAAAAGTTTCATGTGCTGGCAAGGCAAGATTCACACAGCGGCCGGCGCATTGGCAGATCGAACGTGTTGAGAATGCGGATAAATCAAATCCAGGAACAAGGCCAAGAGCACCATACAATAGAGGTTGTTGTGTCCAGAAAAGTAAAACGCTACCAGTGACTGAAACACAGCTAAACAAGAGCTTCAGCAATGGACAGAAGGGAGTGTTACGGACCCTAGGAGGGCGGACAGAGGAGGGGCTCGGATGGCAAAGGTTTGTTGTGTTTGGGTTTAGTCCGAAATGGGAGTGAAATAGTAGAAATGATCGCCCACACCTGTGTGTAGCGAGCTTCATTCCGGTGCAAGAGACATGGATCCTCATAAGCCCCCGCATTCGCGGGGGCTCATGAGGATCCATGTCTCTTGTCCGTTGTCGAACCATGTTTGAGCATCAGGTAACTATAAAAAAAATCATTTTTGTACTGCCGCGATGTGGCTGTAGAATAGGCAGTTCTGCGTTAAAAGCCTAATAACTGTCACAGTCTTTTGTTTAGCCATCGGTATAAAACATAGAGCCACATGAGCCGCTGCAGTCTGCGGACCCTCATGAGAGTCTACACCTCTTCTTGGATAAGATCGGCTTCAGCTGTACCTCAAACTGAGCATTTTGTCAAGTTTACTCAGCGTCGGACATGTTGGATAGCGTTACATGCTCTGGCGGAACCTGCCGTGGTCAATCTGTTCTAGAAATTGGACCACCATAAATAGTCTGAACACCTACAATGTTCTTCGTCTGATGAAAAAAATACATACATTTACCACCAGAAAGAGGCATAGATGCCCATGAGCCCCTGCTGACGCAGGGCTCATGAGCATATATGCCTTTTGCAGATGGGAGGGTTCTGGTTGAGTCACTGACTACTATGGGATGTCCGGCCGAGGCTGTGTAAGGCTCGTCAACTCAAGCGTGTGAATAGAGCATCAGTACATCTGTTCATGTTTCCCACACTTTTTATTATTATGTTCATAGCATTTAATTAAATATAATTGAAATTTTCCAGAATTCAAAGCAGGTCCATCCTTCTTTTTCTACCTCCCCGCCTGGAGGTATAGTTCCACGTGAAACGGAAACCTGTTGGGGAAAATTAAGAATGAAAATTTCTATGATTTGTGTTTCTCTTGGGGGCGGAGTTAGTAAAACGCAGTAGCGGGCTCCAAGCTCAGAGTTTGATAACAATGTCTCAGTAACTCATTTGAGATACATTGCGGCAGTGATCAATGTTGTCAGTGGATGCGACTAATTGACCAGTCAAATGCCCAAAGACTGAGAGCAATGCTCGAATACAATACGGCAACAGAGAGAAGAAAATAGATTTCAAAATCACAAAATCAAAGATCAACATATGGGCCATTACAATTTTTAATTCACATTGACTGAGTTCACATTTTGAAGGTTTCGGACAATAGTTTAACGCTCTAAATGAACCAGTCCGGTCCCGATCTAGAGACAGACAGACAGACAGACAGAGACAGACAGAGAAGAGAGACAGAGACAGAGACAAAGAGGTTCAAAGTACGGGGAGCTAAAAAACATAGACAGACAGAGACAGAGAGGTTCAAAGTACCGGGAGCTAAAAAAAAAAAAAAAAAAAAAAAAAAAAAAAAAAAAAAAATCAACATAGACAGACAGACAGACAGAGTGACAGACAAAGATTGACTGACAGAGAGAGAGAGAGAGAGAGAGAGAGAGAGAGAGAGAGAGAGAGAGAGAGAGAGAGAGAGAGAGAGAGAGAGAGAAAGAGAGAGAGAGAGAAAGAGAGAGAGAGAGAGAGAGAGAGAGAGAGAGAGAGAGAGAGAGAGATCTGATGATGATGATGATGATGAGACACAGAGAGAGAGAGAGAGAGAGAGAGAGAGAGAGAGAGAGAGAGAGAGAGAGAGAGAGAGAGAAAGAGATGAAATGAAATGAAATTAAATGATGAAATGAAATGAAACTTTATTTCTCAACGGATGAAGTAATTAGCACGAGTGCCATTTTTCATACTTGCCGTTGCTACTCTACAAACACAGGATAATAATTGTAATACTAATAGCACCAAATTACACAAAGAAAAATTAGGAGACATTAAGCATGAAGAGACATTAAACAAAATTCATTCATTCATTCGGTCATACAAACGAAAAACAGAAAGTACGCGCAACGCACGCACACACATACACGCTCGCGCGCACACACAGACACGCGCTAATGATAACTTGACCTATATACGAAGCAAATTATTTGGATCATAGTGAAAATTCACTTTAGACAGCAAAAATTATTTGGATTATAATAGAAACTTGAATTATGTAATTAGGATTATTAGTATGGACAAACCATACGGCAGCATGCACTGATTATACGATAACCACATGTTTTATACGGATATCTGTGGTAGATTATGTATCAGCAGACAAGTACTTGAGGAAGCATTCCTTGAAAGAGGAGGGGGAGCTAGCGTGTGTTATACATGTAGGCAGTTTGTTCCAGAAAGATGCGCCTGAGAAAGATACACTGGTTTTATAGATCTATCCTGGGCCGAGGTGTAATAAAGTTTCGTCTTGAAGTACAATAACCTGAACTTGCCTTGGTAAAGAGCTTACAAAGATATTCTGGGTGAATCTCATGTTTATACATAGCCACACCCTTGTTTAAGAGGTGATGCTTGCTAAGAGGTAGCATTTTCAGTTTTTCAAGTCTTTCGTCAGTTTTCAGGGCTGAATCAGGCAGGATATGTTTCGCTGCTCTCTGATGCAGGGAGTTAAGCCTCTTTAAGTGTATGTCACCGCTGCCATCCCATATCGTGGACGCATAATCGATGTGGAATTTGACCTGTGCATTGTAAAATAACTTGCGGGCATGAACATCAATAAAGTACTTCAACTTTGAAAGCATAAAAACGTTTCTGGAGAGAGAGAGAGAGAGAGAGAGAGAGAGAGAGAGAGAGAGAGAGAGAGAGAGAGAGAGAGAGAGAGAGAGAGAGAGAGAGAGAGAGAGAGAGAGAGAGAGAGAGAGAGAGAGAGAGAAACAATGACGGACTTTTATTTTACAACTGTAAAAGTATTTAGTTACAAGAACACTTTCTCAAATTAACCGTCCCTACAGTTAATCTCAGTGCAGCTACTGACTAACACACGATAAGAGAGAGAGAGAGAGAGAGAGAGAGAGAGAGAGAGAGAGAGAGAGAGAGCGAGAAAGAGAGATGATGAAACTTTATTACATAACGGTAGAAGTTTTGACAGATACAAATACGTCATTTTTCAAACTTGCCGTTTCTAACGTACTACAACATGAAATATAATGAAGACAAACAGAAAAATAATTAACGCAACCAAAAAACATAACTAAATAAATACAGACACACGCAGTACAGAATATGATACTACTAAGGTAGCAATAAACAAATACACACAAAAAAAGGAAGTAACACTCCTCAGCACAAATTACACAGGGGAAAAAAAAATCATAGCACAGCAAAAACAAGCACAACGTACCAAGAATCAAACATACATGCACACACCTTTACAGCCGTGTAAATGCACGCACTAACATATATACATTTACATAACCTTTCATCAGAATGACAGGATAAAAATAATATATCTAAGCAGTTTCCATCAGGTATATGTGTAGTTTTGTTTTAAAGGAGGAAAGGTGGGTTAGTGTTTTTAAATGTTGAGGAAGTGAATTCCATAAAAGTGGTCCCGAAAAGGCTAGGCTTGATTTGAATAAGTCAATGCGAGGTAGTGGTAATCGAAGAGTACTGTTCCTCGAGGACCTTTCACACTGTCGTGGAGTAAATTTAGCTCTTAGATACTGTGGAGCTTTCTTGTGGAGAATTTTAAACATAAGTATGCACTTGTTGTAAACGAGTTGTTGACGAAGGCCAAGAAGTTTGAGATTTTGCAGTTTTACAGCGGTAGGAATGGGTCTTATATCTACATTTTTAATGGCTCTTTTGTATAGTGAATTTAGTTTTTTGACATGCACATCACCGCTATCATCCCAAACAGTGGAGATGTAATCAACATGAGATTTAATGTGCGAATGAAAAAACATTTTTCGTGTATTTATGTCACTCACACTTCTCAATTGTGATAAAAGAAATATATTTTTTGATATTTTCTTACATTATATTAGTCACATGTTTCTCCCAACTTAGCTGCTCATCTATACATATTCCAAGGAAGTTGCGTTCATGAACTTGTTCAATAGGTTGGCAATTAAGACTGAACGTTAGTGAAGGGGGGTGAAGTTGATGTTTTTGTCGTGAGGTGATTAACATGCTCTTCGTCTTATCAGGATGTAGTACCATGTGGTTTTTACAGCACCAATCAGAAACTTCATCAAGACTGGATTGTAAACGACGACTAATATCGTGACTGTTCTTACCAGGAACGTGAAGGCTTGTGTCGTCCGCAAAGAGATTACAATTAACGTTAGGGTCGGAAATATGTAAAGGAAGGTCATTTATGAAAAGTAAAAATAGGAGGGGTCCTAGAATTGATCCTTGAGGAACTCCAAATTTAACATGGCCTTGCCTAGAGTACTGACCATGGACGTATACTTTTTGCTTTCAGTCTTCCAAATAGGATCTGAGAAAAGTTATTGTAGTTTCGTCCATGTGGTATATTGTAAGCTTATGTAAGAGAATCTCATGGTCCACAAGATCAAAAGCTTTTTTAAGATCTAGGAAAACTGCTCCCGACATTAAATTTTTATTAATTGACTCTAGCCAGCAATCTAGAATATGTGTGAGTGCTGACTGGCATGAATGGGTCGGGCGAAAACCGGACTGATGAATGTTTAGTAAATTACCCTTTTCAAGGAAATTAAGAAGATGCTTGTGAATGTGCCGCTCTAATGGCTTTGACAAGGCTGCGAGCAAAGAGATCGGTCGGTAATTATGAATATCTTCAAGGTTTTTAGTTTTGGGGATCGGAACTACCTTTGCTTCCTTCAGGACTGTAGGAAAATAACTTTTATTTATACACAGATTTAAAATGTATGTAAGAGAGAGAGAGAGAGAGAGAGAGAGAGAGAGAGAGAGAGAGAGAGAGAGAGAGAGAGAGAGAGAGAGAGAGAGAGAGAGAGAGAGAGAGAGAGAGAGAGAGAGAGAGAGAGGTTCACAGTACTTTAGCTCAAAACACACACACGTGAAACTGAAGTCGTACAAGTTACATGCTACCTACTGGGAGCACGGTGTGGTTATTACGTGTGAAAATGCACTCTGTGCCCGACCCTTGATCTCGGAAGTAAATGACTCAGTACGGCCCCGTTGGCAAAGGACTGACATTCTTTCCGGTAGATTCTGACCAAACTGACGACACGAATTGTGATTTTAAACCCCCATTGACTGCCGAGAAAACTGCACACGACCCCGCTGCAAGTGACATAGATCAACATGAGCTCCGCAGTTGCCGGGGCTAATGACGATCTATGCCTCTTGCTGATACCACTTTATATAAAGGTTCTTTGGTTTGTGGTTGTCAAGATTTTTTTTTTTTTTAAAGTTTTTACAAACACGATCTGCGAACAATAGCAGTGACGGTGCTAAAGCTTGCACAGTTTCGTACCAATGTTTCCGTGGCTGATGAGAAGTCCTCCAACAGTGTTTCCGTATCCGTATAATCACCAAAAAAAATGTATGCGCGGGCACCAATCAGTGGGATCAACCTTGAACTCTAATTAACTCATTGTGCCCGAGGTACGAAATACCCACATTTTGGAGTTATCCTCTGAGGACTGCATTACAATTCAGCAGACAGATCGACCATGATAGTTCAAGGGTGGTGGCAGAGTAGCTTGGCTTCTATTGACGCCAAGCTATTCTGCCACCATGATCGGTCACAGTCTGAGAAAGCCAGCTTCCAGTATCACTAGGCAGGCATTGTCATGGAACCCCCAGGGAAAGAGGAAAAGAGGTAGGCCGAGAAACTCCTGGCGTCGAGACCTCCAAGCAGACATCAAGAGACTGGGAACCACCTGGAGTAGAATCGAAGGAGAAGCACAGGACAGGAGTTGCTGGAGGTCTCTCGTCGACGGCCTATACCCGGGTAGGGGTGACAGGCGTAAGTAAGTAAGTAAGTATTCTGCCACCACCATTGAACTAATGATGGCGGCATATCTGGCAGTGGTATGTAGCGGGCAGAATGAGTTAAGCGGAGGAATCCAGATCCAAAAGGTGACTACCAAGAGTGCAAAATGAAAAGAAATACAAAAAAGGAAGAAATACATTGAAGGAGAGAGAGAGAGACTAAAGAGAAATGAAATGAAATGAAATGAAACCTTATTTTACAAGGATATAAGAATAGGTGCGCAGACCATTTTAAGTCCCTCTGTTTATAGAAGGGACTTTTTAGGACAGGTCGCGGTGGGGCGAATTTAATAGCATGTCCATGATGTCAAAGGCGGGCAGGCTAAACCTCTAACAATTGAAGTAACAAGATAAAAATTACGTCATGTCTAGTTATGCTAACCTCGCTGCTGAACGTACATTTGGCGCGAAGCGCCGTATGTGCGTATGTATGTATGTATGTGTGTGCGTATGTATGTAAACAAGAGAATCTCCAATATTTCTGTACACACAAGCTTGAAACTTGGCTAAATACTTTCTTAAGTGGGTGGCTAAGAATGCTTCCGAGCATATTGTAATTGAATATATCATTGAAGACATAAACAACCATTTATAGGAAGTCGGTTGACCCAGATTAGAGTCCGTAATTTTTGTCATATTTACTTGAACTGTTGCATATAGCTAGTTTGGATAAAGACATTGGATGAGTTCGTTAGCCAGCTTTGTATCCTTTCAACTTCTTTAGTAAAAATTAATTCTTTTCAGAAAATAATTAAAACAGTAAAAAAAAAATTCACTTATAGAGAAAGTCAGACAGTGCCTGTGACGTAAAAGAAGCAACTCCGTCACCACACAGACACTAGTCTAGCAGCTGCCCTTCATAGACAATCAGCCGTTTACGAGATAGTGATTTTCTACAGAGTAACAAAGGTTTGGGTATATCAAAATGAAGTCTAGTATAAATAAAAGCAGTGCGCACTCATTTTAAACCGCCGGAGGATGGAGACATTTTTCTGTAGCACATTTTGTTTCCAGTACGTCTGCAGACGAAACCGGGACTGTCGCAGCCATGTTTTCTGGGGATCGGTAGTTTATACGGGCCTCATTGTTCTGTATTCAGTGGTAGTATGCACTGTATGTTACTTAAAAGGATTTCATTTTATTTTTTAAGTATATTTCCACACTTAATTATATTAAGAGAAGAAACAATTACGAAAAGCATGCCTTGACTGAGCTCAAAAATCGTTACTCAACAATACGGTATCCCAAATTACGTGATCTTTACATGATACAAGATGCACGCGGACTCGTTGCCGTGAATTTCGGTGTGCCGAAGAGTTCTTTCGATTTGTTCTACATAAACTTGTTTGTTTGTTGTTGTTTTTCCCAAGAAAAGCGAAAGTACAAAGTCGCTTTGTGTATTTTTACGTCTTATTAAAGGTTTGTCACGTTTATTTCCATTCACTTTACCATCGCTTTGCCCATTTCATTTCGACACCACAGCACCAAAACAAAACGCCAGCCACAAAAACAAACCCTATCTTCGAAACCGACGTCCGAAGTACAGCATGCTGCATGCTGTAAGAGAGAAAGAATGCCACACCACTTGGTTTTAACTGTCATGGATGAACACAGTTTTGGAATTTGATTAATTATATCTTACTGTAAGATTTAATTAGTCAGTTCCTATGATAAGCTATGTTGTGATGTGTGATCACCAATGCAGTTTCAGTGATCACTGATGGTACAGTACACTACACATTGAAAGAATACACAGCACAAAATGTGAACACGCTTCGTTTGCAATGCAATGCTTCGTTTAAAATTAAACCCTATCTCGCTAGGAGTAGCCTAGCTGCACAAAAGAGGAACTGTATTTTGCTGCTGTGTAATTGCAGTTTGTCTGCATATTGACATTTGAAGTTTGCTGCAAGGATTCCTAGCAGCTGGCATTAGCACTGACACTCATATATATTGCAATTAAAACGAGAAAAAAAATGAAGAAAGGTGACACAGAAAATCATTTAATGATTTAATAAATCAGTCAGTCAAGCAATCAATGAATATGTTTTATGATGAACAGCTAATTTTAGCGCTGAGTGGAGTGGTAGCGGGGTGGGGGGGGGGGGAGAGAGAGAGAGAGAGGAGGAGGAGGAGGCACGTACTGCATAATGTGCACGTAGTATTTCATTTCTTTCACACACTATTAGGGGCCTACTGTTTCTTTCTGTGTTCCAATCACCCACGCATAACACCATTGGGCTCAATCTCATGTTTTATTTGAGTGATTTACAAAATACACGTACTTACTTCTGTTATCTTATTTTCTTCCTGGCTAACATTTCGCTTGAAGATTTACAGTCCCATACTTTAAGCCTGTTTCGCGCAACGCTTACGGAGGTTGACTAAATCATTGATATGTGTGTGTAGGTAGCGTTTTGTTTGAGGTGACAGTTGTGGCCTCATCTTTAAGTTTGGTGCCCCTGTGCATATGGCCACCAGTACTATTTACAGAACTGATGGCTGCATGTGCAGGCTAGTTCACTGTATCACTGATCAATGTGTATTGGGCAGCCTATTGTTTGAAGTGATCAGTGTTGGCATCATCCATGATGTCTGTGTGCATTTGGCCACTGGTACTGTTTAAGAAGGTGCTGTTTACAGAACTAGTGACTGCGTATGCATATTAGTTCTGTTATTGTTATCAGATGTGGCCTCATCTCTAAGTTTGGTGCCCCTGTGCATGAGGCCAACAGTACTATTCACAAAACTGATGGCTGCATGTGCAGTGTTAGTCGGTGATGAACTGTATAATTGAGATGTGTAGGTGGGCAGCTAAAATACAGGCAGTCAATACAAGCCACTTTCTTAACCTCAAGTTTCTATATAGGTTTTACAGTCCACTAATACCCAACAGTATACAATTGTGGATGTCTTTGGTGGGTGTTTGTGGTTTTGTGTATGTGGAGTGGGGTCGGGAGCCGGAGGTATGGCACCTATTACCATGTATGTGTATGTTCTCTTGTATGCTGATGCGTATGTACAAAACCTACATTACAAACAAACAAAAATAAATACAAAAAGCATTTAAATAATTTAAATAAATAGTTATTTGGGTATTATGCCGAGCAGGCGACTACGGCCATCTCACGGCGGTTAAATAAATAAAGTAAAGTAAGCCAAAGATACCTGGGACATATGAATGCTAAGTAATGGATAGATTATGAACATGCACAGATGTACATGTCTTTTGGTGGGTGTTCTGCGGTTTTGTGTATGTGGAGTGGGGTTGGGAGCGGGCGGTATGCCACCTATTACCATCTATGTATGTGTATATTTTCTTGTTGTATGCTGATGTGTATGTACAAAACCTACATAACAAACAAACAAAAATAAATAAATAATAAATGTAAATAATAAAATAATTAAGTCAAAGATATCTGGGACATATGAATGCCAAATAAAGGATAGATTATGAACATGCACAGATGTACATGTCTTTTGGTGGGTGTTCTGTGGTTTTGTGTATGTGGTGGGGAGCAGGTGGTATGGCACCTATTACCATATATGAGAACATGTATGTTCTCATTTTGTATGCTGATGTATAAATATGCAAACCTACATCACAAACAAACAAAAATAAATAAATAAATAAATAATAAAATTAAATTATAAATAAATAAAATAAGTCGGAAATAAATGGGACATATGAATATGCATGCTAAGTAAAGGATAGATTATGAACATGCACAGACGTAAGCATATTGAAAATTTCTTTTTTTCCTATCCTTGGTGGCCATCACCATATTACTAGTGATCATGTTCATCAAGGAATTCTTTCCTTCCATGATTAAAATTGAGTTGTAACGCTTGTGTTTCAGTGTCGTACGTAACACCAGTTAGAAACTTTCCAAAACGTCAGAAGAACAGTTTCGGTTGTGGTGTTTTGATATATACTAGACCCTGGCAATAGAAAAAATACAAGTTGAGCACCCGGCTCCCCCCCCCCCCCTTCCCCCTCCTCTCTCCACCCCCCCCCCCTCCCCCTCTCCCCCTTTTGAAAACTGATTGATCCGGCGTTGAGAGGGCTACTATTGTGTCGTGCAGTCCTGATAAAGCTTGATTATAAGAGTTCTTGAGAGTACTTGAGTGCGGATTGGTTGAATGGGTTGCAAAAAAAAATCCTATATTTAGGTGTTCAGCTGAACATGGTGATTTAGATGGAAACAGTTCGGAGATGAATTTTAGTCTGCCTGGCTTGTGCCTAAGACCAGACTGATAAGACCACTAATAAAAAAAAGAGCAGGCCTACACATAGAGCCGTTAGCCTGGAAAACAGACGAACAACATGTATGTTGTATCAGGACAAAAAGTCTTCAGAATGTTGAAGATGGTCGGCCGACACAATGCAAAACATGCAGGAGGCGCGTTTACTTTCGATATGCTTTCCTCCCACAAAGAAACCGAGTTCTATGGGAAAGGCTGCTTTAGTCAAGACCAGGAAAAATAACGTGTATGATGTACTACAAAGTTCAAATCCAAAATAATCTTTGTCTCACTTCAGGAGCAATGAAGTAAACCTGCATCAACCGCGCGTCTAATTGACTTCTTTCGAGGGCATCTCGCTGAACGCCATTTTGAAACTAGCGACGCGAGTATGCTTACGGCATTAAAAAATAATACTTTTGAAATTATTTTCTGGTAAATATGTATACATGTTTACTTGCTCATGATTTTACGTTGATCACTGGAATAAACTTGTAACTTGTATGCTTGAAATTTTCAATGTTATACAAAAAATGTCTTGCACCTTATCCGGGCCTTGTATGAGGACTTGTTCACCCACAACGAACAAATAGCGCTCAAAAAACACTTCTAAAAATATGTCTCCATCCTAAGGACAAATAATGTTGTTATGCATAAAACATATGGTGTTAGTACTTTCGTTTCGTACATGCAAACCATTGTTACTCTTTTGACAAACTACTTACCTCTGCAGAAATTGCGTAAGCTGCTAGACTACACTGATACTCTAAATATGACGTAATTCTCTCTCTCTCTCTCTCTCTCTCTCTCTCTCTCTCTCTCTCTCTCTCTCTCTCTCTCTCTCTCTCTCTCTCTCTCTCTTTCTCGCTCGCTCCTTCTAACACATAATATGAGCGCATCTTCAAGAGGCATAGATCCTCGTGTACCCAGAGGGCGCATGAACATCTATGCCTCTTGAAGATGTTTGGAACGCGCGAATGCACTCACGCACACGCATACACACACATCGACGCGCTTTCAGAAGAGCATGCAGGTGTACTTAGTATAGCATATACTTAGGTAAAGTCAACCTGATTTCACACAAATTATTGCAAGACTGAAATTGTACCGTGAAATTTTAGTTTTATCATCATTTTCGCGGAGTCTTGAAGCGAAAGCGAAACTCATATCATGTTAAATATAAAATTACGTAAAAAACAACAACAAAAATACGTCATGACAAATGACGTTTGACAAACCAATGACGCATATGCACTGCGCGCGCCACTTATAGAGTTCACTATGACGCAGTGGCACATCTGCGAGTTTTTTGCAGGAGATATTTCAAGATCAGAATCAAGTCAAAGACAAAAGGTAGACAGCGAAGACAGCTCTCATATAGAAGTTAAGGGACTTTGTGGGTTATGGTTCATCCCATCTTGTTTCATTCTTGTCCTTGCTACAAACTACATGAAAACACACACGCACACACACGCACACACGCACACACACACACACACACACACACACACATACATGCACACACACAGGCACGCACAGGCGCTTGCACACACACACACATATACACACACGCACGCACGCACGCACGCACGCACAGACGCACACACTCGAAAGTACGTAAATCAGAGGTAGGTCGGACCCCGCTACGGCTCAAACATTGTATTAAAGGCCCGGACAAACGTGGTATCGTGATGTATGTCCGGGGCCTTCAACCAACGCCTGCGTCAGACAAAGCACAGTCCCGAAATACGTCTGGCTAATATGCTTTACACACGGTACATGAAAAACAACTACATAATAAGCACATACGTATACATTGTACACTGTTAAGACTACATCTAGTACATTAAACGCAAAGCTGTAAGCATAAACGTCAAGATTATCTACACGTTTTACTTCCTCCTAACTAACCAAATACACACATACACGCACGCAAGAACTCTCTCTCTCTCTCTCTCTCTCTCTCTCTCTCTCTCTCTCTCTCTCTCTCTCTCTCTCTCTCACACACACACACACACACACACACACACATACACGCACGCATGCACGCACACACGCACACCAGCACAGGCAAACATGCACAAAACACACTGTCCTGCACACATGCACGCACACACATACACACACGCGCCCGTAAACTTACATACTTGATAGGTCTTTATTCAATTAAGTGCCCGAATAGTCTTGCTTTGAAGGTGGACAATGAAGATGCCTCGTTAATATTGACCGGAAATGAGTTCCAAAGTTTGGCCCCTGAGTAAGACAGACTAGTTTTGAATATATCAAGTCGTGGCCTAGGTACTGACAGTTTGTTCCTTGTTGTCTTGTATGGTGTGTTAGCATACTTAAACAAATCCGAGACGTACCGCGAGGTTTTGGATATGCGGACTTTAAACATTAACACGTCCTTATTGAACAGAGAGAGAGAGAGAGAGAGAGAGAGAGAGAGAGAGAGAGAGAGAGAGAGAGAGAGAGAGAGAGAGAGAGAGAGAGAGAGAGAGAGAGAGAGAGAGAGAGAGAGAGAGAGAGAGAGAGAGAGAGAGAGAATCAATGAATAAATGAATCTTTATTTTACAACGGTGAAGATATTAACACAGTCACTGACTATGTCATTTTTCGTACCTGCCGTTGATACAACTACGACTAACACTAAGTACAAGAGAGAGAGAGAGAGAGAGAGAGAGAGAGAGAGAGAGAGAGAGAGAGAGAGAGAGAGAGAGGGAGAGAGAGAGAGAGAAAGGAGAGAGAGAGAGAGAGAGGAAGAAAGAAGAGAGAGAGAGAGGAGAGAGAGCATCAATGATTCAATGGAGCTTTATTTATCAACGGTTGAGGCATTGACATCGTCACAGACATAGCCATTTTTCAAACCTGCCGTTGCTGCAAACGTACGAGACAATATACACAAAACTAAGTATATAGTTATATGTTAATGAAACAAACAAACAAACAAACAAACAAACAAACAAACAAAATTGCTAGTTTAGGGAAAGAAAGTCCCATGATGATCTCATACTCCTAAACACACACACACACACACACACACACACACACACACACACACACACACACTCACACCATCACACACACACCCACACACACACACACACACACACACATCATCATCATCATCATCATCATCATCATCATCATCATCATCATCACACGCACACACAGAGTTTGTAACTGGGAGCAAACATAATCAGATGTACAGGGCAGTATATATTTCACAACGCAATGATTACGACTGCTTCGAGAATTACTTGAAGAGACTGATTTTGAAACGGGCTAGAGAGGAAGCGGATTTCACATAATCAGGAAGCGTGTTCCAATTCTGCGTTCCCGAGAATGACAAACTAGATTTGTATATATCAATTCTTGTTTTGGGGACTAAGAAAATTTGCCTAATATTACAAAGCCTCGATTCCGACTTAGAGAAAAGAGTTGGGATATATTCTGGTATTTTCTGTTTCCACACTTTGAACATAAAAATAGCATTATTGTATCTGAAGTGGTCTTGCAGCGGCAGAAATCCTATTTTGGCGAGTTTTTCTTCTGTTGTGAGTCGTGGGTCAGGAAGGATTAACTTTGCGGTCCTTCTGTGTAACGAGTTGAGTCTCTTCAAGCGGACTTCCCGGCTGCAGCCATCCCAGACACCGTTGACGCGTAATCAATATGAGAACGTATGTGAGCATTATAGAATAGTTTGCGCGTGTCCGAGTCGGTGTAATATTTCAGTTTGGTCAACATGAAAAGATTTTGGGCTACCGTTCTGCATAAAGTGTCCGTATGAGCCTTCCACTTAAGCTGACTGTCAATTGTAATCCCTATTAGGCGGTATTCATTAACGTGTGCTATTTTACTGCCCTTTAATAAAAGGTTAAGTAACAGGGGTGCTAACTGGTGTTTTTGACGAGTGGCGATAATCATAGATTTGGTTTTAATTGGATGAACAATCAAAGAATTCCTGTGACACCATTCTGACACCTCGTCAAGACTATGCTGCAAGTTGGCAGAAATTATTGTATATATTTGTTAGTCATATGAATGGAAGTGTCAGCAAAAAGATCACATTGTACAGAGAGATTCAGATTCAGATTCAGGTGTGTTTATTGCGTTAGGCATTTTGCCCATACACAATATAATATTTCGTTCAGAGCTCAAAAATACAGAACAAAACGATCGAATGGACCGACGCGGAAACCGACGTCATTCACGACAGTTCATTATAGTATCATGACTGATTCAGTCAATTTAATAGTCACTTGTGTACGGGCTTCAACGTGTAGTCCGACAGTCACGCAGCGGCACTGTGCAGTGTTATCCAAGGAGATGTCGCACCAAGTCGCCAGGAGATGTCTCCATGATGTCGAAGTCATCACGGTGTGTCTGTCTGTCCACAGACCCACCTTGACGTAACCTGTCCTTATAGTAACGTTCTGTCTGCGTTGTTGTTGCGTGCTTGATGACAATCATACACAATGATAATGTCATCACTCTCTCCCAGCAGTAACTGCTGAGCTTGTGAGGGCCCACTGTCAAACACAATATTCTTGTACTTTGTGTTTCTGGTTGGTTTTCGTAGCAGTTTTTGTGTTAGCCGCCCTGTGATTCCCGCCACATACAGTTTAGTAGCGTGTACGTCGTAACCAGCTGCTTCTCCTTCTTTTTCGATGTCAAACACATCATCATGTTGAGATGAGAGTAGAGTAGAAAACCTGAAAAAAAGTCCTGTCCTGGTTTTCGACGTTTGACACACCTGTAGCACCCACCCCCCCTCCCTACCCCTGCACAGCACTCCACTGTGTTAAGTCATTGTCAATACAGTGAACAGCATGTGGGGAGCGTGATGTGTCCTCTGTTGCCACTGTGACTGTGTTGGAATGCAGGTCAGTAACTGGTCTTGACACAAATAAACTGAAGTGTTTGTCATTGTCACTTGCCTTTGTTTCTGTGTTGTTGTTGTCATCATTCTGTATTTCTTGTGTACCTTGGGTGTTGTTGTCCAGTCTCGCCTGATCATTGTGTTGCTCGGGCCTCCTCTGGTCACGCCGTACCTGGCTTGGGGGTTTACGTCGTCACTGCCAATTGCGTGTAGTGATGGCGGTCCCGGTCTGCTCTGCTCCCGTACACAGCCTGAGCACAAAAGTCATGTCTTCACCTTCCCTGGCGATTTTCCACGATTTAATGGAATGGTCAGCTAGGAGGGTGTTTAGCAATACCTCCACAGCGTTGAGAAGCCCGACGACTGGCATTTTCAGGCTATTTCTCGAAAAAATTTCGAGACCTAAAAACGGGTACTGCTAGCTTGTCCAGGGGGAGGTCACCCGCCCGTACAGAGAGAGAGAGAGAGAGAGAGAGAGAGAGAGAGAGAGAGAGAGAGAGAGAGAGAGAGAGAGAGAGAGAGAGAGAGAGAGAGAGAGAGAGAGAGAGAAAGCAACAGTTGAGCGAGAGCCGAGACAGACAGACAGACAGACAGAGACAGAGACAGAGAGAAATGAAATAAGTTAAATGAAATGAAACTTTATTAGAAATGAAACTTTATTTGAAATGAAACTTTCTTTGAAATGTAACTTTATTCGAAATGAAACTTTATTAGAAATGAAACTTTATTTGAAATGAAACTTTATCTCTTATCGTAATGAGCAGTTAGCACATGTGCCATTGTTCATGTTAACCATTGCTACTCTGCTAAAAATACAACGCTACTAACATATAAAACAAGTTGTGCATTGTACAGCACATCACTTAAAAATAAATGGATAAATGGAGGACACCGGTTGCAATGGGTGGCAATGTGAAAAGTGTAAATTAAAAAAATATGAGAGAGAGAGAGAGAGAGAGAGAGAGAGAGAGAGAGAGAGAGAGAGAGAGAGAGAGACAGACAGACAGACAGACAGACAGACAGACAGACAGACAGACAGACAGACACAGACAGACAGACAGAGAGATTAAGTTTTGAAAGAAACAGACACATCATACACATGAACAAACTTGTCCAGTCCCTACGTACATGCTAGCTTGGGGTTATTGTTGTATTTATGTATAGTCCCGCGTAAACATTTTGACGTCAAATTGATTGTGAAAGCATTCCTGCTCCTCCCGGCCCCACCCGTTTGTGAATTGTCGAGTGGTAACATCGCTCTTGGCGAAGTCGGGTACAATACCGGGTACCAATCGTCGAAATTACAAAAATTCAGTTCTCTGCAAACCTAGAGTAGAACTTTTTGTGTGCCCATGAGCTGCGATCAGTCCCCATAACCATATTTTCACTATCAAGGGAGATTACTCCTCTGACTCTTATACGGGAGTTACGCACTTTGTTGGCTGAAGTGGGGTAACTCTCCTCAAAACTCATACCATTTTGGTTGCGTCTTTCACGTCCAACGCCATATGTCTGAAATAGATCGACGGTATTAGCTCAAAACGTAGTGCTTGATTAGCTTGGCGCCTGGGCACGCGCCAGGGTAATCGAGCACTACCTTTGAGTTCCACGGGCAGTCCAGATTTATTACTCTTAAATTAATCAGTGTTACTCTTCATTTAACCCGTTCAATGCTGAGAAAATCTGACCAACACACAACTGCAAGAGGTATAGGTCCTCATGAACCTCCGTAGTTGCGGGGGCTCACGAGGATCAATGCTTCTCGCTGACACCACTTTGAATCCATGTTCCTGGGACATCTAAGGTTTTTGGTGTTGAATCAACGAAGATTGCAGAAACGCAGTCTGCGTCAACTGACACTGAAAGAGTTAATCAGTAACTTTACCATCGATTTTCAGATGACTGCGATTTTGTTGTGTAGGTTAAAAAAAAAATCATCTCTTTGTTTCCAGTGAAGGCAAATTTTATTTCTGAATGTTGTCTTACCCACACCAGTGTGTGAAATATGTTTGACTAAAATAGTTCAAGGGTAGTGCCAGAATAGCTTGGCGCCTCTAGGCGCCAAGCTATTCTGGCACCACACTTGAACTAAAGCCATTGGTCTATAACCTTATCTGTAAGTACTGTAATGTAGCTTACATATGGCAGTGTACAAATTTGAAGCTTTTAGCCTCAGCATGATATGAGTTAATTCAACGCCAAAGAGCCCCAGCCGAAGAACAGGGACACAAAGTGGTGCCATCAAGAGACATAGATCCTCAAGTACCCTCGCTGTTGCGGGGGCTCGTGACGATCTATGCCTCTTGCAGTATAATCATGTTTAGTTTTCTCGGCAGTGAGGGAATTAAATGGAACTGCAACAAACCCTTGGCTCATTTAAGTGACACGAATTTAGAAAAACAGCCTGAGCGGACGGGGGGTAGATTGACACAGATTTTGTGCTGGCGTCAGTATCAAGATGTTTGGAAGACAAGAACAGGGAGGGGGAAAGTGGAGAGATCGAGGAATTCCTAAACAACAAAATCCGACCCCTGAGGTGTCTGTATTCACCGTCTGGCCACTGCCCCAGTAAAAAGGTGTCAAACTTGGAGGACTTAAGTGTCGTTCGTTCGCGTTACGCAACAAATTTGACCGTTACAGTGCGAGTTGATCGAGACTACGGGATCTTGGCGTACTCAAACTGAATGGGTGACGAGTCTTGGGTACCAATGCTGAAAGGGCGACAGGTCTTGGCTACCCACAGTGAACAGAGTGAGTGTCTGGGCGCTCCAGGTTGAATGACCTACTTACGCAACAGCCAGCGGTTTCAGATCGGTTGTGATTGCTTTTTGATATGCCTCGCAGCAGTTCGTCGAGATCCGACTTTTGAATTTAGTTCTAGCTATCAACAAGAGGCACAGACTCTCATGAGCGCCACCTGTAACCACTTGATGCTCCATATACATCTGGATGTTTTAGTTTCAAGGAGTGTTTTATGATGTACCTCTCAGAAGTTAGTCGAGATTTGAATTGCGAATCCAGCGTGGACATCAACAAGATGTGGACCTGAAGACGTGTCTCACAGTAGTTGTGCTTTTCGCGAGTACCCGTCAAGTAGATTCGAGTGAGCATTGTAAGCTAGTGTCGCAACACCCTTAGCAGATGATGTCAATATAGCAAGCAAGAGACACAGATACTCAATAGCCCCCGAAGCCTGCGGGGGCTATTGAGCATATATTATGTCTCTTGCAAATCATGAACGAGTTTTGAGTGGGGACAAGAGTATCAAAGTTTTAAACAGTTTTGATATCATTGGCACAATGACTGTACGCCTGTAAATGCCGGGATGTCGCGGACACTGTTGTTTATCTGTTGTTAAAGTCCTGATATAGCTGATATCTGATTTAACTTCGATATTCTGTATGAAGGTCACCAATTATTACAGTGTCAAAAAGTTACAACGGGATGTCTTGTTTTGAAGTCTGTCTTGTCCGTGCCACGGAAAGCGTTAAACGTTTAGGGAAAAACATATTTTGTCCACCACAAACTTTATTCACAGACCGGGCACAGAAAAGGGTCTAAACTAAATTTGACCCCGCTCTGCCTTCGGAATCCGCAACCATTCGTACGAGAGTTGAACGCTCTACCAACTGAGCCTGTGCCACGGAGACAAAATTCTCTGAAGTATTAAGAAACTAGTGCTTTATTTAGCATACTTTGTCCGCTTCGAAATAACGGTGCCCTTTTCCCGCTTACTAAACGACAAACGACGTCGGTGGAAATTAACCCTTCGTATGACCCCGAAAATCAATTTATTTATCACACATGATTTGTTCATAAAGTTGTTTACAGTGTTTGAACGTCATTTCATGAATATGATTACAGTAACAATGAACCTTGTCATATGAACAAATAAATAGTTTGTAAACCTTGATCTGATGGAATCCCCGCCATATCCGCTGCACCCTATTTTATTCGCTTCAAAATAACCGTGTCATTTCTCCGTGTTAACCCTCTTAACCCCATGGCCCCATTTCCAAAATTTTGAAGTTGTCACCTGACAACTATGTACCAGTTGCAGTAGATGGATGGGTCGTGATAATTCAAGGGTAGTGCCAGATTAGCTTGACGCCTTCAGGCGCCAAGCTAACCTGGAGCTACCCTTGAATTATCACGGCCCATCCATCTGCTGCGGTAGGGTCTTGGGGCTAAATGGGTTAAGCCGAGACAAGGTAGGCTAGAAATGCTTTAGCATGCTGGCCCATCATTGGAGTCACGTGTTTCCAAGTTTTACAGACCTTCAGACTGGCGTGCATGGAGACTATGCTTTATTCAAGCCACAGACTACAGGCCACAGTGTTCACGGCGTGTATCTATGCGTAGTTTCAGGCCTCTTCCGTTGTGAAAGACTGAACTTGTTCAGTACTATACAAGTCGATGCACATCTTTAAAAAACACATCTATCGCCCACAGTTTGAGAGTCTGATTGTGTGCTTCCGTCAAATAAACGTTTAACTTAGTACCCTATTACTTTTATGGGGAAAATGGATTTCTGTTTAAGATATTCCCCTTCACTGCCAGTAGACGCAAATTGTGTTTCTGAAATCTTTGTTTTTTCAATGCCAAATAGCCATCAAATACCTATAAGGAACATGTATGCATAGTGGTGTCAACAAGAAATATATATCCTCATGCGTCCCCAGCCAATACGATTGCTCGTGAGGATCTGTGTCACTTGCAGCTGAATCGAGTTTACTTTTTTTCTCAGCAGCGAAAGGGTTTAGTAATGACAAGACCTCAGTTTTTACAAAGATAGATCTGAAAGACATAATTCTCTTTTGTGGATCAAAATCGCGTTGACGACTATTTTCCCCCAAAGAAGAACACAAATCATTATATGTGTACTGGTTTGCGATTCTGGATCTTACGGCTGCACGCCGTAAGATCCAGAATCACAGACCAGCACACTCTTTAAAAGCCATTTAGGCTTTGGCCAAACACACTAATTCACACAAGCTGACGGCACGTCCTTCGTCACAGCGACAGCGGGTCGCATTGACCTGACAGCGCGCGCGTTAGTGCACGTGCGCTCCGTATTTGCCGCACGTGCAGTGCGAGCTGGTGTGCGTGCCACCTGCGATCACCTGTGGTTAGTATTGTCGATGTCGCTGCTGTTTGTTGGAAAAACAACGCCGCTTCGAAAGGCTGTAGGGATAATAAGCCTCTACGAGGCTGGCCAGTTTGCTAATGACCCCCAATAACTCAGTTGTGGCAGGCATTCCCTGAACTAAACCTCCAAAGTAGTTTCAGGTTGTCTCTAAATCCTGATGAGGTTGGTCTAGGCAGGAGTAGAGGAGAAGTATTGCTGGCTTCAATATACCGCGGTTTCCCATATAACGCGCTCAGGTCTCTGCCGTGCACGTGAGTGTAAAGGTCCTCGGGCTGACGTCAGCCTTAGCTGTCCCGCGCACGGCCGTGCGCGGGCCAGCTAAGGCTGACGTCAGCCCGATGATCTTTTGCTCACTAAGAGTTTTTTTTTTTATTATTATTTATTTTATTTTATTTTTTTTATTTTTTTATTTTTTTGGGGGGAGGGGGGGGGAGGGGTTTTTTTTTTTTTTTTGCATATCATGAGCTGACCGACCTGAGCTGTTTTTCGCAAATCTATGTAAATTCACAAGTATATATATATATATGTAAATCACAAATATATTTGTAAATCACAAATCTACGTAAATTCACAAGTAGTCTATATATATATATATATATATATATATATATATATATATATATATATATATATATATATATATATATATATATATATATATATATATATATATATATAAATCACAACTCTATGTAAATTTACAAGTATATATATGTAAATCATTAGGCTGTGTATATTCACAAGTAACCTATATACGTAAATCACAGCCTTATGTAAATTCACAAGTCTGTTTAAATTCAGAAGTAGGCCTATACTTGCAAATCACAAGTCTATAAAAATTCAGCACCACAATAACGCGATCGAGAAAAAAGCAGTCCTATTTTAATATGGCTCCCGGTCGGCTCCCGCGATATGCTGATGTGTAGTCTGACCTGTACTATACGGGAAACTCCTCAGTCACAGTAATTTGCTCAATTAACCTAACGAGTTAACCCATATCATACTGAGGCGAAAAGCTTCAAATTTGTAGACTGCCATATGCAAGCTACATTATAGTACCTACAGATAAGCATATAGACCAATGGCTTTAGTTCAAGGGTGGTGCCAGAATACCTTGGCGCCTACTGGAGACGCCAAGCTATTCTGGCACTACCCTTGGACTATTTTAGTCAAACATATTTCACACACTGGTGTATTCCGAATGATAAGGGTTAACAGGCAGCTAATTGAGATAAAACAAGCCATTAAGCTGGTTAGCCAACACCTAGTGCATTCATTCCGCTGCCGGACTGAAGGCCACGGAACACAGTGCCGTTTCCGTAATGTCCAGTCTCTTAGCCTTAGTCAGTCCCAGTCATCCCCTAATATTTCAATCCCCTAAAACAAACCACTACCGCCTATCAGCTGTACATTTGCCATGCACAAAATACAACAAAAAAACAGCACACTGACTGTCTCATTTCTTGGCTATAAACCTGATTCCTTACCAACCCCACACCCAAGCACAGCTGAAATCAGTGTGCCCCTCAAATCACTACGTCAACGGCAACTCAACATTGGCCCACAATTGTCCACTGGATAAGCTCAGGATGGTATGAATCAAAGCACTAAACATGTCTCCTCTTATCTAACCAGAAATTTCCAGCAAATTCCAACATTCAGCCCTACTACAAATTTTCAAACAAAACAAGGCAAAAAGTTATTTTTAAAAACACCACCCAATTTGAATATGTAACATGACCTGAAGTTTACTTGTTGCTGTGCACAGTGTAGTTCCCACGAGGAGCGTTAGTATTGAAGCCAAGTCGGCTGTTTAGTTCCAAAAGTTTCGTTCCAGACGCGGCAAGATATGCTTAAAGTACACAATATGATCATATTATTGTGTGATGCCGCATACGTAACAATGACGTAATGCACGTATTAATGTGACGCACTTTAAAGATTCATGCGTCGCTATTACAAAAATGTATTTTTTTCATAAAATGCAATATTCTTATTTTGGTAGAGAATAATAACCATATTGCCTTCTCTCGTCCTATTCTCTGTGCGTGTGTGTGTGTGTGTGTGTGTGTGTGTGTGTGTGTGTGTGTGTGTGTGTGTGTGTGTGTGTATGTGTGTGTGTGTGTGTGTGTGTGTTTGTCTGTGCGTGCGTGCGTGCGTGCGTGTGTGCGTGCGTGCGTGTGTGTGTGTACCCGCGCGGGGTTAACTCTCTGTCTGTCTCTGTGTGTGTGCGTGTGAGTGTGTGTGTGTGTGTGTGTGTGTGTGTGTGTGTGTGTGTGTGTGCGTGCGCGCGCGCTAGCGTGCACGCGAGAACGCACACACACACACATACACACGCGCGCGCGCGCGCGCACACACACGCACAGAGTGAGTGAACCCCTTCCCGGCCGCTGAACGTATCTTGTATTTCTGAAATATTTGTTCATTCAAAGACCAAAAGTCCCAAAGTCCAAAAGTCGCAATGTCCTAGGAACATAAATTACGCAAACTGGTCTTAGCAAGAGACATAGATCCTCGTGAGCCCCCGCGAATGCGGGGGCTCATGAGGATCCATGTCTCTAGCAGTTGTATCGTGTTCCGTTTTTTCTCGGCAATCAAGGGGTTAATGTGCACCTTGTCTCTTGGTGTTATCATGATTTCTTCACGCCTTATTAGCAAGTTAAACTCACCCCATTACAAAGCCAAACACAGACGCAAACAGTTTTACGGGTTATATTTGAACGAGCAAATCCGGACAGTGCATGCGTATAAATATTTCAAAACTAATTTACACAAGAAAAACAAATCCGAGTGAAAACGAACAAAAAGCATTATGTGTGTAACAGAGTTGTCTCTCTTGAAAAAAAAATATACTCATGAATATCTTTCTATCTGCAAGAGACATAGACTCTCATGGGCTCATGTAGTGGTACCTGCTCATGAGAATCTATGCCACGTTCTGGCCAAGATTAGCTTACGCTATTCCTCACATTAAGGATGTTATTCGTAGGTGAAAAGTTTTAGCGAAACCAGTGTGCTTTAAACCCATCCCAGTCGCTGCAGAGCCTGGGGAAAAAATGAACTCTGTCCAACTGCAAGAGACATTGATCCTCATGAACCCCCGCGGTTGCGGGGGCTCATGAGGATCTATGTTTCTTGGTGACACCACTTTATTACCATGTAAATCGGACTGTTGTGGCTTTTTGGCGCTAAATGGAGAATTTCAGAAACACAATTTGCTTCCAGGTGAAATAAAAGCCGAACACGGATGAAACAGAACAAATATCGCTAGATCGTATCCCATTTACAAAAATCCACCAGTCTGTTTTGTTTTGGAATGAAAACACGTTGTTGATGAAATTGTCGTGGCTGTTTTCATGCAAATGTGTCAGACGTTTCATGAAATATCGATGCCGCGTGTTGGGAGGGTGAATAGCATTTCATGCATTATTACACATACTCTTGTTTATTTTGTGCAGCGCGAGGATAGTGAAACTCTACGATAAAACATAGCAGCGCCCCTTCCCACTCCTTCTGCAATCATGATAAAAGTTCCCAAACAAAAGTTTGCAGCGCCTTTGTTAACATGGGAATGGTGAAGCCCTGGTTGTGTGCCGGTTGATTGGTTGGTTGGTTCCTTCGTTGGTTGGTTCGTGGGTTCTCGTTGTTTCTTTGGCTGGTTGGTTGGTTGGTTGGTTAGTTCGTTCGTTCGTTAGTTAGTTCGTTTGTTCGTTTGTTCGTTTGTTCGATTGTTCAATTGTTCCTTCTTTCGTTAGTTCGTTCGCTCGTTCGTTCTTTCGCACGGTCAGCATAAGACATACAAGAAAATGTCTGGGTTCTTTAAATACCTCGAAAATTTCAGCTGGAGTTTAAAAAAAAAAGGAAATATGATTGATCATTGTATGCCCTATACAAAACTGTGTTCCCCCCCCCCCCCCCCCCCGCCCCCCACCCCCCCCCCACCCCCACTCCTCGCCTCCACCACCGCCCGCCCTTTCATCAGCTCAAGTTATGCCGACGAGTTCTAAATTAGTCGATTTTTCTCTGCGTCGAGTGCACAATTATGTCCAGGAAAAGAATGTAATTATAGTGTATGGGTTATAACGTATCGTCATCCAGGCGCACTTGGACGTTTTATTCAAGATGCTAAAATGGTGTATTGCTTTGAATGCCTGTTGCACCTAAGCGCTGCTTTAGGTGAAAACCTTTCACTCATTTGTATTAAAACAAATGTAATAGTAGCCACTGTATTCACTCTCCGAGCAACCCGATAGTTCTACCCGTTTCCCACCCTCATCAGAAGTTGCCGTCTGTCTTTCCATTCCTTATTGATGCCGGTCAGTGGTGGTACTGAGACTAAATCAGCAGGGGAGGTAGATTCCGAAGAATTACTGCTCCTTAAGGGCTATTGACACAAAAGTAACGTTCTCTTACTGTTCCTCGAGTGCAAGAGGCATAGAGTCACATGACCCTTGCGGCCGCCAGGGCTCATGAGAAGCTATGCCTCTTGCTGATACAAACAGGTTAGATTACTAAAAGAAGAAGCAGAAGTTTACAACTATGAGACGGTGGGTGTTGAGTTTCTTTCATCTTGGTGGGCACGAAATATGTCCCTGGCTCTTAAGGACGCAAGTTTTTTCAAGTTCGGTTCTGTGAGAACTTAGAAACCAGCAATGGTGAACTATTGTATATGAGAAGGCATCTAACTAATCTGGCACTGCAGTACCCTTGACATCACATAGCCCGATCTACTTCCGGCTGCGGCATATTAAGGGTTAATATCAGCGTTACAGAAATGTTAACCCCTCGACTGCCCGAGAAGAAGTGAACTCGGTCCAGCTGCAATAGACGTAGATCCTCATGAGCCCCCGCAGTCGCGGGGGATCATGAGGATCTATGCCTCTTGCTAACATCTACTTTGAATCCAATGTTCCCGGAACTCCGGGAATCTTTGGTGTTGAGTGAACGAAGATTGCACACACACACACACACACACACACACACACACAATCTGCTTCCGTATACAGGCAGTAGTGGAACTGTGTGTTAATGTAAATGTAACAGAAAATGTTAGCTCATTCAAAGCGTCTCGCATCAATATCTGCTATTGAAACTAGTTACCTTGAATGGGTTAAACGCAGTAACCCTTACTTTCAATCGATCTCGTCCAGGTATGAACATTTCACTACACCTAATCCCCAATATCCCCTCTCCAACCCGAACCATCGCACTCATCCACCTACCTACCCATGTACTCATCCGCACCCCATCTCTCAAAGTCACGTAGATCAGTCAGGATGGATTCTTGTCCGACCTGAGTTTTTACGACATGCGCTTTTTGTAGTCGGTGGGATAAAATTTGCGTGATGGTCCCCGTAATTCTAGTGATCGTTCCACTTGCGTGCACATTATGGTACACCCGCGGCGGCTTGGCTGTACAATGCAATTCAGACGGGCCGGGCCGGGTCGTTGTCCGAAGCGGGTATTGTACCAGCTACCCTTAGAAGCTCTGCGGGTGGATGACATTGGTTACTGATGCAGCAGTGGCGTAGGAACCCGCAGTGGCAGTGGGGGTTTGGGTTGGTGGAAGGGCCTGGAAGGGGCAGGTATAGTTTATACATCTTCTGGACAGAAATGTCCCAACAATGGAAGAACACGCTTAAAAAGGACAATTACAACACAATTTAACCCATGTCATCCTGACACACCCATTGCTTGAAATAAATTTGACTATGATAGTTCAAGGGTGGTGCCAGAATAGCTTGGCGTCTCAGACCATTGAACTAAAACAGCTGATCTGTCTCCTAATCTGCAATTTTGCTTTCATAAAACAATAAGCAATTTTTTTAAAACAGCCTCAGGATGTAATGGGTTAATAAATTGTGTGGGCTTTTTGGGGGCTTGGCAGTAACGTTTTTGGTCCTGATCTGTTGGAAACGATATGACCATGGTATTTATTGGCTGCACTTCTGTCTTTTGTTGGTACAGTACTTTCCTTGGTCCTACGTATGGTCATAAAAGTGCGCTTGCATTGGGCAGTAGCGGCAGTTCCAGGCGTTAATATCAATTTGCTAAAAGTACAGTACGAGGTAGTCTAGTTTGTTTTGTCGCGAAAACTCGGGCTGAAAATTGTATGAAATATACGAAATTGTAATATCTGCATTTGTCATATATAGAATATGTCCCTGAATCATAATGCATTGGTAACGTACATCATTTACCCTTTACCCACACTGGCTGTCTCCATCGATCTGCTACCGCTATCGGCGTTAGCGATTCGATGGAGACAACCACAAAACAGAAGCCATGCTGGTAGGCACTCGCCAGAAACGTTCCCAGCTCCCTCCCTCCCTCCACCTTCAACTCGACAGCACCCCCATCTCCCTCTCTGACTCGGCCAAAACCCTTGGCGTTATCCTCGATTCCTCTCTTTCCATGACCAGCTTAGTCTCCGCCACGGCCCAAGCACGCTACTTCCACCTCCGCCGCATCAGTCAGATCAGAAAATACCTCACTACCGGGCTGCCACCAAACTTGCTGGTCACGGACTACAGTGCCGTTTCCGTACTGTCCAGTCTCTTAGCCTTAGTCAGTCCCAGTCATCCCCTAATTTTTCAATTCCCTAAAAAACACTACCGCCCACCAGCTGTACATTTGCCATGCACAAAACACAAAAAAAAAAAAAAAAAAAAAAAAAAAAAACCAGCACATCACCCGTCTCATTTCTTGGCTATGAGACTGGTTCCTTACCAACCCCACACCCAAGCACAGCTGAAATCAGCGTGCCCCTCAAATCACTACGTCATTGGCAACTCAATATAGGCCCAAAATTGTCCACTGGATAAGCTCAGGATGGTATGAATCAAAGCACCAAACATATCTCCTCTCAGCTAACCAGAAATTTCCAGCAAATTCCAACATTCAGCCCTACTACAAATTTTCAAACAAGACAAAAATTATTTTTAAAAACACCGGTCCTCTTACTGGCTGAACTGGCCAAATTTGACTGTGTAATGTGACCTGCTGTCTCTCTCATCCTATCTCGCATTGACTACTGCAACTCTCTCCTTTCCGGCCTCCCTCACTCCACCACTTTCACTCTCCAGCGCGTCCAGAACAATGCTGCCTGCCTCGTCCTCAGAAAGAAAAATCCGACCACATCACTCCCCTGCTCAAACTCCTTCACTGGCTTCCCATCCCCCAACGCATCCAATACAAGATTCTGTCTCTCTGCTACAAATCCCTGAACAACTGCGCTCCCGCCTATCTCTCAAACTTACTTCACCCCTACACTCCCTCGCTCCGCCTCCGACCCTCTCCGCCTCCACATCCCCCGCATGGCGGTCCGTGGCGCAGTGGTTAAGGCGCCTGCCACCATTGCCAAAGGTGCGAGGTTCGATACCGGGTTCCGGCGTCGGACTTTTTCTCCTCTGGTAAGTGTCACCGTTAATTCGGACAGACCGTCGGGGGTTCTTTCTCCCGGTACTCCGGTTCTTCCATCCCCCACCCCCACCCCCCCCCCCCCCCCCCCCCACTCCCCACACTTTGGTACCGGTTTCAGGCCACTTTACAAATTTCAAATACAAGCGATCAAAAATTTCTGTAACTTCAGTAGCTGAACTGGACCTTCGTCTGTCTTGTACTGTGTTTGTCTTAAATGGCGTAAATCCGTGTCTGTTACGTGAGTGTGCGTGTTGGGTTTCAGTTTGCGGCGCTTTGAGTCGATTCGCCAAAAAATTGAGAAAAAGCACCTTTATAATAACGGTATTATTATTATTTTTTACCAAACTCAGCACTTTCGTCAGTAGCGAATCGAGGGAGATAACCAGTGTGGAGCTTGTATGATAAAGTGAACGCCTGTGGACAGACTGAGGCAAGTTCGACACTGGTTGTCTCCCCGATTCGCTACTACGGATTGCGAATCGAGGGAGATAACCAGTGTGGACAAGCTCTAACAGCATTCGGATAAAAGAAAGACTGGTACTAGTCAGCAAAATGTCTTTGACCGATGTCGGCCTTAGCTGACTTTTGCCCACGGGTCTTGCCATGATATTCGGGTGGCCGGTTAACCGTCTTATAGGTTGGCCGGATACCACCTGTCATCACAACCGGAACAACTGGAAGCAGTGTGATAAACTCCTTGTACTCGTTGTACTCGTATCAGTGCTGAAATTATTACAAGCTACTAAGCCGAGAGCAGAAATAAGGAAAAATTGTATAAAATAAATAGAATAGAATACAATAGAATAAATGAAAAATAAATGAAAATAAAATAAATGGAAAGGGCGCTTTTTAAAACTATAAGAAAACAACGTCGGCGTAAGTGAACACCACGTGTCAATATACCCATCGTGTATGTCAGGGGCGAGCGTTAAAGGGGCACACCCGACCTTTTTAAGGCTTTAGTTCCCAAAATGCGTTTACTGGGCTTCAGTATACATACCCACTTAGACAGTGACCAACCTATTGTCCCACCAAATGCTTTCTTTCGTCCGTTCAAAGCGAAAAGAGGCCCACCGGAATCTTTCCTAGGATCCCAGGAAAGATTGCTTGTGATAGGCGATGGTAGCTGACGTCATAACTATTCTATACGACCTTAGGTCATCTGCATAATTATAACCAATCAGAGACAAGATGGCGGACGAACCAGCGAAGAAAAAAAGAAAGTATCATCGAGTCGCGCCGACATTGTCAGACTAGGTAATTGCGGAAGAAAAGAAAGAGGAAGAGAGACAAAAGTAGAATTGACATCAGACAAGGGTATATGGACATGTGACAACGCGTAAAGCTAGAGCTTGGCTTGACCACCCACCGGAAATTTGTCACTTTCCTGCTGAATAAGTAAGTAATCTACGGTCTTTGTTGATCTTCCTATAGTTCTGCGAGCGCTAGTGATTTTCAGATTTCATGATCTTCAGTAGAATTTATCGCTTACTGATTTCGAAAGATTTTAAACCTGTTTAATCATATAGTTGCGAGCTAGTTATCACATTTTATGCTGCGGAGAGATCTGAAAACTACCGTGTGTGTCAAAGTTGCTCATCGCTGGTCGTAACATGTTTTTGTCTGTACCGGCTCTGATTCACTCGATTCAGAGAGGTAGTGTTTCTGCTGCGAGGGTAAATTTGTCTTTTCTAATGATGTTTTACGTAGACCTCGACGTGTGAGACTTGAAATTGACTGCAGTGCAGAAAGTCGGTATAATTACCAATGTTCTGTTTCAATGATGGAAGACGGTGCGTGTTTCCGAGGGGTAAAGGATCAAAGGTCAAACTAGGCACCGTGGACGCCGGCACGCTCGCTTTGCGAGCGCAAATACGCACGCCCTCGGTGCACTACTGTACGCACGATCGTTACTAGTACAATAAATTAGCAGGTCGAGCGGAACCCGCATTGTGATTTTGACAGCATAGCGAGTACGGAAGGTTTATTCTACTTTTAAATTTACATCAAAGGGATGCCGGAGAACATCAGTACATGTGTGTACATCACGCCGATGACCTCGTGACCTGCAGTATTGTGATACACTGATAGCCGGGTTCTGCCTCGTGACGTAGGCTCATAATTATGCATATTAATTCAAAACCAGGCCGACGCAGACGATAAATTCGCGACTCGGGTACAAAAACAATACACCCTCCAAACGATGAATTTCGACATTTGGCATTGTATTTACCGAATCGGGCAACATCTCCCTTCTTAAGCTACTCGATCTCTCAGCCGCCTTCGACACTATAGATCACTCTATCCTCCTCCACCGCCGTCACCACTCCTTTGGCATCACTGACTCTGCTCACTCCTGGTTTCTCTCCTACCTCTCCGACAGACAGCAGTCCGACACCAACGACGGCGTCTCCTCTAACCCAGTCAGGCTCTCCTGCGAAGATCCACAAGGGTCCGTCCTGGGCCCGGTCCTTTTCACACTCTACACCTCTCCTCTGTCCAGCATCATCCAGTCTCATCACATACACCACCACCTCTACGCTGACGACTCACAACTACTAGACAAAGACAAACTCGACAACACTCAGTCACTACTGACTCGCACGGCTGACTGCTGCGAAAATGTGAAAAACTGGATACTGACACAGCAAACAAACTTTAAACTGAATGACGACAAAACGGAAGCCATGCACTCGCCAGAAACTCTCCCAGCTCCCTCCCTCTCTCCATCTTCAACTCGACAGCACCCCCATCCCCCTCTCTGACGGCCAAGAACCTCGGCGTTATCCTCGATTCCTCTCTTTCCATGACCAGCTTTGTCTCTGCCACGGCCCAGGCATGCTATTTCCACCTCCGTCGCATCAGCCAGATCAGAAAATACCTCACTACCGAAGCTGCCACCAAACTCGCTGTCTCTCTCATCTTATCTCGCATCGACTATTGCAACTCTCTCCTTTCCGGTCTTCCTCACTCCACCACTTTCACTCTCCAGCGCGTCCAGAACAACGCTGCCCGCCTCGTCCTCAGAAAGAAGAAATCCGACCACATCACTCCCCTGCTCAAGCTCCTTCACTGGCTCCCCACCCCCAACTCATCCAATACAAGATTCTGTCTCTCTGCTACAAATCCCTTAACAACTACTCTCCTGCCTATCTCTCCAACTTACTTCACCCCTACACTCCTTCCCGCTCCCTCCGCTCCGCCTTTGACCCTCTCCGCCTCCACATCCCCCGCACAAACTCGGCACTTTCGGCCCCGCTCCTTCTCCGTCTACGGTCCATCCACCTGGAACAATCTCCCTCTCTCTCTCTCTCTCTCTCTCTCTCTCTCTCTCTCTCTCTCTCTCTCTCTCTCTCTCTCTCTCTCTCTCTCTCTCTCTCTCTCTCTCTCTCTCTCTCTCTCTCTCTCTCTCTCTCTCTCTCTCTCTCTCTCTCTCTCTCTCCGTCAGAAACACTCTCTCTTCTCCTTCCAGTCCGCCCTCAAAACTCACCTCTTTCAACAGTTCTAGCACTGCAACGCCACCACACACCCCACCCTAAGCTGACTGTCGTAATGTATTTGTGGTACGTGAGTCATTGTCATAAGTGTGCGGATGCGTGCGCGAGTTGTGAGTGCGCGCTTAGAGTTATAATCATTATAAGATAAACGCATTATAAATACCGTAATTATTATTTATTATTTTACATCATAAAGCTCTAAGATAGTACACAAAGGACCTATACACATACTGTCAGCAGTATATGTTGCAGAAAGTTTTCTGACTGTGTTGAGATACTTGATCCTGGGGAATATAACTTTAACCACACACTCCACACAAACACAAAAATAACTAAAGGCCTCCATTACATTTTTTTTTTTAATTTGGGGGGTCAAAAAACTATTTTCAGAGGATAGTTGATAGAAAATATCCTCCTCACGGGTATTGTTTCGTAAGCCTGTCTGGAATAAATGACTAATAATTTGTTTTTAAAAGGACTTGTCTGTCAAACAATTCAAAGTAACTACCGAAGTGTCAAGATTAGTGACCAAAAATGTGCTCTGGTCCGCCCGTAATTTTTGTCATTACGGCTGTCCATTTGTGTGTTGAGACTGTGATTGTGGACCTTAAGACTCTAGAATGAGTGCTCATCTGTGATTTTGGGCCTTACGGCTTTCAGCCGTAAGGCCCAAAATCACGGACCAGTAGAGAAATAGACAGATGCAAAGGGAGGTAAAAAATGGGCGGGCCACAGTATGGGGAGCGGAGTGTCTAAAAACCTGTTATACCAAGCAAGGTGTTGCCCGCGAACCTCCGCGCCCCACCTCCCTTCACAGTTCCGAGAGAGGCATAGATTCTCAAGTGCCCCTGCAGATCGCAGTCGGTCTGTTAACTATACCGGTAAAACGTGAGTCATTTAACGTATATGATCCTTCAAAGAGGGAGACCCAAGGGGTTCAGCTTGCAATTTGACTGAAAATGAGATAATCACAGTGCTTCATGTTGATGTCTAAAATCTGTTACAAATGCCACCACCATCTGCAACAGACAGCTCTTGGTGATCTCCCGCAGGCTTGCAATGTGTTCGTGAGTACCCATGCTCTCTCTGGTCGCATTTATATCTGTGTTCCTTCAACAGAAATAGTCAATGGAGGTCGGGTCGAAATTGGGTCGGAAACTGACATGGGGTGTGAAAATATTGATGCACTCCTTTGCCCGTTTTCTACGATAAACAACAGTGAATCAATTTCACTCTCAAACACAAATATTCCATCGTCAGCTACCGGGATCCATCTGCAATAGACACAGATTCTCATGAGCCCCCGCGATTTCGGGGGCTCATGAGGATCTGTGCGTATTGCTGACAGGAATCCGACTGGCTTTTTTGTAATCGTTCTTACATCTTTCGTTCTTGTACAGAGAAAACCTAGGAAAACGTTTTAGTGTTTCTCACACTCAGTCTCTCCTTTCGTCAGATGGTACCAAATGTTCCCAATTACACTCTCAGTTGACCAACACAAAAAAACTGGCGACAATTTTGCAAACACTCCTTTATACTCTGCAACACTAGTAATTCAATTTTATCTCAGACTTCGTGATTTCATCATTTCTGAAACAAAACGTTTTGGTTGGAGATTCGTTAGTGAAAAATAATTTTTCATCAAAACAAAACAAAAATTAAAAAACAAAAACAAAAACAAAAAACCAACGCAGTGTACAGTAATCTCATTTTGCCAATTTCGAGTCTGTACTGAATCCAGACCAAAAAATGTGTCTGCCAAGCGTGTAATATGCAGAAAAGGACTGACACAACTGTGTTGTAACTGTCTATTATAAGCACGTTTCTTTCGCCGTTGGGTTCCGACTGATCTGAGTCTGCACTAGAGCAACAGAAAGCCTGCTCCTCGAAGCTTGCAGTAAATGTATAGTGGCTAATAGCGAGTCCACCCATCGTTGGTAGCAACCTGCCATGGAGGCTACTGAGCAAATTTACTTACTTACTTACGCCTGTCACCCCTACCCGGGTATAGGCCGTCGACGAGAGACCTCCAGCAACTCCTGTCCTGTGCTTCTCCTTCGATTCTACTCCAGGTGGTTCCCAGTCTCTTGATGTCTGCTTGGAGGTCTCGACGCCAGGAGTTTCTCGGCCTACCTCTTTTCCTCTTTCCCTGGGGGTTCCATGACAAACTGAGCAAATTTGGTTAGGGACATAAACACACTCGATACTGCCCGCTAACATCCCATTCGCACCTGTTGCGCCTTTCTAATAGGACCCGACTCCTTCAGCTACCAACATCTCTGCATCTTCATGGACATTATATTGTATTATGCTAGAACAGTACGTGCCGTGCTCGACTTTTGATGCTCGAGTCACAGAGTGGGGTTAAACTGTATCAGTGAGTGAGTTCTGGTCTGTGATTTTGGACCTTACTGAAAATACGTAAAGTCCAAAATCACAGACCATCACGCAAATATAACTGGCCATCAGGTCCAAACGAAAGTCGCACACTGAGCCGCGCTGCGGAGCACTAATTCAGCTTGCGTTTCGGCTGATCAGTGAAATTGGCGTGGGAACAGTACAAGGTCAAGGTTTTCGTCGCAAGAGTAATCAGTTTCCAGGGCTGGTCAAGTCCGTTACTGCAGCGAGAAACAACAAGGAGAAATAACATGGTGACAGGCAATCACAACAATGGTTTCGGCATAGTTTCATTGACAGCAGCCGAGGGCAACAAATCTACAGTCGACTATGCAGTGCCAGATGCAAGTCATTCATCCTGCTCAAGTGTTCGGTGCTAAGGTTTTGAAAACCGACATTTTTCATTCTGTAGTGTTGTCTAACAGTGCAAATTATAGTCCTGGCACTATAATGGTGAGGGATACATTTTTGCTTCAATTCAAGATTCAAGACATTTGTTGTCCCAGAAGGGCTTTTCTTGTGACAGCTCAGTCACTGGAGCATAACAAAAAAATGTTTTAAAAAAGTAATAAACCTGATCATAATATATAATAAGATAGATAATTACCACCACCTTACACATCACACAGTACATCTCACACGTGATAAAACAGCTAAGATTGTTTAAATATCACGAAATTGCCTACCCCATTCAACATTACTATTATTATTACTATTATTACGAAAATAAATTCCTGTGGTTTTTTGGGTTTTTTGCATGTATTATACGAGAGTGACATTAGCGTAGACTTGACTGTCGGTAGCGCTTGTGTTTTCTACGATTCTTTTGCACGTCAGTATATTTATCGTTTATTGTATGAAAATGAATTTGCTGTTCAAGAGTTTGAAGAAAAATATTTATTTTATCTTATAATTAGACGATCATAATCAGTCTTAAAACTGCCCGCCCGGCTGTTTATACGAGTCTTTGCATAAGGACCTCTAAACAGATACTCTCAAACAAAATGTATCTTTTTAAATCAGTATTCATCAGTGCCACCTCGGTGGCTGACGATTCCAAAACGCTTGGTCGAATCAAAATCATTATACCATCCATTTGCAAGAGGCATAGATCCCATGAGCCCCCGCATTTGCGGGGGCTCATGAGGATCTGTATCTTGCTGGCCTTATTTACGTTCATCTTCTCCACGCTGAGGGGGTCATTAGCGATGATCAGCGATGTTCCTGGGTGAACCAAAATACCATACCGCCCGGACGAAATGAAAACCCAGGCACAGACTTCTCAGGGTTTTTTCAGCTGACAGATTCAGCCCTGACGCATTACAGCATGAGATGGGTGGACCATGATAATTCAAGGGTAGTGCCAGATTAGCTTGGCGCCTGTCGGCGCCAAGCTATTCTGGCACTGCCCTTGAATTATCATGGTGGATTCATCTCCCGCAACTGGTGCATAGTCATTAGATAACGCCTCCAAAATTTGGGAGATACCGCCGACGGGCTGAATGAGTTAACAAAATATTTGTCGAGCCTCTACCCTACAGTACACTTTTTTTCAGGAGTGGCTATTTCTCTGTGACAGACATAGATCTTAAAATAGCATTACGCGTAAAATTTGAAGACACATTGCAGCACCATTTGTGTTTGTTATGTCGACACACCTAATGAACTTTAACGGCAGTTGAGACACGCAGCAAAAGCACACGCGTAATCGCACGTATTTATCCTGCCCAGCCGTTAGCGTGTCAATCTATTTTTAGTTGTTTCTCGCACTGAAAGCGTTGTATTTATAGAACGGATTACTTGATATCGAAACGACGCGTGCTGAACTGGATTGTCTTGACGGGTTTATCATGCGATCAAGAGCCGCAAAAAGCTCTAGCCACCCTGTATTCCCAGGGAAGGTCGCATACCAGGAGCTAAGGGTGAGGTAACCCCGACAGAAACCTCGAATGTTGAAGACGGAGGACCTGGGCCGCACGGCGCATTCTATAAACCACGGATCCACGCAAACCCGCAATCATGATTGTACGGCCAACTAGCATTGATGATAATGGCGCTTTCGCCGGTGCTGGATTGACCGTATGGCCCACTGCGAACGACCAAAAAAAACCAAAAAACAACAACAACAACAGCAACAACAAAAAACCACACATATCTAGACCTGTGTGTAGCGTTTCGTAACCATCTGTTACAGAAGTGTTTCTTTGAACAGTTACTACGGTAGTGGGCCTTCCATGAGCCAACTAAGACTGCAAGGTCGTATGAAGATCTGTATTTCTTGGAGGATCTACAATGTTCGGCAAGTTCACATTGCCCTCGCCGGTGATAGTCGGAGATGTTCTTTCGTGTAGGCCTACTTAGTCGCCGGCGGTGTATATTACTGTTGCGGCGAATATCATTCGTGCCATAGCATGTCCGTTGAAAGGTCCTGTTAAATCAAAGTGGCACAGTTGCAGTGCGTCTGAATTGATCAGTGTCCCCCATAACCCACCCGTCAGGGCCCCCCATTATCACGTCGATGCCGTGGACGTTAAACCCCGAACTAGCCATCATTAGTGCGGAGACACAAACGGCCCTCACGAGTTGCATAAGGCCCTGTGGATTAATAACTAACATTGAAATCAGTACCATTTATACATGTCTATGTTTCTCAAGTTGCGGTCGTGGTCATGTGACTGATTCTGAAAATGGCGTACACACGTTGCACCCCCCCACCCCCCACCCCCACCCACCCACCCCCACCCCCCCCCCCCCCCCCCCCATGCTGTTTTGAGCCTTGAGCCCGCTAAACATGGGATGTAACCCTTGAGGGGAGCAGTTTCTACTGCCAAGTAGGCTTTCAAACGCAAGATGAACAGATTATCATAGGCCTTTGCGTGCAGAAATTTATACGCCCCTGCACCTATAAACATCTATGTCTCTTAGCAGGACCCCTAGGTCGGAAAATATCCTCAGATTTTAATGACATGCAGCAAGCGGCGTAGATTTTCATAAACCCTTGCATACGCAGGAGTTTATGAGAATCTGTGCCTCTTGCAAGAAGCAACCCCGTTTCTTGTTTACGTCTGAAGAGGAGGTTTCAAGGGGTTGGACCTATGGCTTGATGAGGAGCTTTGTGAGGGAAGTAGCCGGCAATTAGTTTACATCTCATTCTCCCGTTCTTTATTTCTCTGTTCGCGTCTGAGTACCTCATCGGGCGTGACAAGCAAATCGTCGGTGTATCAACTTACATTGGTTAACCCATCCACCCCTGACGCACTACAGCAAGAGATGTCGGCGCCAAGCTAATCTGGCACTACCCTTGAATTATCATGGTCGATCCAACAGGTGCATAGTCGTTAGATGACGCCTCCAAACTTTGTGAAATACGTGCGTCGGGCTCAATGAGTTATAGATACTATTTCGACAATTTTTGTTTCAGGTTCGGCAGAATCGTTTGTCAGTGGTGCAGGCTGGGATAATGGTAAACGTGTTCACAATGCTGTGTGAACAGAAGAAATGAACAGTGTAACGGATACAACCTATTCTGTGGGCATTAGTAAAATCCACTTGCCACTGAGAGCGCTAAACGCGAGGCCTCTGTCAAAAACAACACCAGAGGTATGTGTCCATGTAGTGGGAAATTTGTTTTACCAGTTAACCCCATTTAGGCCCGATGCACGGCGCAGCAGGACATGGATCGACCACTACAATTCAAGGCTAGTGCCAGATTAGCTTGGCGCCAAGCTAAACTGACGCTGGCCTTGAATTACAATGGTCGATCCATCTAATGTTTTAAATAGTTTATTGCTGTGCAATCCATCTAATGTTGCTGGTATATAGTCGGTAGGTTGTTACACCTTCAAAAGTTGGGAAATGTGACGGTGGGGTTTAATGGGTTAAATTGGTTGGTTGGTTAGTTGGTTGGTTGGTTGGTTGGTTGGTTGGTTGGTTGGTTGGTTGGTTGGTTGGTTGGTTGGTTGGTTGGCAGGATGGATGGATGGATGGATGGATGGATGGATGTCGTTGTCGTTGCGGTTGTCGTTTCTGCTGCCGCTCCTGCTGTTTGATGAGCACTAACTGAACGTAGGATGCTTGCATGCCTTGAATTTGTATTTCTTTATTTGCACAGCTCTAAGATACTACACGTGACAAAAACAACACTATCTTTAGACTCATTTTCGTAATTTATTAAACACAAAAAGAGCACCGTTTGGAAAAAAATCACTGTCTTGATTTTTTTTTGGGGGGACGCAATTGTTTTTTAAACGATTATTACATACGTTCAAACAATCATACAGATGTACACACAGTTTCACAAAAAGTGACATCTGTTGCTTGGTCAAAAACAGGTACAATAAATTACATGCGTCGAGAGTATTTACATTTTCTTCCACGTCGCTGTACAACAGTGTGGAGCGGAATGACATAGTTAACATTGACGAAAGTCAGAGGAAACCATTTTCAAATCTCATCAGTCTTAGCTTTCTGTCAGTCTGACTTGAAACCAGAAGAAATCCTCATCACCGTGTTAACCCATTTAACCCCGACACACTATAGCAGGAGATGGATCGACCATGATAATTCAAGGGTAGCGCCAGATTAGCTTGGCGCCGTCAGGCGCCAAGCTAATCTGGCGCTACCCTTGAACTATCATGGTCGACTAACCTCGGTAATAATCTTTTGGTGACAGCTAACAAAAAATGCGGCCTTGAAATTAAATGGGTTAAACAGTAGAAATATAAAATAATACAGCCCAAGTTTCATGGCCTGGAAAATAGAGTGTCGATAGGAGTCTGTGAAATTAAGAACAGCAAGAAACCGAAATCTGCACTACTCAGTGACAAATCAGAGAATGCATACGAAAATATTATTGCACTTCATTTTGCCTTCGTCACTCATACATTTTGACCCTTTGGGTCAGTGTTGGTAGCGCTTGTTGTTGAGGCGATTCCTGCATGAATCACCCCAATAACAATCGATGCCGACACAAAATGGTTAAACTGCAAACATTTGGATTTCATAAAATGACTAGGCCCTACTGGTTCACAGACGCATTTTTTACTACTCATGAAAAGTGTGGTACCATTCCGGAATACAGTCAAAACAATCAAAATACACGAAAACACAATACTGATTTAAAGCAATTGACGCAATAAGTTAATAAGACGATAATTTGGGCGGAGATCGTAATGAAGTAAGTTGCTTGCTCACAATATCTCTCGGTACATATGAAGAGAAGGGGGGGAAAGGCAGCAACTGGACAAAAATAGTGTCGAGCAAAATCGGAAATGCGACATATTTGGAATCATTAGAAACACTTAACTGACGGACAAAAGAAACAGTTTACTGCCGAGCAAAATAAATGCTATATTCTTGGAAGCATTAGAAACAGTTTACTGACGAACAAAAGAAACAGTTTACTGACGAACAAAAGAAACAGTTTACTGACGAACAAAAGAAACAGTTTACTGACGAACAAAAGAAACAGTTTACTGACGAACAAAAGAAACAGTTTACTGACGAACAAAAGAAATGCGACGTTTTTTGAATCCTCGGAAACACTGAGCAAACCGAGGATTCAAAAATGTCGCGTTTCTTTTTCTCGTCAGTAGATACGTGTTGGTCACATATCATATCATATCGGGCGGTCCGTGGCGCAGTGGTTAAGGCGCCTGCCACCAATGCTAAAGGTGCGAGGTTCGATTACGGGTTCCGGCGTCGGATTTTTCTCCTCTAGTAAGTGTCACCGTTAATTCGGGCGGACCGTCGGGGGTTCTTTCTCCGGGTACCCCGGCTCTTCCTCCCCCTCCACTTTGGTATCAGCTTCAGCCCACTTAATCAAATTTCAAATACAAACGATTTTGAATTTCCAAAAACTTCAGTAGCTCGCTTGAGCTTGCCCTTAGCACCACGTGAATGTTCTGTGTTTACGTACAGTGTGTGAGTGAATGCGCGTGATTCACGTGAGCGTGCTTGTTGGGTTCAGTTCGCGGCGGCGCTTTGAGCCGATTTTCAATTGGGATAAAGCGCCTATTTAATGCGCTTATTATTATTATTATTATTATTATTATTATTATTATTATTATACAACGAACAATTATTGTCAGAACTTTCAGCCTCAAATAGGGACTCGGAAATGTGGCCGTACTGGTCTACTGTATGTCGTCCACTGTCTCTCATCTCTTATCGGCAGTCCGCGCAGCAGTTGCAACTCAGAAGAAGCAAACCACCCCGGGCCATGTGCCACTAGGGCCCGGGCGAGCTGTCCGCGCGACGGGAGATTGACAGCCTGAAACTGAACACCCTCACGCGCCGCGCGCGCAGCCTGTGATCTCTTTCACCGCTGTCACTCATCGCTTCTCGCGCTAGCTTGGGGCTAAATGGGCTTGCGCTGCCCCTAAGCTCCGCCCACAACATGCAAATGAAGCGCGCGAGGGGCGGTGACGTCACAGAGACGAAATGAAGCGTGCGATGCAATTGGATTGCAGGCCGAGCGAAAGAACGCGCGCACGAGCGAGATAACGTCTTGAGCGGAGAGAGAGAGAGAGAGCCACAGAGAGAGAGCGAGAGAGAGAGCATGGGACCCAGGGTGAGTGAGCCGGGGGCCGTATCGGCCGGTCTGCCGAGTCAGTCTCGCGGCGAGAGAGAGAGAGAGAGAGAGAGACTGAGAGAGAGACCTAGGCGGTTTCGGACTCGAGCCGCGGTTTGTAGTACTCATTTTCATGAGTCGACACGAAGCGGAACGGTAAACTGACCTGAGAGCCGGCTGAGAGACTGAGCCCGGACGGCTTAGTATCGGCCCGAGTACATCAGTCTGATCAACTCATGTCAGTGTCCAGCCGGCACTTTACTTAATGGCCGTCCGTTCAGATGCCGCATAGGCTCGGACTCAGTAAGTCAAACAGGCTGACTGGAGTGCCGATAACTGTACGAACATACACTGATGATCAATCCGTCCCTGTACTAAATGGTTCCAACGATATTCCGTTGTATTAGAGAGAGAGAGAGAATGAATGAATGAATGAATGAATGAAACTTTATTTTCCAAGGATAAAAGAATAGGTGCGCAGATCTGTTTTCATTCTTGTCCTTGCTACACACTACAGAGAGAGAGATGATGATGATGAAACTTTATTTATCAACGGTAAAAAGTTTTGACAGAAACAAATCGTCATTTTACAAACTTGCCGTTGCTAACATCTACAACATAAAATAGATTAAAAGATAATAATAATAATAAAGAATTATATTTACACATATTATTTCATGCAACAATAAAAGAAATTAAAAATGACACAAAATAATAATAACGCTTAACATTCATCTTATACCATACACACACACACACACACACACACACACACACACACACACACACCAACAATATAGATAAATGCATAATTATATTACATAAAAGCATTAACCATCAGGGTTTGTTTAAATGCCCAGTGTTGTTATGTTTGGCTCATCAGGTAATCGAAAAGTTTCGTTTTAAAAAGAGAGAGAGAGAGAGAGCCGAGAGAGAGAGAGCCTCGGAGAGAGAGAGAGAGAGAGAGAGAGAGAGAGAGAGAGAGAGAGAGAGAGAGAGAGAGAGAGAGAGAGAGAGAGAGAGAGAGAGAGAGAGAGAGAGAGAGAGAGAGAGAGAGAGAGAGCGCTACTCAGCCGAACAGGAGGGTACACATTCATGCACGCGCGGTGGCACCCTTTACGGTGCTGATAGGCGAGAACTTCGCTCTAAGCCCCGCCCCCAGCGCCAACCCTTATTAGACATGTGTTTTACAATAGTAAAGGGCGCAACGCTCTAACGCACGCCACTTTACAGAACAACTCAAGCTTTGCAAAGCCGTTTCTGATGGAATTTGCACACGGTTCTGCTTCTCTGTGAAGTTTTCCTCTCTGATAATATTTCAGACACAACTGAACTGAACCATCCTATAGCGCGTGCGAACTGAACTGAACAGCGCGTGCGGCTTGAAAACAGTTAAGTGAAGTGATGTGGGTTTACGCCACTGTATGATATCCGTCTGTCAGGGGGGCTCTGTCAGGGGTGCAGCAGCATCAAATCCGAAGGAATCAAGCAGAACGATTTTGCGCGGTGTACGGCAAATCATACACGCTGCCGTAAACCCCTCGCCAACACTGAGGTGTGGAAACTAAACAGCGAGCGACAGTCAAGGTTCCGTCGTCTGTATGATCCAGAGTCCACCCGATCACTCAACCATTTTGATTCGGGCTGATAAAATTTTTCAAGTGACTGCAGTCGACTTGAGCTAGGCTAAGTTCCTTTCTCAAAACGTGCGACACTCGAGTTCAGTCTTTCAGTGGTCTGTGGAGGCCAGTCAAGTATATACTGACTCGCTTACTGATCCGAGCGCTGCGTTTGATTAGAATTGGAATTAGTCACATCCTATTGGTTTCTATTGTGATGTCTTCCAACTGACTTAACGTGTGTGAGCCACGTTTGTGTGACCTACCCTCACACCAGGTTTTGTCATCTGGCAGCTCGCGGGGCAGCCAAGCAAGCAACTGTGTCATCCACGCATCATCTGTCCTGCCAAGTCAACCAAGCGAGGAAAGTTAGCGGCCCGTCTGCGATAGGAGATGACAGGTAAGAATGACTTGTCTCCTACTTTTTGCTGTAGTTTCACACTTTCTGCATGAATTGTGCTGTGACCAATGATTTCACACTGGTTGTCTCCCTCGATCCGCTACCGCTTGCCAGCGGCAGAGAATCGAGGAAGACAGTCAGTGTTCAAGGATTTATGAGGATTTATGATTTCACTAGCTTATCGTATTATTCACGTTTGTTTCTTTTATATCGAACTGTGTACTGGTCTGTGAGTTTGGAATTTACCGCCTGGGACTATGAGGTCCAGAATCAAAGACCATCACACATTGACCACAATTATACGCTTGCAACTTATGAGTTTGACGTTTTCCACAAAGACATTTCTTTACACACACAAAAATCGACGCTACTAAAAATATGTCGAAGTCAATTAAATGTCAAAAGTTTACGTGACAATTTACAAAAGACACATTTTTTTTTAAATCTGACATCAGAATGCATTATACCGAATATCTTTTTTTTTTTAATTTTTATTTTCATTTTTGAACGAGATAAATGAGTACAATATCGACCGCTTTAATATTGTTTTCTGTGGTTGATTTTTCAGTTTGAACACTATGTGACTGACATTAATGGCAGAGGCTGGGGTAGCTAGAAAAATGCGTTTTCGTGTCATGTATCATTGCATAGTATTCATTTCGTATTTATTTCTTCCAGTCAATGTAGTAGACAAGACATTGTCTTAGCCTACTGTCACTAGAAAATGTAAATACATGTATCGTGTATTCACACACACATGGTAAAAATACATGTCTCTACCGCAGCCTCTGCTAAAGTCAGTCAACTCGTGCACTCATTCTTAACTCATTCAGCCCGACGGCCGTATTTCGCACATTTCGGAGGCGTCATCTAAGGACTATGCACCAGTTGCATGAGATGGATTGACCATGATAATTCAAGGGCAGTGCCAGATTAGCTTGGCGCCGACAGGCGCCAAGCTAATCTGGCACTACCCTTGAATTACCATGCTCGATCGACCCGTCTCATGCTGTAGTGTGTCAGGGCTGAATGGGTTAAAAAAAAAAAAAAAAAAAGGTGTTCAGTCTCCTTTGGCTGTAGGTAGCGGTTTTTGTCGCGATCAGTGATTCCTGCAGGAATCATCGCGACAAAAACCGCTACCGACAGCCAAAGGGTTAAGATTTACAGTAACAAATGACCCAAATCTGGAGTCGACAAAACCATAATTTGAAACTGTAATCTGAAATTAAGTTTTCTTCCTTTTTTGTCGATGAATTCTGAAGTATAATCTACTCAAGTATCGGTCACGAAAAATGAGATTAACTTATTTGAAATTTTGCGTCAAACCTGTCAGTGTCAGTTATCATGTCCCCAAGTATTCGTGTGCTTTCTAACAATCGTTCTCCCGGTATAGGAAAATGTGCTTTGCAAGACGTAATAACCTTTTTTGAATATTGATTATTGAACAAGGAATACTGAATTCTAAATATTAAATTCTGGCATAAGCTGGCCAAGATAAGAAATGCATGTATCCTAGCCTAGTGGAATGGCCGTTCTTGTATGTTCGACGACTGAAAAATGATCTCAGTATTTTATTAGGCTCTCCACTGTCCGCTTGTGCGGGCAGTCATTGTGAGTGTGCTGGTTATGAATTTAGACCTTACGGCTTGAAGCCTTAAGGCTTACAATCACAGATCAGCACACCTACTATAAAATTGTCACAATTAAAATTGCATGACAGCAAAACTGAACATACATGACTATCAACCAGAGAAGTGAACAGTTTTGGAACACGTTTTATTGGCATTGAATTCAAAGTTACAAGTGTTGTCAAATTGTCTGCTGGTCGCTCTGTGATTTTGGGACCTGTTCTATCTCTAGCGTGGATCAGTAAAGGGCCAAAATCACAGACCAAAACACTTGATGTTTCCCTGCGAGCAAGACAGGTTAGTTAGTAGGCCTATAGCGGCGAGGGAAAGTCAGCACTTGAAATGGAAGGCTTGCACTCTCCCTCTTCAGTAATGCTGATTACTTCAATAATAATAATAATAATCCAGATGTGTGCTGGTCTATGATTTTGACCTTACGGCGCTAGCGCCGTAAGGTCCAAAATCACAGACCAGCACACTAAAACATTAAGGTCCAAATTCACAGGCCGAACACAGAATTATGATCACGCTATGCTGCTAGGCCGCTCGCAGTACATGTAATTTAAGTCTGCCGAGCCAACTCATTCCAATACGCATTACATTGCACCTGGTACTGTCAGAAGTACACTGACTCGATGTTTCGCGGTGCCGCTGCGGGACTAATACCGTATTAAATGGCCAATGCTATTGCCTTGAGAAGTCTTTAGTGCTAATAGCTTTTGGTTAGTCGTATACATTCATCATAGTGCCAAAGTACATTCAGTTTTGTAATCAATTTCTTCTAATCAAGTTTAACTGCGAACTTTACATTACATCGTAAACTTCGAATAGTATGCATCTACTTGTTGTGTTTTATCCGAAGTTTGCAATAAGGGAATTAATTTACACAAAAAAAGACTGTAATTGGAACTTTTAAAAAGCGTGTACGGTTAATGTTATATTCGATGATTACTGTACTGTAATAACAGAGAACGTAGAAAATGCACGTGAGTACAATTTTCATTTTTCAGGAACTGAAGAAATATGAAACTGATAAACACTTATAACAGTTAATTTTCGTGAAATAAAACCTGACACAATGTCTCCTATTGCACTGTCATTTGACCATTGCCAGATACGTACACTATAGATGATAAGGCGGTATGAATGAATTCACGTCTGTATAACGCATGATCAACGGTGATTTGTGACGCAGGAGAACGCTGCTGTGTAAATGCAAAAGGCAGTACGTTTTGTGTGTGTGTGTGAAGCGAGATGTTCATTGTAATACAACGAAAATCTCGCTTTTCGCAAATATAGACTCACGGTCTTTTGCCCTCAGAGGGTAAAGCACTGCGTCGATACAGCGAAAAGTCTGCCTGTTGGGAACAGGGGTCAGTGAGCTTATTCCTGCGCCAGCCACTAAGCAAGGTGCTCCGCAACTTGCTTAGTGGCTGGCGCAGGACTAAGCTCGTTCAGTGCTACTGGCTCCCAGATCTCGCTTGGAAGCGGTATCTGTCTCAGCGACGTAGTCGTGACGCTGTAATGACGCAGCCCACTACGCTGGCCACTGGCTATTCCAGCACACGACAGGCTGGCTGTCCGATCTAGAGCCAGGCTAAGGTAGAAAAGTCAGCACAGCTTTACTGCTGGCCATCACCATAAGAAGTAACTAAATTGTAGGTGAACTAGGTCAATAGTAGATGTTCTATTTCAGCACTATTTCCAACAGTGCATGTACGATTGACTTACTTTTTACAAGCTTGGCTACCAGTACAGCCCTCTCTCCCACTTTTCGACCAATTCGTCTCATCGAACCTGTTTGTCAATAGGCGTATCTTTCGTTGCTCTATGTAGAATAGAGAGAACAACCCAACGAATATAAAAACACGCTTAGAAAAGACATTTACAACACAATGTATTGATACCCCCCCCCCCCCCCCCTTTTCAAAACTGAAAGACAGATCAGTAAATTGTGTTTTAAACTGTCTTTTCTAAGCGTGATTCTTTTTTGTTTGCCGCGTTTCTTTTGCTCGTCAGCACAGTGTGCGACCAGAATGTGATTCATCTTCACGGCTGAGCAAATGGCTGAACTCAGAAAAATAAATGGCAATGAAAACGAAGGCACAGGGTATGAGTAACACTTAGGTGTTCTTGTTATCCATTTTCAACGCAGGCTGATAGAGGTGAGGCATTTTGATCTGGTACATAACCAGTGGGCATAATTATTAACTCCTTAAGCTGCTAGGGCAAGGCGTGCGAGCGTTACCCATCTGCAAGAGACATAAATCCTCATGAGTCCCCGCTGTCGCGGGGGCTCATGAGGATTTATGTCTCTTGTTAGTCCTGTGTTCTTTACGCCTGTTTTTTGTTCCATTTACATTTGTGTTGTTCGTGTCGCTCAGCGTGTGGTGGTTTCAGACGCGCAAATTTTGTGATCACTGACAGCGTCGGGGTTAACTCATTCGACACGTGCCGCCTCCGGATACGCGGCTGAAAGCCGCGTATCCGGAGGTGGCACGTCTCGAATGAGTTAACGATCTAGTAATGCACATTATGTATGTAAGCTTCTGGCTTGTAATCTCTTACGAAACCTCTGCTTCTGTGTACTGATGCCTTGACATGAAACAAACTGTTTAAACCAACTGTTTCAACTCTAGCGTGAGAACGATCTCTCACAACTGAGGTATTTAGAAGTTCGCTTTAATGAAAGTACTCTAGTGACCGACTCTCCAAATGGCTGAAATATCGTCTCTATACAACACATCTAATATTAGTAATCGTCAGTAATCATCATTATTGGCCCCCGAGTGGTCCTCCAATTGAGGAAGTGCAATGCACACTGCCCTAGCAATAGGTATACATTCATCAGCCCCCGCAACCCTCGGGGGAAGGGGGCTATAAATATCTATGCCTCTTGCAGACGGTTAAACGATTGAGAGAAAAAAAAATGATAGTTATGCTACAGGACCGTGAAGATACCATACTATGCATCTATCACCTCCAAAATTACCTCCCACTGCGACACCCAGCACATAGGCTGATACTATGATCTCCGCAATGCCGAGGCTTATGAATATCTATGCCTATTGCAAGTGGGTCTGACACTGATAGCGAGCGGAATCGAGGAAAGAATTTCTAATAATAATAGTAACCATTGCGTTTGCATCCAAAATCT
>BTPG01000006.1:83096600-83136600 GCA_036245525.1 Semisulcospira habei | reverse complement strand
CTGTTCTCTCCCAGAGTCTGACGTTGCTGATCTTCTCTGGCCAGTGGATTTTCAAAATTCTTCTAAGGCAACTGTTCATGAAGGTCTGTACTCTGTTGACTGTGGTTTTTGTCAATCTCCAAGTCTCTGCTCCATATAAGAGAACTGCTTTTACATTGGAGTTGAAAATCCGGACTTTGGTGTGTTGTGACAGCTCTCTGGAGCTCCACACTTTTTTCAACTGGAGAAAGGCTGCTCTGGCTTTACCGATTCGTGCTCTGACATCTGCATCAGTGCCGCCTTTTTTGTCTATGATGCTCCCGAGATAGGTGAAGGACTCCACCTCCTCCAACGGGGTGCCAGCAAGCAAGACTGGTTCTTCCCTGGTTGCGTTCAGCCTCATTGTCTTTGTTTTCTGTTTGTGAATGGTGAGGCCCACTTGGGACGATATGTCAGCAAGCCTCGTGGTCTTGTCCTGCATTTGTTGATGAGTGTGGGACAGTAATGCCAAGTCGTCTGCAAAATCGAGGTCGTCAAGCTGTGTCCACAGTGTCCACTGTATTCCACTTCGTCTGTGCTCTGTGGTCATCTTCATGACCCAGTCTATGGCCAGTAGGAAGAGGAACGGAGACAGCAGACACCCCTGCCTGACACCAGTTCTGACCTGGAGCTCCCTGGTGAACTGCCCTTCGTGGATCATGCGACATGTCATGCCATCGTAGCTGCTCTTGATCAGGCGGACGAGCTTTGTGGGTACACCGTAGTGTCGTAGGAGTTTCCACAGAGTCTCTCGGTCCACACTGTCAAATGCTTTCTCATAATCCACAAAGTTGACGTACAGCGGGGAGCTCCACTCCAGAGACTGTTCCACGATGATGCGGAGAGTGGCGATCTGGTCTGTACATGATCGGTTCTTCCTGAATCCTGCTTGCTGGTCTCTCAGCAGGGGGTCAACGGAGCTCTTCATTCTCTCCAGGATGATCCTGTTGAAGACCTTTCCTGGTACTGACAGCAAGGTGATTCCTCTGTAGTTGGAACACTTGCTGAGGTCGCCTTTCTTGGGAAGCTTGATTAGGTACCCCTCCTTCCAGTCAGCCGGCATCACCTCCTCTTCCCAGATCTTTCCAAACAGTGGGTACAGCATCTCCACTGTTGTCTCTAGGTCTGCTTTCAGAGACTCCGCTGGGATGCCATCTGGGCCTGCTGCTTTGCCGTTCTTCAAGAATGCCACTGCTCTTCTGATCTCTTCCCGGCTGGGTCTGTCACAGCTGATGGGTAGGTCGGTCTCTGCCGGCTGGATGTCTGGGGGGTCGGGTGGGCTCGGTCTGTTCAGTAACTCTTCAAAATACTCGGCCCATCTGTCGAGTTGGTCTGCTCTGTCTGCAATAGGCTTGCCTTCTTTGTCTTTTACTGGTCTTTCTGTATGGCCATACTTGCCTGACAATCTTCTGGTAATGTCGTAGAGCTGTTTCATGTTGCCACTGCCTGCTGCCTTTTCTGCCTCTGCTGCCAGGCTGTCTGTGTAGGCCCTCTTGTCTGCCCTGATACTACTCTTCACCTCGCGGTTGGCTTCCGAGTATTCCCCCTGTGCCCTTACTTTGGCTGCTCTTGTGCGACTGTTGTTGACAGCTGCTTTCTTCTGCTTCCTCACTTCTATCTTCTTCAAGGTCTGTGCCGACAGCCAGTCCTTGTGATGGTGTTGTCCATCTAGTACCCCTACCCCAAAAAATTATTACCCCTTTGGGGGGTGGGTTCGGTCAAACTCTGTGGTATCTTCGATACTGTGTTTATTTTTGGCAAACACCTAGGAACCTACGTGGTTTTGGATAGACTTTCAGAAAAACAGTCTCCGATCCCCCGCAGGGGGGGGGGGGGTGGCTGGAGGGAGGCAGGGGGGTCTATGGAGGGCCAAAGGTCTATTAAGTTTCAGAGTCCATCGCAACCAGCTCCTCACAGACTCAAGAAGTGTAGATTCTCATGTGCACCTGACTGCGGCCATCTGCAATAGGCATAGATATTCATGAATGGGTGTTGCCTGTGCATTGTGGTTTCTCTCGAGAAGAAGCGTTTGGAGGCAAATAAGATGGCTATTATTATTATGGACACTGCAGCAGGACATATTTTGAGCTGCCAGCCGCTATGAGAGATTATCTTTTTTTTTTAAAATGATCTTTAATGAATGTTTTTTGATTAAATGTTTTGCACTTCAAGGCCATTCGCATGAAATAGCAATAAAATTGTCTTTTCCCACCACCTTTTTTTTTTTTTTTTTTTTTGCGCTACTTTTGTTTTGCTTGTTCTTCTGTATTAGCTGTGAGCGAACACCTCATGCAGACTGTTTATCGTGTCAGACTGACATTATCCTTTCAGACTGACTGACATCGGCTGACTTCCGCAAAATTGTGATGTAAATGTGGACGAACGTGAGCCAGCAAGAGGCATAGATTCTCTTGCGCCCCTCCTGTCGCAGGGGCGCATGAGAATCTATGTCCTTTGCAGATTCCGGGTATTGGAAATGTTTCGTCAGACAGGCAAAATTGCGCCTGAGGGTAACCTCGCCGCCGTTGGGTTCGTTCATTCGACGTATAGGAGTCAGCTGACACAGATCTAGATTTGTGTGTATCAGTTCCATATATTTCTGCCTATTTGGCTTGACACAGATCTAGATTGTGTGTGTGTGTGTGTGTGTGTGTGTGTGCGTGCGTGCGTGCGTGCGTGCGTGTGTGTGTGTGTGTGTGTGTGTGTGTGTGTGTGTGTGTGCGCGCGCGCGCGCGCGCGCGTGTGTTGTGCGTGTGTGTGTGCGTGTTGGCTAATTTAGCCTTTTCATTGTATCAGCGCTTAGAGCTACTATTAGAATAAGCGCTTAACAGATCTCCTTTATTATTAGTAGTAGGGCCTAGTAGTAGTCCTCGCGCTGGGACCATATGGCGTTGAGGCGCGTCCCCTGGGTGGTGGATAGGGGGTCCCTCGCGAGAGGGGTGCACCGAATGAAATAAGGTGCCGTGAACCAACATGGTCTAAGGGAAGGTGACCCCGACAGAAAACCCCTGGTCCTCCTAGTAAGGGGGTTGGGCGTGGGGGTAGCTTCCCCAACCTACAAAAAAGGAAATAGCTACAAAAACGCCGACGAAAAGACAAACAGTAATTCCTTTCCTGGAGGAGGAAGGTTCTTCTACCAGAAGATTTATGACGTCCTGTGGTGAAAGCCGGAAGTCTTCGGAAGCCACAGGACCGAGCCGCCTCTCTCTATCCAGGGACACAACCATGGGCACATGGAACGTCAAGACCATGTACCAGAGCGGCAAGACCGCCTAGATAGCAGCGGAAATGCAAAAGTACAACCTTTCCCTGCTAGGTATCAGTGAAGCCAGATGGACGCAGTCTGGCCAGAAAAGGCTGTTCAGTGGGGAGATGATTCTGTATTCAGGTCATGAAGAGGAGAATGCCCCCCATACAGAAGGAGTAGCATTCATGCTGTCACCAGTGGCACAGAGAGCGCTGATGGGCTGGGAACCTCTTGGGCCAAGAATTATCACAGCAGCCTTTAGAACCAAGAAAAAGCTCAAGCTGAAGGTCATCCAGTGTTATGCGCCCACTAATGACAGTGACGAGGAAGAGAAACAAGAGTTCTACGACCGACTCCAGAGAGCCGTGGACAAATGTGCGGAGCGAGACATCACCATCGTCATGGGCGATTTTAATGCCAAAATAGGGGAGGACAACACCGGATACGAAGAGGTGATGGGGAGACAGGGACTAGGGGAGATGAGTGAGAACGGGGAGAGGTTTGTAGACTTTTGTGCTCTAAACAGACTTGTCATTGGAGGCAGCATCTTCCCACACAGAAGAATACACAAAGCAACGTGGGTCTCACCTGACCATACTACAGAGAACCAAATAGACCATTAGCAAGAAATTTAGAAGATCCCTTCAAGATGTTCGAGTGAGGAGGGGAGCAGATATCGCCTCAGACCACCATCTGCTCACCTTAAGAATAAAGCTCAAGTTAAAGAAAAGCCACACAGAGACAACAAGAAGACAGCGCTATAATGTAGGCCTCCTGAGAGAGACTGGAGTGAGAGAAGAGTTCAAACTGGTGCTGTCCAACCGGTTTCAAGCGCTACAGGAGCTAGTAAATGAAGAGGAGGCGGTCACCACAGAGCAGCAGTGGAAGGCAGTTAGAGCAGGCACTGAACTCAACCTGCAAAGACACTGTAGGGTTCAGGAAACACCATCACAAGGACTGGCTGTCGGCACAGACCTTGAAGAAGATAGAAGTGAGGAAGCAGAAGAAAGCAGTTGTCAACAACAGTCGCACGAGAGCAGCCAAAGCAAGGGCACAGGAGGAATACTCGGAAGCCAACCGCGAGGTGAAGAGGAGTATCAGGGCAAACAAGAGGGCCTACACAGACAGCCTGGCAGCAGAGGCAGAAAAGGCAGCAGGCAGCGGCAACATGAAACAGCTCTACGACATTACCAGAAGATTGTCGGGCAAGTATGGCCATACAGAAAGACCAGTAAAAGACAAGGAAGGCAAGCCTATTGCAGACAGAGCAGACCAACTCGACAGATGGGCCGAGTATTTTGAAGAGTTACTGAACAGACCCAGCCCACCCGACCCCCCAGACATCCAGCCAGCAGAGACCGACCTACCCATCAGCTGTGACAGACCCAGCCGGGAAGAGATCAGAAGAGCAGTGGCATTTTTGAAGAACGGCAAAGCAGCAGGTCCAGATGGCATCCCAGCGGAGTCTCTGAAAGCAGACCTAGAGACCCAAGTAGAGATGCTGTACCCACTGTTTGGAAAGATCTAGGAAGAGGAGGTGATGCCGGCTGACTGGAAGGAGGGGTACCTAATCAAGCTTCCCAAGAAAGGTGACCTCAGCAAGTGTTCCAACTATAGAGGAATCACCTTGCTGTCAGTACCAGGAAAGGTCTTCAACAGGATCATCCTGGAGAGAATAAAGAGCTCCGTTGACCCCAGCTGAGAGACCAGCAAGCAGGATTCAGGAAACACCGATCATGTACAGACCACATCGCCACTCTTCGCATCATCGTGGAACAGTCTCTGGAGTGGAGCTCCCCGCTGTACGTCAACTTTGTGGATTACGAGAAAGCATTTGACAGCGTGGACCGAGAGACTCTGTGGAAACTCCTACAACACTACGATGTACCCACAAAGCTCGTCCGCCTGATCAAGAGCAGCTACGATGGCATGACATGTCGCGTGATCCACGAAGGGCAGTTCACCAGGGAGCTCCAGGTCAGAACCGGTGTCAGGCAGGGGTGTCTGCTGTCTCCGTTCCTCTTCCTACTGGCCATAGACTGGGTCATGAAGAGGACCACAGAGCAGAGAAGAAGCGGAATACAGTGGACACTGTGGACACAGCTTGACGACCTCGATTTTGCAGATGACTTGGCATTACTGTCCCACACGCATCAACAAATGCAGGACAAGACCAGGAGGCTTGCTGACATCTCGTCCCAAGTGGGCCTCACCATCCACAAACAGAAAACAAAGACAATGAGGCTGAACGCAACCAGGGAAGAACCAGTCTTGCTTGCTGGCACCCCGTTGGAGGAGGTGGAGTCCTTCACCTATCTCGGGAACATCATAGACAAAAAAGGCGGCACTGATGCAGATGTCAGAGCACGAATCGGTAACGCCAGAGCAGCCTTTCTCCAGTTGAAAAAAGTGTGGAGTTCCAGAGAGCTGTCACAAAACACCAAAGTCCGGATTTTCAACTCCAACGTAAAAGCAGTTCTCCTATATGGAGCAGAGACTTGGAGATTGACAAAAACCACTGTCAACAGAGTACAGATCTTTATAAACAGTTGCCTTAGAAGAATTTTGAAAATCCACTGGCCAGAGAAGATCAGCAACATCAGACTCTGGGAGAGAACAGAGCAGATAACAGCAGAGAAAGAAATTGGGCGAAGAAGATGGGGATGGATCGGTCACAGTCTGAGAAAGCCAGCTTCCAGTATCACTAGGCAGGCATTGTCATGGAATCCCCAGGGAAAGAGGAAAAGAGGTAGGCCGAGAAACTCCTGGCGTCGAGATCACCAAGCAGACATCAAGAGACTGGGGACCACCTGGAGTATAATCGAAGGAGAAGCACAGGACAGGAGTCGCTGGAGGTCTCTCGTCGACGGCCTATACCCGGGTAGGGGTGACAGGCGTAAGTAAGTAAGTAAGCTAGTAGTAGTAGTAGTAGTAGTAGTAGTAGTAGTAGTAGTAGTAGTAGTAGTAGTAGTAGTAGTATTTGTATATCCTACATCAGTGCTCGATATTCTGCCCGCTGTGACGTCACATTGAGACAGGAACGGGCCCCTCGGGCAGTCTTTGGCTATGGGCGGTCAGGCCGGAGAGTAGGTCATCAGACTCGGTTGAATGTACACGTGCGTATTACCAGGGAAATGAGCTGATGTTACGAGCTTTCTGTTTAAATGGTGCCGTAAACAGATTGAGCAATCACGGAAAACGAGATGAAATAAAACAAATATACACACTGCCGTAAATAAAGGTACGTCAAGCACATTGATGAGAACCATAGCCTGAAAGTTGTTTGTGCAGTGTTCTTGGTTTCTTCCCCTCTTTTATTTATTTATTTATTTATTTATTTATTTATTTATTTATGGTTCGCGATGAAACAAAACAGAATCAACCACAAACAAGCACATTTTTGTAAAAAACATAAACACAAATTTAGTAATCCAGTAGAACTGAATCAAGCACGTAACTGACACGAAAAGCGCCACGCTATCGGTAATGAAGAAGTCTAGGTGAGTAGGTTGGTTGGTTAGTTCGGGGTTTAACGTGCTCGGCACCGGGAGATAATGGACGGCGCTGACGGGCGGGTTATGGGAGACAGGACCAGCTATTGCCTATGGAGTTCGACCTGAATACAGGCGCACTGCAACTGCGCCACTTTGATTTACCAGTACCTTTTAACAGACATGCTATCTGAGCAAGCCCGTCGTTTTGCCTGGACCACAGTGAGCAAAACGAAAAGGGCCTCGTGATGATGTTGAAATGTAGACTGATATCAATGAGGCAATTCCTTGCGAACAAGAGGCGTATATTCTCAGTCATGAGCCCTGCGGATGCAGGGACTCATGAAAATATTTGCCTCTTGCTCATTCGAAGGGTTGGATGAATTCACAAAATATTTGAAGTCCACGATCTACTTCTGAGTTAGAGCTGTTCTTAATTGGACGAACTTTTGATCGGCAAACATAGAGCGGAGAAGATCGGCGATCTTTTGGTTTGTTTCTTAATTGAGGTTGAACGAACCTAGGCGAACTTCTGCAAACCAGGTTTGCCATGGTTCTCTTTCTTAACTGAAGTCATAGTGCTTGATTCGGCGTACTTACTGTCTGCGAAGGTGTTCAAAATGGCTGCCGCTATGCCACTTCGCGATTTGGACGATGTTTGTTTTTGTACTCCTTGCAGTAGCGACCCCACAAACAGCGTTGCGCCTCCCACAAATCAATAAAAATAGGAAATGAAAAAAAAAGGGGAGACTGCCTCAATAAAAATAGGTCTTGTTCTTCTCACGAGTGAAATATCTCCGTCCGCCATATTTGTTTTTATCGGTGACTGTCTTCTTATCTCCAACGCAGAAGAGGGTAAAAGTTTTGATCAATCAGAGAAAAAGTTCGCCTTGGTTTGTTCAACACGTTTAGCGAACCTTTTCCGACAGCGAACTATGGTTTGCTGAGGTTCGTGAACTACTTCAAACTAGGTTCGCCGTATCTTTAGATCGTCCAATTAAGAACCAACCTAGTTCGTCCGAGATCGTGAACTGTAGTTCGTCAGAGTTCGCGAACTAAAGTTCGTTTAATTAAGAACATGCTTTAGGGATAATTTTGTATGGATGCAATTTTTTTTTTAAATTGGGGGGGGGGGCGGGGGGGGGGAGAAGGGAAGGGGGGGGGGGGCACTGCCGAAAACAACAGAACACCACCCAACCGCAAGAGCTATAGATCCTCATGAGCCCCCGCAGTTGCCTCTTGCTGAAAATACTTCGGCGGCCGGGAATCTTTGATGTTTGAACTTTGCTATGATTTCAAACACTAGACAAAATGGACTTTTATGGGTGTACTTTCCACGATGTTTGTTCATTTTCTGTTGGCCTATATAGTATAACTGCGTGTCACAGATGCGCCGATAATGGCGCTTGAAATTGACAACGTATGCGCTGACATTGACCTTTGATGAAACTGACACCTGGCCCCAGCATAGACGTTCAGTGAAACGAACGACTGATCTAAGCATTTAACGCGCATGTACCATAGAATCAATTACACGAAATCAATTTCAAATTGTGTTTGAGGTGAAATTCGCGCGCTGCTCGATGATTTTGGACCTCACGACTTGCAGCCGTAGGGTCCAAAATCACAGAACAAGCTGCAGACATTTTGTGAATTATCTCATTTTAACCCTACCATTGCCAGGGGGCGCAGACTGTGTTTTGAAATCGTAAAAAAAAAAAAAAAAAAAAAAAAAAAAAAAAAAAAAAATTAAATCCCGGTGGTCAATTGAACATGAATGCAAAGTGGTTTTAGCAAGAGGCATAGATCCTCATGTGTAAAAGCAGTTCTCCTATATGGAGCAGAGACTTGGAGATTGACAAAAACCTCAGTCAACAGAGTACAGACCTTCATGAACAGTTGCCTTAGAAGAATTTTGAAAATCCACTGGCCAGAGAAGATCAGCAACGTCAGACTCTGGGAGAGAACAGAGCAGATAACAGCAGTGAATGAAATTGGGCGAAGAAGATGGGGATGGATCGGTCACAGTCTGAGAAAGCCAGCTTCCAGTATCACTAGGCAGGCATTGTCATGGAACCCCCAGGGAAAGAGGAAAAGAGGTAGGCCGAGAAACTCCTGGCGTCGAGATCTCCAAGCAGACATCAAGAGACTGGGGACCACCTGGAGTATAATCGAAGGAGAAGCACAGGACAGGAGTCGCTGGAGGTCTCTCGTCGACGGCCTATACCCGGGTAGGGGTGACAGGCGTAAGTAAGTAAGTAATAGATCCTCATGAGCCCCCTCGACTGCGGGGGCTCATGAGGATCTGTACCTCTTGCAGTTGGATGGGTTCAATTTTTTCTCAGCAAAGGAAAGCGTTAAAAACGTGCGAATGGCGTTCTATAGCGACGAACGGTCGCCAGCTCAGTTAAAAGCTTTGAAATGGCCTATTAGTGGCGCGTTTGAGATTGGCCTTAGGTATCTATGCAAAGTTTCATGGAAGTACAATGCGTAGCGTTCGGTTTAATTTTCACCACATGGCCACATTTATCTGATAACGTTTTCATCGATGGGCTGGCCATTACAAATGCACGCGCGCATAGTTAGTTATTGACTATCTCAGCTGCAGTGCATTAGGGTACTTTTAAGTAACCCACACTGTCCAGGCAGCAAGTTCATTTGTTGTGAAAAGCGAGATTTTCATTGTATTACAATGAAAATCGCGCGTTTTGCATAACTGGATATACTGTCGTTTGCCTTCACAGTGCAGTAAGACTCTGCGTGGGACAAGCTAGCCTGATGACCATTTGCTCATCTGGTGAAAGCTTATCAGTTCTAACTTCAGTCCCAACAGCAGGAGATGAGGTGGGCTGACCATAATAATTCTGATTCAAGTGTAGTGCGAGATTAGCTTGGCGCCTGAAGGCGCCAAGCTAATCTGGCGCTACTTTTGAATTATCATGGTCAATCCATCTCCTGCAACTAGTACATTGGCGTTTGCTGACAACTCCAAAATTTGGGAAATGCTGCAGTGGGATTAAATGGATTACGGTAGCTGGTGCTTTGTCGAAATTCTAAACCCAAAGAAGGAATATGAAAAGAAGGAGATGGTTTTTTCCAATTTGTTCCGGTCTGCGTGGTTGATGATTTCAATAAACGTGATCACGAATTTGAAGCAGTCAGTGGTATCTTCCACATGCGCAATTTATGTTCATTACTTTATTTTGTTACGTTCTGTAGGGTTATTTAAAGTCGCAGTTAAAAAATAAATAAATAAATAAATTAGAAAAACTTACAACTTCATGAGCACTAAAACAATCCTTCTCGCACAAAGTTTCGTGGCATTCCACATAATGATAGGAACATTGGTGGAAAGAAAAACGACAAATTATTACCATGGTAAAAAATACCACTAATAATAAACGAGTAATGCCACACACTAATGAAAAAATATAACAATGTCTGTCTCTCAGTTATATTGCAGTAATTTGATGTAATACTACCAGTAATCAATGGTAATATTATATTATATAACTGGTAATAACAGAAAGCAATGGGCGATGTAAACTGGTCGTTTGCGAGAAATATCTGTGGCGATTACCTGACCATAAGAACACAATTTTTATCGTTATGGCGTCCAATTAGCATCCGGATGGTTCTGTTGGCAAGACGCCAGTCAAATCAAGCACTACTCTTGAGCTAACACAGCAGGTCGCTTGGCGTGGACGTGAACCAGAAAGGCCAGTAGTAAATGCGTATTTGCGTGAGTAAGCTTAGTCCTGCGCCAGCCACTAAGCAAGGTGCTCCGCTACAGCGGAACACCTTGCTTAGTGGCTGGCGCAGGACTAAGCTAGCTCATGCAACAGGGCCCCTGTTCCGTGATTCTGGACCTTAAGGCTCTCAGCCGCAAGGTCCAGATTCACAGACCAGCACACAAAATGATACGCCGTCACGAGGATGGACCCAATTATAGACAGCCCAGACCGAGACAGTACTGCGACCAATTTCACATGCATGTATGCACTCTGCTTTGACGGCTGTTCTGAAGGGTACGAACACACTGGTTGTCTCCATCGATTCGCTGCCGCTGCAGCGGCAGCTAATCGAGGGAGACAACCAGTGTGGGATGAAAACAGACCCTCGTTCTGCAATAAGCACTGATATCTTCGTGCGCAACTGATCGTTTTGAGCCGCCAGTTTAGACTGTGATTTCTTCTTTTTTTTTCTGGGTGGGGTTGGGGGGGGGGGGGGGGCAGGGCTTGGTTTTGACATTTACAACAGGCTTTACCTTTTTGAAATCCAGACCCCCAAAAAGGTGGCTGCAAAGGGTGAATAACCCAGACGAAGAAAGAAACATCCTTAGCAAAGACAGTTACAACACAATTTATTCATATTTCGGGGTAAACTCTAGTTTACAAAAAAGACAGTCAAACATGCATACAATTCACCGTTTATCTTGTCAGTGTGAAAAAGATAATTGGCAACTAATATTAATACATCGTGTTGTGACTGTCTTTTCTAGGCATGTTTCTTTTTTCTTTGGGTTATTCTCTGTAGGCTTTATGAAATTCCTTATATTATAATCTATAAATCTCTATAATTAATTATTTTTATGATTGTTCTCCTGAGTGAAAATAGACTGATATCTTCGAGCGACACATACCGTTATGACCTCCCCCCCCCCTCCTCCCCTCCTCCACCACCCTTCGCCTGCTCTAGACATTAAATTGTTGTATATTTATTACGTCCATATCTACCAAAGTGCTGGGTACACCCTCTACTGGTCAGGCAGGCCTGCATCAGAAAGACGGCTTTCAGGCGTGGGTTTCATGGTCAAGACATCCATTGCGACTAAGCTGGAAAACCTACCAACGGGCCACTCAGACCGCATCATGTCCATGCGCCTCCCACTGAGACACCAGCAGCACGTCACCCTTCTCAGTGTGTACTCCCCAACCCTCCTGGCAGAGCCTGCTGAAAAGGACAAGTTTTACACTGACCTGCGCAGCCTCCTACAGAGTACCCCTGCAGACGACAAAGTCATCATCCTTGGCGACTTCAACGCCAGAGTGGGCCAGGACTCTGAAGCCTGGAAAGGAGTCCTCGGCAAGCATGGCGTGGGGAACTGCAATGACAATGGCCGCCTACTGTTGGAGTTCTGTGCGGAGCAGCAACTGGCCATCACCAACACTACTTTTCAGCAAAAGGACAGTCGAAAGACCACCTGGATGCATCCTCGCTCCAAACACTGGCACCTTATCGACTATGTCCTAGTGCGTCAGAGGGACCGCAGTGACGTCCTCCTCACCAGAGTGATGCCCAGCGCAGAGTGCCACACTGACCACCGCCTTGTCCGCTGCAAACTCAGGCTCCACTTCAAGCCAAAACCCAAGAAATGGGGGCCCCCCAAGAAAAAGCTTGATGTTGCCAGCCTTCAGCGTGACGATGTGAAAGCTGCCTTTCAGACAGATTTACAGCGCAGGCTCAAAGACACAGCGGACGCAGTAGACTCCTCCCCTGAAACACTTTGGGAACAACTGAAAACTGCTATTGCAAAATCCTCTGCAGAAGTCTTGGGTTTCGCCAGAAAGAAGAACAAAGACTGGTTTGACGAAAACGATGTAGAGATCCAGGAACACCTAGCAAAAAAAAGAGCCGCCCATCAGGCCCACCTAGCCCAGCCTTCCTGCCCTGTGAAGAAGTCTGCCTTCCGCCTCGTCTGCAGCAGTCTCCAGCGCAAGCTCAGAGATCTCCAGAATGAGTGGTGGACCAGACTTGCACAGAGGACCCAGCTTTGTGCTGACAATGGTGACTACAAGGGCTTCTACGAAGCACTGAAAGCAGTGTATGGCCCCAGGCACCTGGTACAAAGTCCCCTGCGAAGCGCGAATGGCCAGGCACTCCTCACAGATAATACCTCCATCTTGAACCGCTGGTCGGAATACTTTCAGAGCCTCTTCAGCGCTGAGCGCACTGTTCAAGAAGCAGTCATCCTACAAATCCCACACCTCCCAGTAAAGGTTGAATTGGACGAACTGCCCACCGCTGAAGAGACCCTCACAGCCATCCACCAGCTCAAGAGTGGCAAAGCAGCAGGCATTGATGGAATACCGCCAGAGATCTGGAAACATGGAGGCACAGCACTGCACAACAAGCTCCATGACCTCTTTCTCTGCTGCTGGGAGGAAGGAACACTACCAAAAGATCTCCGTGATGCAGTCGTTATCACCCTGTACAAGAACAAAGGCGAGAAGTCTGACTGTTCCAACTATCGGGGAATTACCCTGCTGTCCATTGCTGGGAAAATCCTTGCAAGGCTGCTCCTGAATCGGCTGGTACCTGCCATCGCTGAAGACCAACTCCCAGAGGGCCAGTGTGGCTTCAGAGCAAACAGGAGCACCACCGATATGGTCTTTGTGCTGAGACAGCTACAGGAGAAGTACTCATATCATCTCTAGGCCACAAAGACACATCTACGCTAACTCCATTACTACCGCCCCACGCAGCGCCCCGCGACCACCTAACAAAAGCTACTTCTAGAGCGAAACACTGAGACACACACACAGAAGGCGCGCGTGTGCGCGTCCGCTGTATATCTCAGACTCTCTCTCTGAGCGCACACATATAGACACACACACACACAACCGCGGCACAAGCCTCCCTCACTCTCATTATGACAATATCTCAGCGCACTCTCTCTCACACACACACACACACACGGGTGCAGGCGAGTGAGGGCTGCGAGGGGGCGGAGGGGGGGGGCCAGTCTGACTCAACAATGACGGCGTGCCTCGTGAACATGTCCGCTACACAGTGCGCCACCGCTTACCAACTTCAGCATGAATGTTGAAAGCAGGCGCCACAGTGGACCTCGATGATGACCGATGTAGCCGTGTAACATCAGCGGAAGTACTGCCAGCGTTCCCCCCTCCTCGATGCAGCCTGTTCAATACCTCAAATACCCACGACACACTAACGCAGGCACCCCAAACCGCAACCACAAACACCCTAGGACCCCCGCAACCAGAGCTCAATCCCTATCGAGCGACCACCTACCAGTCACAGCGCAGCTACACACGGCCAACCTCTCTTTTCTCCCGCGCGACCATGAGAGCGCGACGCGATGATTAAAGTCCACGCGCGCCGCGTCCACCCTTCAGTTGTCACATCACACAACCGCAGAGAGAAGCCCCCTATAGCCATGCGCATTCTCACCCACGTGCGAGATGAGCTCATTCTCCGAGAGCAGAATCCCCCAATCGCGCACACAACTCATCTTCTCTATATATCCTCAGATGTGGGTCAACACACACGCGTGCGTGTGAGCGCTGACCGCAACCCAAGACAGTGTATATTCCCACCTCACACAATTTCTCACCTTCTCCAGCACAAGGAGGGCGTGAGAGGGGGGGCTAGAAGGGGTGGCGAGGGTGGGCCGACCAGTTTTACTTAGACTGGGGGACTGAGATGATGTCAGGCGGGGGGTGGCGAGAACTTGATCGGACAAGGAAGGCCTTACAGAAGGCCGGTGGCAAAAGAGAATCCATCTATTCTCTTCGCGCGGGGCCGCCGCCACATACTCTTTTCTCAAAAAAAACACTAGCCGAGATGTCTGCGAAAATAAGCGGCGCAACAATACAACAGCTTGTTACTCTCTACAGCGGCACCACACAGTAACACTCAGTCCGATCAGTGTCTCCAGTCTGCGAGATGTGAGGCGCGTGCAGCGACGGGCGGGGGGGGGACGGCGCGTGGGTGCAGAGGGGGGGGAGGGGGGGAAGGGTGTGAATGGAGCGAACTAGAGCGAGTACACACAAGCTGAGCGTAGCTGCGCGAGCTAGAGACGTCTATATACACCATTACACGTATCAACACATGTACACTTGACAAGTCACCATATCTTCTGGTATCCTTGCAAAAGAGTAGTGAGTGAGCGAGAAGAGAGCGGAGTCCAAGAGACACAGCTAATTGAACAGGCTGAAACTGTGACATAGGTGGATGTTGATGGCGAGTGACGGAGCGATGAGCGAGATCCCCGCTCGAGTGGTGCGCTGGCATGGCACACACACAAAGCTGACACACAGAATACAGGATCTACCTCTGGACTTGAAGCGCGAGGGTGGTGTGGCGTGGGGGGGCGGGAGAGCACACAGTCACACACAATTAATGTGTATTGGGAAAATTTGTATTGAGTATACTGTGATGAGTCTGTCACAGCGTCTATAGTTTAGCTAGATGAGATAGTTGGGAAGAATTTTAGTAATATGCGAGCGCGCGAGATGGGAGGAGAGTGAGTCCTTAACTGCGAAGTACTATGGAATTAAGGGAGAGAATAAATGGGTATTGGATGGGGGAGAAGGGGTGGTAGAGATATGTGAGTGAAGGTTGGTATTGAGAGATGGTTTTTTTATGTGTGGAAGATGAGATGTTAAAGGGAATGTAAGGAAAAAAATAAAGGGAGTGAGTGGAGGGAGGAAGGTGAGAGAGGGGTGTGGGGAAATGATATAGTTATTGAAGGATGTAGGAGGGGGGATTAGAAGTGTTTTGAGGAGGGAAAGGTTGGATTGGAATTTGTGTAGGTAATTTAGGAGTGTGTGCGCTAGTAGAGTGAGAGAGGGAGTGGGGGGGGTGGTACTAGGTATATATCTAGAATTAGCTATGGTTATGAAGATGTGAGTTTAGAGTGAGATAGTTATGGGGGGGGGGGGGGGGGTGTGGTGGTAATGGGGGGGGTGGTTATGAAGGGGGTAGTTTTTAATGTGGATGGGTGGGGAGGGGGGGGGTGGGGGGGTGGGGGGGGTTTAAAGGGTTGAGTATATAGGTGGGGGGGTGGGTAATCTATATCTATGTAGTGTCGAGCGAGAGGTGAGAGAAGATAGAAGGGAGGGAGAGGAGATCGATTGATGTTGGACATCTACAATTGTAATAAAAACACGGAGTTAGTAAACAACAAAAATAGAATTTAGACGTATAAGTAGAGGAATGACTAAACTATATATGCTGATTGTATTGAAATATCAAGGAGAGTAGAATGGTCGTCCGAATGAGTTAAAAATAATGTGTGCGTGAACGCAAAACTCTCTATCAGGGGAGGGGGGAGATGGTGGGGGAGTGGATGAGGATGGGGTGGTGGGGGGTGAGGAAAGATGTAGTGGTGGTTTTAATTGTGTTATATGATTATTGTTTTATTTTTTTTTTTTTTTAAAAAAAAAAAAAAAAAAAACAATATGTATTCCAGTCGCATTTGTTTTGCTCGTCAGTGTTTTTGTATAATCTATCTGAACCAACTACCCTGATCGCTTACTATTCGAAAACATGAAATATGATCCAGCATGCCAGATTGCAGACGATTATGATACGTGCATAAATTAGTCCATTCTGCCCATTCCTTACTGCGGGTAGGCACCGAACAGTTTCACGCATCATTTGCTATGGAATTAAACAGTTTAAAGAGCATGTATTTCTGTTTTAAAAAAAAAAAAAAAAAAAAAGTTTCAACAAAGAAAGATACGCTTAAATCATGCATTAATGGGCAGCACAACATTGAAAACAAACTACTATTCAGTACAGGTCTGCACCGCTCTGCTACTACACACACCGAACGCACATCCATAATACCCACCCACACCACACCACACACACACACACACACCAGCGCCCAAGTCTTTCTACTTAATAAAAGTAATCTACAATACCCCTATCTCTCATCTCTCTTGCCAAACAAACTGGAAATCAAACGCACAACTTGAGTGCGAGCGAGCGTATTTTCTTCCAAAGAGCGCGAGTGGTCGGCGGAGGCGAGTAGTGTGTGGGGGTGTGTGTGAGTGAGCACCGCCCGTGTGCTCGAAGCGGGAGCAGGCCAGCGGTGAGACGACTTCATAAGGTGTGAGTGCGTGGAGCCTGTCATAACAACAACCCAAATCATCAAACACACCTTCGCTCTGACGCTTTACTAATGCGACAGCTTGGATCAGTTGTATCTCTTCCTTCGCGGCTGGACGCGGCCGTCTAAAGAGAGCGAGAGTAATGTGTCTTCTATCTATCTCTCTTCTTCTCTTCCTCTTAACACAGGTTGCTTTATACACTTATAAGCACACACACACACACACACACACACACACGCGTCTCTAGAGACACACACACACACAAGACGCCTCTAACTGGCGCGCGTGAGCGAGCATAAGGACCCTGGTGAGTAGCGCCCCACACAGCCTGAGTCGCGGGAGGAGCTCATGAGGATTTTCGTCCATACCACCTACACCATATTCACAGACATCTATCACTGCCTTATTTTTGTATATGTTGTCCAGGTTGAGGGGCGACTTGGATAATCTTGAGTTTTGGACAACAACACATCTAACTCTACTTATATAGAGCGATAGAAGTCATGAGATGCTGTAGAGGAGGGGTTTGTATAGGTGATGGAGGATGTCGTTTAGAGTACTCATTATAATACATTCTCTTCGATCTAAATTCGCAAACTCCAACGACCGCTGGGGGGCGTTGGGAACAGAGAGAGGTGGTTAGTGTAGATTAGGGGAGTTTTCAAAGGTATCCGGTTTTTACACAAAAATCAGCTAAACTCACTCAAAAACACACAAACCTGTATACTGATTAGATCTATAGCTGGAAGGGGTGGAGACAGCGAGAAATATAGTATGATTAGTAGTATATGGTACTAGGGGAAACTGTAATTTGTAGATGTGCCAGCGCGTAAAATCACATGGGCCACAGGGATTGGAAAATTCAGCAGTCTATACACTAGACACTACCGTACAAACATTGGAGTATTTTTTACGTCACTCTGTCGAGGCTCGGAGAATGTCGAATTTAGAAGTGCGATATAGATGGATGATGTCTCAGTAGCACACGTTATATAACATATATAGAGATAGTGCGAGTGGGATGAAGATTTTTAAAAGAAATAGTGACACAAAAAAGATAAATAGGATATATAAACCAAAGAAAATTAAGACATAAGAAAATACAAAAAACTATAAACATATAAAATCATAAGATGAAATATTATGGGTATGCTGTGTTTGCTAATATTACTAGAGTAGATGGACTGTGTGATATCTTCGGTTGGTGTAATAGGGGGTGTTTCTTGGAGAGGAGATAGAGTTGAGCATTTATTATGATATTAAGCAGATGTGATTGTGTTGAGGTCTCTGGACTCAATTCAATGCTGAAGGTTGGATCTGATAGCGCAGAGCTGGGCGACAGGTTTAGTAAAGTTAATTTGGGTGTTAACTATTTATGAGGTCCTCGAAGAAGTGCAATGACTGAGATTGGAATTAGAATATTAGCCGCGATGATCTTAATTAAAGAAGAATGTTTTGCGGCTGAACAATTGGTTTTTTACAGAAAATAACATGACTCATCTTCAATTGGTTTATTTTGATGGCACTAAAATAATCTCGTCGATGCGAAAATGTTTGGTGCTCCCACCACGAAAACTCTGGACTAACATTTATGCCTAACCCGTTGTAATTTGAACCCAGCTGTTATGCGTCAAATCTCTGGGCATGTAGCGGAGTACCAAGAAATTCATGTTTTCCTCTCTCGACTCGTGAATCACAGCAGCGAAGAATTTATAGGGTTCAGCATTAGAATTCCACAAATACCTTACGTTGACGTTTGACAAAAAGAAATTAGGCGACATTTCTATTAACACGGGAATTTGTGTCCGACAATCTTCAAAGTGGTTCGATTCTATACCCCCCCCAGCCCCCCCCCCCCCGACTCCCCCACACCCCAAAAATGTCGAACCGCAGTACGTCTAGAGATTTAATTGTCTCGGTCAGTTCTCGAAATCTAGACTCAATCGCGTTGTCCCCCAAAACGAGCAAAACTTAACTGCTATCCTAAGATACAAACACCGTTATGATAATAAGAGGTAATGCATATTAAAGCAAGTTACGCACATTCTTAATGTGCACAATAATCTGCGCACATATCGGCCAATAAACCACCGCAAATCGTTGCGTCCTTGTCTGTCCATCTGAATAATAACAACTCCCTCACTTCTATCTCTGCACCCCTCTCCACCGCCCCTACAAGATGTTCACCGTGCGCGATGTCCATACATGCAAAGTAGCTGCGACTACTAGTATCTCTGTGCGCATCACTGCAGCCAGGCCCATTACTCGACGAAATTCATAACCGCTCTTGCTGATCACATCAAATAAACACCTCATTTTCTGCAATCATTCACCCCCACACACTATCATCCACACAGAGCAACATACGCTCCCCCGGCAGTTTCGGCGCGTGAGGTGGCGCTTCATGACTGGAGCGGCGTTCTCTGCTGAATGTCTCTTGATGGCCTCACCGCATGAAAATCTTGAGGAGACACATTTGCGTTCTAGTGTTCTTTTCAAGCGAAATGCCATGACCGATATCAGAATTCCATTGCACTGCTATTTCAAGTTCCACGAGCATCGATATCGTGAATCGCATTCTGGCAGGCAAATAGTTATTCATTCCTAAAATAACGTTAATGTGCTTTGGTTTTGAGCCACTCACACTTCCATGTACTTGGAATACTGTTAACTTCTTCAACCGTCGCATCGAAGTTGATTAACGTAGTGTTTTTTCAACGCACCGTTGCTCCCATCAATGGTTCGTTTCCCTGCGAATACAAGCCATTGTTGCGAGAGAGAAAAGCTGCTGCCCGCAACAACTCAAAATGCTCAATAATGTGCGCGCCATGTACGAGGTTGCGACTAAAGCGAACTACGTTCTTTTTTATCGTAGTGAGCTATGTTTTAAGCGTGCGGTTCTACTGCAATACACCAGTCGACGCAGTGTGACACAATTCAAAAAACGATTTACCGTGATCGGCAGGACGACGTGTGTGAAACAAAACAAATTTTACAAGCTAACACACCGCTATACCGATGCATCACATAAATAATCCTCAAACCTACTGAGCAGTGACACTTTTATGGATTTGAATACATGTTTCAGAGCACACACCAATCACGCTATAGCCCAACAAAGCGTGGAGACCAACTCACGCAGACGCGAGTAACGACGGACGCGAGCCGTGTGCTCATGGTCCCCCAAGCTGTTATTTCTACGAAAGTCAGAATGCGAGACTGGCCGACCAACCTATTGGATTTTGACGTGAGATTCAGCCTGTGACATTATAGAGAGAGTGCTTAATGCAATTCCGTGACCTCAACAGGTCTTTAGAGTCTCGAATAAATAGTCTCTCACTTGTTCTATGTAAATAACACCACGGCTTATTCAATCGATTGCGAGTACTACGTATGTAAATCGAGTGCCCCACCACCCAATAGCCTACCAAGACACACCGCCACACTAAGCCTTTCGTCCCCCCCACCCCCATCTCGCCGTTAGTTGCCCGCGCCCCCCCATCCTTTGTGTGCTGTGTTTGTGTTCACAAGACGCATACGCTCATACACAGCAGGAGATGGTTACAGTGTATTAGTTCAAGCACGTTAACCTATATCACACTGAGGCTAAAATCTTCAAATTTGCACACTGTCAGATGCAAGCTCCATTATAGTACCTACAGACAAGGATATAGACCAATGGCTTTAGTTCAAAGGGTAGTGCCAAAATAGCTTGGCGCCTATAGGCGCCAAGCTATTCTGGCACTACCCTTGAACTATTTTAGTCAAACTTATTTCACACACTGGTGTATTCCGAATGATAAGGGTTAACCCATTCAGTACCAGCTGTTGCAGTCTGTGTTGTTGCAATGTTGGTGAACCCATTCTACCCCAGACACACCACAGCAAGATAAGGATCGACCATGATAGTTCATGGGTGATGCCAGAATAGCTTGGCGCCTAAGCCGCCAAGCTATTTTGGCATCACCCTTGAACTATCATGGTCGATCTGTGTCCTGCACTGCAATGCAGTCTTCAGAGAACAACGCCAAAATTTGGGGATTTCGGTGTTGGGGTAGAATGAGTTAAATCAAAACCCCAAACCATTAGATGTCCCAGGAACATGGCCTAACCCATTTCATCCTTGAGGCTGATTTGGTAACATGTGCTTATTGTCCTATGACGGCTACCTTACAGATTATGAGATAGAGCAACTGGTTTTGTTCAAGGGTGGTACCAGAATAGCTCGGCGCCTCAGGCACCAAGCTATTCTGGCACCAACCTTGAACTATCAGTCAAATTTATTTCAAGCAACGGGTGTGTCGGGATGATAAGGGTTAAGAGTGGTGTCAGCCAGAGGCGCAGATCCTCATAACGACAGCAAAGAAGAAACGTAATTTAACCCATTCAACCCCGCGATCGCTTTTCCCAATTTGTGAAAGTGTCACCTCACGATTAGGTACCAGTTGCCGGCCTGAGATGGATCAACCATGATAATTCAAGGGAAGTGCCAGATTTAGCTGGTTAGTTCGGGTTTAACGTCCACAGCACCGCAGCTTGTTTCTGTTATGTATGTTATACCGCTGCGCCAAAATTTCCCCTCGGGGATAAGAAAGTATTATTGTATTGTATTGTATTGTATTGTATTGTATTGTATTGTATTGTATTGTATTTTTGCATTGCATTGTAAAGTTAAACGATAAATCAGCATTAAGTTGCAACTGCGGGGGCTCATGAGGATTTATACCTCTTGCAGTTGGGTTGTGTTCGGATTTTCTCGGCACTGAACGAGTTACAATTTCTAACGTTTAGGGCTTCACGTCATTTGTCCATCAGGAAGGTGATTTCAAAGACGGGGCAACGACTACGGACCGAACAAATTTTGACCCCAGCTGGATTCGAACCCGCGACCGAACTCATCGGAGGACAGTTGAATTCTCTACCCCCCTATCACCCAGATCTCCCGTTCAAGGATGGTGGCAGAACAGCTTCGCGCCTGTAGGCGCCAATCTATTCTGGCACCATCCTTGAACTATCATTGTCGATCTGTCTCCTGATCAGCAATTTCGACATCAGACGACGATTCATCTCCCTCAGTGACTCGGCCAAAAACCTTGGCGTTATTCTTGATTCCTCTCTTACCATGACCAGCTTCGTCTCCGCCACTGCCCAGGCATGCTACTTTCACCTCCGCCGCATCAGTCAGATCAGAAAATACCTCACCACCGAAGCTGCCACCAAACTTGCTGTCTCTCTCATTCTATCTCGCATTGACTACTGCAACTCTCTCCTTTCCGGCCTCCCTCACTCTACCACTTCCACTCTCCAGCGCATCCAGAACAATGCTGCCCGCCTCGTCCTCAGAAAGAAAAAATCCGACCACATCACACCCCTGCTCAAACTTCTTCACTGGCTTCCCATCCCACAGCGTATCCAATACAAGATTCTTTCTCTCTGCTACAAATCCCTGAACAACTGCGCTCCTGCCTATCTTTCCAACTTACTTCACCCCTACACTCCTTCCCGCTCCCTCCGCTCCGCCTCCGACCCTCTCCGTCTCCACATCCCCCGCACCAAACTCAGCACTTTCGGCCCCCGCGCCTTCTCAGTTTATGGTCCATCCACCTGGAACACTCTCCCACTCTCTCTCCGTCAGAAAGACTCTCTCTCCTTTCAGTCCGCCCTCAAAACTCACCTCTTTCAACAGTTCTAGCACTATATCACCACACTCCCCACAAAAGATGACTGTCACAATATATTTCACCATTTGTTGTACGTGAGTCGTTGTCTAAAGCGTGCGCATGCGTGCGCGAGTTGTGAGTGCGCGCTTAGAGTTATAATTATTATAAGATAAGCGCATTATAAATACCGTAATTATTATTATTATTATTATTCCGACTTTTTCACTTTCGAATTCTGGCCTTCGTGTTCAATTTGTAAACAAAATAATTAAATACAATTTGATTCGGGTCGCGCATTTACATCTGTGGGTTATTTGCACCATATCAAGCAAAACATTCGGCTGAGTAGATTTTCTGTATAATATGCTGCCCATCGTGTTTGAACTACAGCAAACAGGAAAATGTATTTGAAATAGAGTAAACAAGAACAGGTTGAACAAACCGATCGAGTAAAGTTAAACGATAAATCAGCATTAAGTTGTTTTAATCTGTCCTGAATGATAACAGAGAGAGAGAGAGAGAGAGAGAGAGAGAGAGAGAGAGAGAGAGAGAGAGAGAGAGAGAGAGAGAGAGAGAGAGAGAGAGAGAGGTGTTATGTATGGGAAGTGAACGTGGATATGCTGTATCGACCGCAAAGTGTTAAAATTGTGTGCGTGTTTGATGTGGACAATGGCGTCCATGCAACACCTTGCATCGGTCATTGTCAAAGTTTGAGTGCGTTCCAGCAGAGCGAGTCTGCAAGAGGCATAGATACTCGTGAGGCCCCGCATGAGGATATATGCCTCTTTGTATGCCCAATTATACCTGTCTTCTTCATTTGCACGGAGACATCAGGTGATCCAACTAAAATCGGATGGCCAATGACCTGATTCAGAAATAACAGCGAAGCTTTTATCCCGTTCAGCCCTGACGCACTTCGGCAGGAGATGGGTCGACCATGATAATTCAAGGGTAGTGCCAGATTAGCTTGGCGCCTGTCGGCGCCAAGCTAATCTGGCACTACCCTTGAATTATCATGGTCGATCTATCTCCTGCAACAGGTGCATAGTCGTTAGATGACGCTTACAAAATTTGTGAAATACGTGCGTCGGGCTGAATGTGCAATAAACATTTGGGTGAAAATGGAAACCAAACGCACACAAACGATATCGATGAGTCTATAGTGCGGGTATATTAGATATGATTATCGTTTATCCAGCGATGCATACATATGTAAATCAATAGCAGAGTCATGTTGACGAAATGATCGTAAACATCTGTGCATGTCACGTTTATTGGCATTTGATTCTTCCTTTCAAATTTTCATTAATTTGCATGTATATACATGATGCCGGTCAATATGATTTGCCATATGTGGCAGGGGCGGACCTGGAGAGGGTGGGGGGGTTCCAAGGGTTCCGGATCCCCCCTCCGCCCCCCCCCCCACCCACCCACCCAATTTTTAAAAAAAATATAACAAATTCCTTTTATGGGATGTTTGGACCCCCCCCCCCCCCCCTCCTCTCTTGTTCTTTGATATTTTGGCAAATGGTGAGAGTCTTATCACGCACGCGCCTTCTCTCTCTACCACTCCCCCCCCCCCCCATCCCCTCTCCCCCCCCCCCCCTCCACCCCCCGCTTTACGATTTTTTCTGCCCCTGGAAGCAAGGTCTAGCGTCGAGGAGGCCTTTAGTATGAGGTTGAAGGTCCCAAACATAAAGTTGGAAACCCCCCCCCCCCTTCCCCTCGAGGTAACTGATCCGCCCTTGTGTGGGATACTGAATACTTTTTCTTAATTATTTGTTTTACTTGACTTGACTATGATCGACGTCATTCACATTCAATACGAGGGGAAAATCATCCGATAGAGCCAGTGAAGCTATGGTTCCATAAGCAATCCAGACCAAAAATACCCTTTGTCAAAATAGACAAACAAACAGAGACATTAGCCGCTACTTATCTTCATATGCAGAAGGAATGTGGCAACTGAAGGTGACGTAAAAATAAAAAGAAAAAGAAAAGAAAAGGAAGAACAAAAGTAAAAGTGACGTCAAAGAAAAAAAATCGTAAGAGAAAATATTAATAAATTGTGTTGTACCGTTTTTTCTAAGCGTGTTTCTTTCTCCGTTGGGTACTTCTATGGTTCCATAAGCACGAATCCGATACGAAAACGATCCGAACCCGATACGGTAATGCAATTTTCCTTAACTCATTCTACCCCAACACCAAAATCCCCAAATTTTGCCATTGCCCTCTGAAGACTGCAGTCTAGCGCAGGACACAGATCGACCATGATAATTCAAGGGTGAGGCCAGAATAGCTTGGCGCCCATAGGCGCCAAGCTATTCTGGCATCACCCTTGAACTATCATGGTCGATCCATATCTTGCTGTGGTGTGTCTGGGGTAGAATGAGTTTTAAAAAAAATTGCGTCATTTTCGTTCGAAGTCGGACGCAAATTCGTTTCCGCATCGGGCATATTATGGAAACACGCAAAGGACTTGCACGAACATTTCTAGATGTTTCTGACCCGCTTCGGATTCGGATCGTTTCGTGTTTATGGAAGCGTAGCTTAATTCTACCGTCATACAGTGGAAATCTCTCTTTTCTCAAAACTGGACTTTTGCCACATAACGATAGCGTCATTGTTTTTACAATGTTTTACGTGCGCTCTTTAGTAAAGGTCATTCACGTACATTTTATTATCGACAATCCAGCCGCAACGCCCTACAGCAGGAGATGGATGGACCATGATAATTCAAGGGTAGTGCCAGATGAGCTTGGCGCCTAAGGCGCCAAGCTCATCTGGCACTACCCTTGAATTATCATGGTCCATACATCTCCTGCAACTGGTATGAAATCTTTAGGCGGTCATCCGAAATTTGGAAATGTCGCCATGGGATTCATTGGATTGTACAGTGAAAATATGTCTTTTCTAAAAAAAATGGATGTACTGTCTTTTTTCTATATAACGGCAGAATTAATTATTGGTTTACGGTGTTGCACGTGCGCTATTTTAGTGAAGGGCGTTTAATGTACATTTCACTACTCCCCGGCACAAGCTGTATGCATGTAGACGTGTCGTCACGAGTTTTTAGTTCCTCCTCTGCGTGTACACGGCTTGTGAATTTACAATTTATCCTCTATAATCGATATTCTAATGGAGATTTATCCAGACCAAAAAGCCTGTAAAATGCAGAGAAGAACCCAAACGGAGAAAGAAACACGCTTAGAAAAGACAATTTCAACACAATTTATTACTATTTCGAAAAATATTAATACATTTTGGCCTGTGACTGTCTTTTGTAAGCGTGTTGATAATTCAAGGGTAGTGCCAGATTAGCTTGGCGCCTGAAGGCGCCAAGCTAATCTGGCACTACCCTTGAACTATCATAATCAATCCATCTCCTGGTGTAGGGCGTCGGGGCTAAAGAGGTTAATTTCATCGCGAACAACAGCAAGAAATGCATATTCATGGTTAGAACTGTTCAGGATCTGTGTCCATGATAAATTACAGAAATGTAGCCGCACCTAAATATAGCCGCACCTAGTCACTGCCACAAAAATAAGTCTTCAGCGAGTGTCCTCCATCTTCAAGAGGCACTGATCCTCATGAGCCCATGCAGCCGCAGGGGCTTTTGAGAATCTATACCACTTGCTGGCTTCTAAGGACTGGTCTCAGAATGTGTAGGTGGTTGCGATTTAGTCCGAACGCGGATTGGATTAGCTCTATTATGATATAAGCACTAACCGTTAATCCAGATTTCACAAGCGAGGTATAACTTTGTGTGCAGCCCATGATGGGATTAAAAGATTAGCAGACCACAGGGCCTAGGTGTTGGAAGGTGTGTGTAGGGGGGGTGGGGGGGGGGGGGTGGCCAAAGTTGTGCTATTTTGAAGCCCGGACACTTTTAACTCATCCTGCCCCGCGACACACCACAGCAAGATATGGCTCGACCATGATAGTTCAAGGATGGTGGCAGAATAGCTTGGCGCTTATTGGCGCCAAGCTATTCTGCCACCACCCTTGAACTATCATGGTCGATCTGTCTCCTGGATTGTAATGCAGTCCTCAGAGGATAACTCCAAAATGTGGGTATTTCGTACCTCGGGCACAATGACTCAAATTCGTTTCTCCTTTCGGCCGACAAACAAAATAAGAAAGTTGAATGGAAATAAGTTTGGTTTTTCACAGACAACGAGGCCACAAAAGTGACTGTCAAGTTGGTTTGTTGTTGTTGTTGTTGTTGTTGTTGTTGTTTCACTTCATCTCTGCAGTTACTTCTTGACCTTCCAAAAAAAGTTAAGTGTATGCAGAGTACCTTTTTGTCTGTGTGTCTATTTTGAAAAAAAAAGCGTTTTAGTACGAAATTATAATAGGTTAAGTTGTCTTTTCAAAGAGTGTTATTTTCCTTGTTGGGAATCTCTTTTTTGGGAAAAAAATCACAGATTTTTAGTGAAGAGGGTACGGGCATGTTTCCAGGCATTTTTGCCTTTACCGGCTCTGGTTGGAACGCAAATGCCGAAAGCATTGAACGTTTTAGGCTGCTCGGTCACAATCCCATAATAAGTGTCTTGACCCCTTCACTGCCGAGAAAAAAAGTGAACACGATCCAACTGCAAGAGGCATAGGTCCTCATGAGCCCCCGCAGTTGCGGGGGCTCATGAGGATCTATGCCTCTTGCTGAGACCAATTGTTGTCCCTGTTTCTTGGACGGTGCTGGCTTCTGGTCGTTGTTCAGAAACAGAAATGTACATACCGTGTACGTACAGTGGTAGGGAAAGGGTTAATAAAATTACAATATATGTAGCATGGTCGATCTGTCTCCTGCTGTTATGTAGTCTTCAGACGTCCAGCAACTCAAAATTACGACTTTAGGAATCAGCGTTTTAAAACCCACCCACAGGATTAGTGATGACAGGCATGGGAACAAGTCGCTTTAACGAAGGTAAAACCAAGTTTCGTAACCATTAACACATACTGGACCAAAGGTAACCCCGCTATTACGATCTACTGTACTGGAATGCGGTACTTCTTTAACTCTCATGCGACCGAGCCGAGCGTGGAATGCGGCCCCTAAGTATAGATTTCACGCTCTCACAATAAAATCACACCTGAAACAAAACGTACAAGTGTTTGCTCAATGCTGTGAATCAAAGCGTGCTCCCCACTCGTATCCTAGTCTAGCTTTGAAATGTAGTCTACCTTGTAAGTCCTTCTATTTCCGAATGACAGATTTTCACGCGCCGCAGCAGAGGCAGAGGCTCTTGAGAATCTGTATAGCTTGGATACATTTATTGCGAGTCATTTATATTTGTGTTTTCGCGACGTGACGCTGACAGGTTTTCGAAACAAATGCCCCCTCGCGTATTTTAATCTTTGAAAATAGACTTGAACGGTAGTAAATTTTTAAAGTGGCACAGGAGCCCAGGCCGCCTTGCGCGCCGTGCGGGTCTATGAGAATGTGTGCTTCTTGGTGGCTGTGGGAGGCAGCATTTATATCTGTGTGTCTCAGACGTGTGAAAGATTTCAGAGGACCAGTTCAAATGACACGGGCGAGTTGGTCAGTTTCCCGAAGCATGAAATTGACACGCTACGTGCCATCGGCGTTACGATGAGGGATCTGCCCCTCAGTTTCACTCTCTACGATGAGACAGTCAGACACTTATCGTATCTAACCCACCGTCCATCTGCAAGAGACATAGACTCACATGAGCCCATGCGACTGAGGGGGCTCATGTGAATCTATGTCTCTTGTTCTCAATACCTCTCATCTACATCCTCTCTTTGAGAGAATCGCAAGATTTCAACTGAAACTTCGATTGTATGATAGAGCTTTCTTAATCTCCTGCTACCTACCCAGAGGCATAGATTCACATGAGCCCTGCATTGCAGGGGCTCATGTGAATCTATGCCTCTTCTAGCCTAGATCTATCACTGACCATCCTCTGGGGCTCACACCCACATGAGTTCAGTCTGTACCTACTAGGCCCCTAGTACTACGATTTGAGGGTAGATCCTTGCGATAGGTAATCGTTTCTATTATGTAGGGGGTTGGAAAACGTGGATGGTACTTGATAGGCAAAGAGTCGCGGCCTGTTATTTGGGGGACCGGGGGCAGTTTCAGGGAGGCGAAAGCGATGATTGCAGTGGGTCAGTTTCTATAGTAGCCGCTGACAATGATCTCTCTATCCGGGGCTAGTTAGGTCAGTATCACCCGTCAATCTGACACCGGTATAGCTTTTATCTTGAGGTCTCCATACCAGTGTGGTTGTATACTGTGACTTGACTTGGCTCAGTGGTCAAGGGGCGTAAGATACTACTACAATATAGTACTGTTTGAAAATCACTATTGGTCATCCCACTCTAGTAGGCTTTTACAGTTTAAGAGAGGAATGATCAACGATTCCATAGCATGTCCGTTGAAAGGTCTCGGTTAATCGAAGTGGTACAGTTAATTTGCGGCTGAGTTTCAGTGTTCAGGTAGTACTCCATAGGCAGTTACTGTCCCTGCCCCCCCCCCCCACCCCACCCCCCATAAGCCGCCCGTTAAACCCCAAACTAACTAACCAACCAATGATCAACGGCGATCTTAAATTAAACTACAGTAGCTCGCTTGAGCTTGCCCTTAGCACCACGTGAATGTTCTGTGTTTATGTACAGTGTGTGAGTGAATGCGCGTGATTCACGTGAGCGTGCTTGTTGGGTTCAGTTCGCGGCGGCGCTTTGAGCCGATTTTCAATTGGGATAAAGCGCCTATTTAATGCGCTTATTATTATTATTATTATTATTAAGTTTATTTTAATCCTTTGGCTGTCGGTAGTGGTTTTTGGCGCGATGATTCCTCCCGGAATCATCGTGACAAAAACCGCTGCCGACAACCAGTGAGTAATCCAGACCAAAAAGGTGACTGCCCAGCGTGTAAAATGCAAAGAAGTACCCAACAGAGAAAGAAACACGCTTAGAAAAGACGGGTACAACACAAATTATTAATATTTCGGGTATATTTCCTTTGTCAAAATAGTCAAACAAACAAACAGAGAGATTAGCCGCTTCCTATCTTCATTCGCAGAAGGAATGTGGCAACTCAACCAGTGAGCAGCTACACGTAACGGAAGTTTCCACTGCCCCTTGTTTGCGACAGAAGAATTCTTCCGTGCGGTACGAATGAGAAAAAGAGCGGAAAAGTCTCTCATTTTACGCCACTAACCCATATCATACTGAGGCTAAAAGCTTCAAATCTGTACACTGCCATAGGCAGGCTACATTATAGTACGTACAGATAAGGATATCGACCAATGGCTTTAGTTCAGGGGTGGTGCCAGAATAGCTTGGCGCCTAAAGGCGCCAAGCTATTCTGGCACCACCCTTGAACTATTTGAGTCAAACATATTTCGCACAGGGTGTATTTCAAATGATAAGGGTTAAAAGGTTCAGTTAGCCCTTCTCTCTGTCTCTCTCTGTCTCTCTCTGTCTCTCTCTGTCTGTCTCTCTCTCTCTCTCTCTCTCTCTCTCTCTCTCTCTCTCTCTCTCTCTCTCTCTCTCTCTCTCTCTCAGAAATGAAATGAAATGTTTCTTTTTTGCTTTTTTTTAATGTATGACCGAATGAATGGATAAATTTTATTTAATGTCTTTTCGTGTTTAATGTCTCCTAATCTTTTCTTTGCGTAATTTGGTACTAATAGTATTACAATTATTACCCTGTGTTTGTAGAGTAGCAACGGCAAGTATAAAAATGGCACATGTGCTTATTACTTCATCCGTTGAGAAATAAAGTTTCATTTCATTTCATCTCTCTCTCTCTCTCTCTCTCTCTCTCTCTCTCTCTCTCTCTCTCTCTCTCTCTCTCTCTCTCTCTCTCTCTCTCTCTCTCTCTCTCTCTACGTTTCATCATCATCTCTCTCTCGCTCGCTCTCTCTCTCTCTCTCTCTCTCTCTCTCTCTCTCTCTCTCTCTCTCTCTCTCTCTCTCTCTCTCTCTCTCTCTCTCTCTCTCTCTCTCCTTATGCTACTATTCGTATAGTTAGTGACAAGTTTCCTATTACCTAATACTCTTCTACTGTTGCTACAGATTATGTAATAGTTCGACTGTCTGCATTAACATGTCAGGTTCATACCTGTGTATATAATTATATATATATATATATATTTTTTTTATTTCTTTTTTTTTTTCCCTCTGAGTGGTGGTGGTGGGGGGGAGGGGGGGGAGGGAGGGGGGAGGGGGGGGAGGGGGATGGGTCTTTTTACTTACATATGTTTTATCTTTTGATGTATCGTCTGATGTATTTTTATATGTGTAGAGTAGCAGGACAGTTTGGAAGATAGGCATTGCTATGCCTAAAACTTTTTATCCTGAATAAAAACGTTTCATCATCATCATCTCCAAGGCAACGTAAATTTAATTATCTCGTGTTGTCTAAACATAATATATTTTACTCCCCAATTTCTTTTTATGCAACTATTATTTTTTATCATACCATTTGCGCTCACGTGCCGTTTGTGGGGGTGCTTCCCGTATAGACCTGGTCAGGGGATACAGTGCCGGTGCACAGTTTATTCAAACGACGTGCTTAGCATGTCGTTCGAGTGAAAGTATACTTGTGGCGTGCCTCCCGGGTGCGAGTGTCTGGGGAGGGCTCCCGCAAACGGATATTATGACACGTGCAAACATCTTTGTGTGGGTACCTGTGTGTTTTTGCTAAATCATTGTTGCTGTTTGTAGTGTTATTGTAATTCGCATTACTTTCGATGTTGTTCAGTGAGTGTAATGTAGCTTTGCCTGATATTATATGTCAGTAGATGTAGCAAGGACAGATTGGAAGAAAGGCCTGTGCGCCTAATATCTCAATCCTTGATAAATAAAGTTTCAGTCTCTCTCTCTCTCTCTCTCTCTCTCTCTCTCTCTCTCTCTCTCTCTCTCTCTCTCTCTCTCTCTCTCTCTCTCTCTCTCTCTCTCTCTCTCTCTCTCTCGTGTCCCTGATCATGTATCATTAAGAAATGAAAAAAAACAATCATTTCGTTTCATTTCATTTTATGTCTCTGTTTGTTTGCTTTCCCCTTTTTAACGGACCGAGGTAGCTATGTGGTTAGAGCCGATGGACAGTCCGCGTTGGAAAGATGGCGAGTTTGAATCTGGATGGAATCAAATTTTGTTCATACCATAGTCGACCCCCCTGTTTAAAATCGCCTCGGCGATGACAAAGACTTGTTTTCTCTTTTGTGGAGTCAGCAACAGACATATACTAAAGAGCAAAAGAAATGCGAATTTTTTTTAATAATCGGAAACACTGAAGTGTTTCCAATGATTCCAAAAATGTTGCATTTCTTTTGCTCGTCAGTATATATGTAAAGACCACAAAGCGACCAGGGCGCCTGTTATCTCATCCTTGAAAAGCGAAGTTCAGTTACACAGCGTTCAGAAGAAAAAGAAAGAGACAGAGACAGAGATGTGAATCGGATGACAATGATCATAATTCATGCAAGACAAGGCCACCCACATTTTAAACTTAATCCTACATCAGTCTCGATTTAAACTATCTGCATTTTTTTTTAAAGCTAAGCAATTCGCCCTTGGGGTCAAGGGAGGCAACTCAACTGATGTCTCGAGTGATATGACACAACTGAAAAAAAAAAACTTTGCCAGTAAACTCCAACAAATTATGAAAGATTGACTTATGGGTGGAACTCAATGTTTCTTTCAGCAAGACTATGAGGAGTATATTCTCATGAGCCCCTGCGACTACAGGGGGCTCATGAGGATCTATGCCTCCTGCAGGCACACGTTTTCAGGAGGGTGACTGCTGCCTATTAATTAGTCGAGTGTCGCTTGCGAGTTAACCCCTTCACTGCCAGTGGACGCAGATTGCGCTTTTGAAAACCCTCGTCACTTCAACGCCAGACCTCAACGGATCATGGATTCCAAGTGGTGTCAGCAAGAGGCATAGATCCTCATGAGCCCCCGCGCCTGCGGGGGCTCATGAGGATCTATGCCTCTTGCAGCTGGGTGGCGTTAGTTCAGTTGCTCTCGGCAGCCAACGGGTTAATTGTGGCAGCTAAATTTGCAACTGAAATTTCAGGATAATTTTGCAAAGGTGCATTTTGTTTCCGTTTGATAATTCTAGCGGCTGCTGAAACAAAGATCTGACTGCAGTCAACTTCGGCTTCGCTTTCATTAACACATTTAGCCCGACGGCCGTATTTCCCAAAGTTTTTGAGGCGTCATCTAACGACTATGCCCCAGTTGCAGGAGATGGGTCGAGCATGATCATTCAAGGACAGTGCCAGATTAGCTTGGCGCCGACAGGCGCCAAGCTAATCTGGCACTACCCTTGAATTATCATGGTCGATCTGTCTCCTGCTGTAGTGCATCAGGGCTGAATGGATTAACACTTTGCTGCGAAGGCCGACAATTAAAAGCACGTCGTTTGAAAGTAAACGCCATATTTACTTGCTCTTATTGTCCGAAGTGTGTTATATAAACGACGTCATTCAGAAAACAATGTGGTGGCGAGCTCTGAAAAAATATGTTTGTCATATTCATATCCGACTTCCGTAACAATATCCGACATTGTCAAACATATGACTAGGCGAAATCGGCTTAGTAATGTCAATAACTGCGCTTATTGCGACCTTCCACGATTACAACATTTGTTACATCCGAAGATCACCGTGTACTAGGAACAGCAATGGCAATACGGCAAAACCTGTTCAGGGAACCGCCTTTTTACTACCACCAAAATATGGTCTTAAGACAGGTGCCTTCTCAAGAGAAGTCTTGGATGACAAAAAGTGTCGCCCGTCATGTGGCCCACTATCATCTCAAGAGAAGTCTTGGATGACAAAAAGTGTGGCCCGTCATGTCGCCCACTATCATCTCAAGAGAAGTCTTGGATGACAAAAAGTGTCGCCCGTCATGTCGCCCACTATCATCTCAAGAGAAGTCTTGGATGACAAAAAGTGTGGCCCGTCATGTCGCCCACTATCATCTCAAGAGAAGTCTTGGATGACAAAAAGTGTCGCCCGTCATGTCGCCCACTATCATCTCTAGAGAAGTCTTGGATGACAAAAAGTGTGGCCCGTCATGTGGCCCACTATCATCTCAAGAGAAGTCTTGGATGACAAAAAGTGTCGCCCGTCATGTCGCCCACTATCATTTAGGTGGCTACAACAACCTAAATGGTGGTCTTTACAGACAGGCGGTCTCTTATGCGGGCGGTCGTTCATAGTATGTTCTGCTGTTTCCTCTTTTTTTTTCCTTTTCTTTTTTTTTTTTTTTTTCCACCGTCGCTTTGAACATAACGCAGGAAAATCAGTTTTTATTTTGTATGCCGCTCTGTCACTTTTCAAACCGTAACGATACCCAACCGCATGCAAGATGCATATATCCTCATGCGCCCCCGCGACTGCGGGGGCGCATGAGGATCTATGCCTCTTGCAGTTGGGTATCGTTCTCTGTGAAAGCAAAAGACGGCAAGACTCAAGTTATAATTTCATTGTAATACAATGAAAATCTCGCTTTTCACCAAAAAAATGACTTATTGTCTTGTTGCCGTCGCAGGGCAGTCAAAAGCACACAGCAACACGCGTACACACGTCATTCGTGCATGACGGTCCGTCAATCACGAGAGTCGGCATGTACGGTGGTTCCTTTGATGACTCTTTGATAATGAAGCGCTGCTTTGAAATGTTGATGAGGTGGGCTCTCACCGGTCTGGCACGGAGGAATTGATATTGATGGAGTTAAGCTACCGACGGTGACAAATGACACGTGGGAATGTAATCAACGTGACAAAAAGAGAAATAAGCATATACTTTTGTAATGCTGTTGTGTCGAGGGTTAAAAATGACAGAATATGATTAACTCATTCTACCCCAGACACACCACACTAAGAGAAGGATCGACCATGACAGTTCAAGGGTGATGCCAGAATAGCTTGGCGCCTATGGGCGCCAAGCTATTCTGGCATCACCCTTGAACTATCATGGTCGATCTGTGTCCTGCACTGCAATGCAGTCTTCAGAGGGCAACGGCAAAACTTGGGGATTTCGGTGATGGGGTAGAATGAGTTAACATGACAAGGAGATATTATATGCAGCTATTTTTGCAACGTTTTTGTTGTTGCTGTTTTGTTGTTTTGTTTAGAAAAGGGTGGTGAGGGGGGAGGGGGTAGGCGGGGGGGGGGGAGGGGAGGCGGGGGTGGGGGGGGGGGTGGTTGTCTGTTATATTGACCCCTTCACTGCCACTGACGATACCTTTCGGCGGAAAAGACGGTATCGTCAGCGGTAGTCAATGGGTTAATGAGATTTCTTTTTGGAATAAATACTGCATTTTTACTTCAACTAACAGTTTTTGGTATAGCAGTTCTTGTTTGTGTTCTGGTCTGCCGCACGGGTGAAACATCCAGACTAACACACGTGAATTTGTGTTGGCTGTAGAACTGCAAAGACAAGAAAATATTGCAGTGTACAAATTTTTTTTTTTTTTTTTTTTTTTTGGGGGGGGAGGGGGGGGGAGTTTGTAATAAGCGAAGTAATATACATTAGCCTGAAAACGTACCGTCCAGACCTCTGAAAAAGTCCTTTTATATCGATTTCTGTCACATTCAACTTTGTTATTAGTGAAGTTGAATGTATGTGGGGAAAAAATGTTGATGTTACAAAACTGATGCCGGAGTGAAAAGTGACAATGAACCCTTTCTGTGTCGGTAGCGATTTTAGTCGCGATGATTCCTTGCAGGAATCCTCGCGACTAAAACCGCTACTGACACACACAGGGCAACACGAAAATGCGGTTTACTGACATTATAACGGCACGGTATTAGGTATGGTTTGGTAAACCATTAATCCATGCTGCCTTTACTAATACTATCAGACCGTATTATCAGCAAGCGGCGAGTTAGTTTTCGTACTCACTTTGCTGCTGAGAGAGAGAGAGAGAGAGAGAGAGAGAGAGAGAGAGAGAGAGAGAGAGAGAGAGAGAGAGAGAGAGAGAGAGAGAGAGAGAGAGAGAGAATTGAATTGAAAGTTTATTTTCTAAGGATGAAGACTACAGTAGGCACGCAGGCCTTTTTACGTGTAACTCTCTCTCTCTCTCTCTCTCTCTCTCTCTCTCTCTCTCTCTCTCTCTCTCTCTCTCTCTCTCTCTCTCTCTCTCTCTCTCTCAAGAGTCTCTCTCTCTCTCTCTCTCTCTCTCTCTCTCTCTCTCTCTCTCTCTCTCTCTCTCTCTCTCTCTCTCTCTAAGCGGGTAGGTCATGGAGACCGCAATGTCTACAGCTATTTCCCCTTTCCCAGTCTCGCCCTCGCCTCATCGAACCCTGCCAATCAGCAAGCGGAGCGTGAAACTGACAAGCCGTGGCAGCCAATCACAAGGCTTCGCGCTCTGAAGAACCCGCCTACAACCGTTTCCCTCGCCGCCTACCCCCGCCCCCTCACCCCCCTGAGTCCTGCCCGCGGTGCATAGGAGCGTATAACCTTGCTGGGTTATTCGCGCGGGCGGTGTGTTGTGTAGCGAGCGAGTTCGCCGCCTCACCTGTAACTAGTGCATGTGCGCTGTGTAGTCGCCTAACGTCAGTCGCCGCACAAAACCGTGTCAAATTCTGGATTTACAGTGTGTAGCGCAGCCAGTCGAGCGGTGATATTGGTGATATCCCTCTGTCAGCCGTGGTACATCAGCGTGGCATATATACTGGCGGCTAACAAGGCAAGTGGTGCGTAGTTAGTTGTGAAGTGTCACGGCAGCGCTGCGAAAAGCGACGAGGCGTGAGTGTGTACGTGTTGTCAGCCTGGCATCACGGACGTGCAGCTTCTAAACATGGCTCCTAACATGGGAAACGCGTGCCTCCCAAAACGATGCGCATCACTTCAGCGTGTGTCACTAAAGTGAGTGTCAGTAGCAGTTCCGAGTCAACTTGTATGTCAGTAAATACCAGTCATTATCAATGGCATCTGATACCATTAACTGACATGTAGGTGTCAGGTAATGCTATTAATATTGCATTAAGTGTTGGGCGTTAATCTTGCGATAGTTTAGTGTTTATGTGTCTTTTGTTTATGTGTCTTTTTATTAACAGTATACCATAAAGTGTCCCTGATATTCGCGTTCAGACTCTCGTGAAAAAAATAAACTAGCACTTAATGTTGACTGGCCGGTGTGCGAATTTCAAGTATGAGATAACTCAGCGATGTTGTGTGACATGAGGAATATAACCTGATCAGTCATAATGTCACTAAATGAAATTAGCGTCGATAAAGTCATTAATTTGCATCCGAAGTGTTGTGGACAATTATAACAATTGTTAACCCTTTGGGTGTCGGTAGCGGTTTTAGTCGCGATGATTCCTGCAGGAATCATCGCGACTAAAACCGCTACCGACACCCAAAGGGTTAACATTCTGTCACATCAACGAGCGAGTCAGTCAGTCGTAATGTCAGCTAATGTCAGTCGTAATGCCAGCTATAAGGTCGTTATTATTTTTTGTTGTTGTTGTTGCTCCAATATTAGGTCAGTTATGACGATTGTTATAACTGTGTCACAGTTTTCACAGCAGTGACTTTGTCTGCCGTAAATGTCAGCGAATGACGTCAGTGTGAATGTTGTCATTAATTTACATTCCGATTGTTGTGATGGATTAAAAATGATAATCATGACAGTTGTCATAATGATGTCATAAAGCAGTGAGCGACGTCAGATCAGTCACTGAGTCGTAATGCCAGCGAATGAAATCAACGCTAAATTGTCATTAATTTTCATCGCAAGTGTTGCGGTCAAGAACTTAACACAACAGTTGTCACAAGAGCGAAGTGCTTTAATGTCTCCTGCATAAGTGCCATATTGTCATTTATAACGGCGGTTAATGAGGTCAGTGTAAAACTATATGTGTGACTAATGAATTATTTGTACAATATGTGTGCTGGTCTGTGATTGGTCCGAGGCCGTAAGGTCCAAAATCGCAGACCAGCACACATAAATGTATCAGTCGGTCGCATTAAATTTAACAGTCCGGTTAGTGACATTGCGATTAACGATTCTGCTAGTCATACTGTAACTAACAGTTGATAGTGATGCCGATTATGGTAATTTTTGGCCGATCGGTCTGACATCACCATATCGGCATGAGTCGTCACCGCACTGTTGTTAATTTGCATTATTTGCTCTGGCACTATCACTGACATTAGTGCTAATTTAATGCAGTGTCAGTAATAATTTTACAGTTCGTCAGTCCATCGCGCGCAAAACGTTGTGTCTTCCAACTATAAAAACGTGTCTGAATTAATTTGTTTATTTCTGTTTATATTTCTAGTGTTCCGTGACCGCATAATTAACATATAAAACTCGGAAGATACATTAAGGGCCAAAATAAATAACATATTCAACATAGTCGCATACATCGTTGTAAACCTCTGTATCTTTGTTAATTTTCAGGACATACATGTTTGACATTATTATTAATTTCAAAATGAGCCACTGATGAAATCAAATTAAAACAACAATTCACAATAAATCAGCGATATAACCTGTCCCGATATTCAACTGGCAGTTTTATACAGTTTTACAAAATTATAGTGAATAAAAATAGCCATGTTTACTGGCTATTTAATTAACTATGATTCAGGTGATATATATTTTTTTTAAAACAGCAGCGTTCACAACAGTATGGCAACTACAACAGAAGCAACAGCAACAACAAAATCAGAATGACACTGTTCGAAGCTAATATTGTCATTGTCTCATAGTTTTGTTGATATCAGGTGACACTCAGTGATAGGTGTGTGATGGTCTGTGATTTTGGACCTTACGGCTTTCAGCCGTAAGGTCCAAAACCACAGACCAGCGCACCGTTTGCCAGTCGAGCCTGCAAGCTTGTCATGCAACAGCAGAGGTGTAAATATACGAGAGACGGAATCGATTTTTTTTTTGTGCCACTTATATTATGTGTCATGCCACAAAATAAAGCGCACGTGTGACACCGACAACAATAACAACACAAACAGCTCGCCAATAAAAAAGTGCCCCGTGTTTACAACTATTTAGTTATATCAGTTTGTATCCAGCGACAAACACTGGCTAAAAAGGCTAGTTTAAGCCGACGTTCTATCGAGGCGGTGTAGCTGGCTTGTTCGTCATATTCCACCAGACAGTTTATGGTGTTCGTAAACTGTGCAGATTTTATGTTAATGGAACTAGCACTTGTGTAATATAAATTGTATTATTACCCTTTTTTTTTTTTTCTTTCTTCTTCTTCTTTAAAGTGACAAGAACTGTGTACACGACAACAGTTCTCACGCGCACGGCATGAAAATTAATAATATTAATAATAGCCCTGGGCATTGGTATAGCTTCTAACCTTCGTGGAGCGCTAAGCGCTATCTTAACATGCAACAATAACTGTTTAAACACACAATAAATTAACATTACATAAAATATAAAATAAACAAAATCTAGCAAGAATTAAGGCACGAGAAGAACACTTGCGTTTTCTTTGCAGTCCAGTTTACTTTATTCGCTTACTTAGATCGGTAACTTCAGTTTTACACTTCCAAGTTTCAACAGAATTTTATTTTAAAATTCAAATAAAGCACCATTTATTTCATTAGCATTTTCTGTTTATTAACTCATTGCGATCTGAGGATGAAATTGCCAGTTTGTTTTTTTAATGTATCCTTTGAGGTCTGATGTAGATCGACCATGGTAGTTCAAGGGTGGTATCAGAATAGCTTGGCGCCTACGGGCGCCAAGCTATTCTGACACCACCCTTGAACTATCGTGGTCGATGCACATCGTGTCGTAGTATATCAGGACTGTATGGGTTAACGGTCGAAAATCCTCGGCGTAATGCGTATTATTTGCCCCATAGCATTGAGCATAGAAGAAAGTATATATGCATGCAAGTCCGGCCGAAATATCATTAATATAAATCACAGATGACTCACGCGCCTTGTACATCTGTGTCGAGTTTAATGTATGCGTATGCCATTCTGGCAAGTATTGTATATTTTTTATTCGCAAAAAAATAAACACATGCACAACTAACTGTTTGTCAATAATATTAAAAATTATTTAAAAAAAAAAAAAAAAAAAAAAAATGATTTTTTTTTTTTAAAACGCAAAGGTTTCTGCGCGTCGTATAAGTGATATTAATTTTTGCATGCATTTTTCAAATCGATTTAATGTAGCGATGGAACATCGCTACATTAAAGCGATTTGAAAATTCATGATTTATTAACCTCCCTGCATTATTAATTTGTTAATTAATACACCACACAATATCACATCAGTTGCATGTTTCGACCATGTAGGCTCTTATATTTTGACTTTTTATATTCAGTTTTATTCATGCAATTATATATATATATATATATATATATATATATATATATATATATATATATATATATATATATATATATATATATATATATATATATATATATATATATATATATATATATATATATATAAATTTAACCCATTCAGCCCTGACGCACTGCAGCAGGAGATAATTTCAAGGGTAGTGCCAGATTAGTTTGGCGCCGTCCCAAGCTAATCTGGCACTACCATTGAATTATCATGGTCGATCCATCTCCTGAAACAGGTGCATAATCGTTACAATACATGAGGCCTCTAAAATTTGGGAAATACGTGCGTCGGGCTGAATGAGTTAAATGACAGCTGTGTACACGATTTTAAATTGTCAGCGATTGCAGGCAAACACATGAACGCGCTGTCACACACACACACTTACATT